>JAAKBH010000007.1:870000-1410000 GCA_019776075.1 Amaranthus palmeri
TCTAAACTTTCATAACATTCTTCATGCCAATCCAATAGCCATCTTCAGCTAGTGTCTTCCTCTTCTAACCTTATCAAAGTGTCACCATTCCACACTTTTAACTAGGTCATTGTTTGGTCATCTTTACGCACAACCAAACTAACGTATGCATTTCTCTCAATTTGCCTATAATAAATGCAACTCTAAGACCAAATTGTATCTTTTAGAATATATTTACCCTTCCATCTTAACATATACATCTCAGACTAAGCTACACCTATTGTCCTACAATTTTTCTCTTGAAAGAATGAAAGTAACATTTTGACCCATTAATTCCAAAAAAGTAACTAAACATCAAATTTAGAAAATTACACCATTAATGAACTACCTTATAAATATCCTCTGGTGATTTGGCTTCCATGACCTCTACATCACGGGCAAGGGTCAAATAACCTTCACTTAACTTGGTGTTGTTAATGATATCTTGCAATAGTTCCCTATCAATGTCATCCAAGACCATAATTTCATCAAGCTCAAATAAGACGCCCTACATTAAACATTGCATTAGTTATCCGTCAAAAGAATCTAAAAAGTTCCTAAATGTTACCAAACATCAAAATATTCACTACTAATAATGCACAAATGGCTGAATGATGACACACGAGGAAAAAATAGTAAATTAAAACTATATGATTACAATAAGATCCAATGTATGGATCAAGAAACATAATGTGACATAAAACACCATGCTGGATTAGAAAATAACCAATACACCAGCGAAGTAAATAGAAATTGTTATTAGACTTTTTTATTGCAAGAACATGATTGTGGATGATGCATTATGTTGAGTATAGAACTAAAGAAATTTGCATTAAAATTTATTTTTAGGAAATTATTAATTAGACATATAACATAAGTTGAAGAGCATTAGTTTACGAACAACTTGACCAGACACCACAAATCTAAGCTATTCTCATACAGAAAATTGACTATGCAGGCATCATGAGAAACTTACATGACGAGCAAGGATGTAACAAAATTGCTTCTGCTGCTGGAGGTCTTCACAAGATGTGAATATTTGCTTAACATACTGCAAGATAGAATCAATGTTTATGTTGGTACCCAATTGAAGTGGATGCAAATCCACCTTCCACCTATCTACAAATTTTCTACCTTAAAACTAGTGCAGAAGTAAAGCCAAAAAAGGAGGCAGTATCATCAAGCCTCGAAACCTTAATTGATCAAAACATTAAGAAAAGCAACTATCCTGATTCTGAACTTAAAAGATCATTAGTGACCCGATACACCCAACTAAGTGCAATTTATATTCATGAAGTGCTTCAACCATAAGGTGGAATATCATATCTTGGTACAGCTTTACAACAACCAATAGATTAAGAGTTTAGATGGTCGCTATGATAAATCTTTCCCCAGTTAAGCTCAAAAAATATATTTCACGGAAACTTAGTATTTACTTGGTCGAAAGGTTGGATTTGCATTTCAACTAAAGCTTCTATTTAGAAGGCATGTTTATAAATAACTATTAAGTTCGAATGAGTTAAAGAAAGAGGATTAAACCAGATATGGTTGACAAGGGTTGAGCAAAAGCAAACCTAGCAGTAGGAATAAGGGCCAAAACTTGTACAAGTAAATTCCATCTACTTTTTTGTAGGTTGAGAGTGCTATCACATTGGCACCAATCAAAATTAAATACCAAATAATCATCCTCACCCAAAAAAAAGTGTCAACAATAGGATGAAAGGGAGCAAATTGGTGTCAAAAAAGGGAGGCCAACCTGTATGTTGTCAAGGAATAATGCAACCTGAAGTGCAGAAGGATATTCTTGACATATCATATAAATAGAATGAGCAATGTCAAAAACAAGCATATCATCAGGGCTAGCAAGATATCTGCCAATTTCATAAAGAGAAGTTAACAGCAATATAGAAGGCATCAAATAGTAAACATGTGCACAACATATCATTCTAACAAAAAAACATGGGCGGTTGGGCCTATGAATCCAATATAGTATCAAAGATTTCAATACTCTAGCACAAATATAACACTAAGGCATTCCAAAACAGACACAACCTTTGATCGTTGATCATTGATCTAATTAAGACTAGGAACATGATCAGATCACATAAAGCGATTAAGCAGTAAAAAGGCAATCAAAGAGGAATGCGTAAAATAAATTACTTTGCTAAAGCAGTCAAATAAAGACACGTCCTTTTGTAATTTTTTTCATCAAAATGCTCTATCAACAAAAAAGGATGATCAACCTACAAAAGCCAGAGAAGCATTTCAATAAAACTCTACAAGCTAAGCAAAAAACCAAACAAAACTAAGGCGTACCTCCATAAGTAAATCTACTGCTTCAATCTCAGCATTATGCTGCAAAACAAAGATTTATCAGGCGAAAAATATGCCGAAGTTCATAACGGTTTACTAGAGAAATGCCATAGCAACATTAGATTAGTATGATTCTCCAGACATTCAAACAAAAATACCTTAATGTGAAAACGAACAATTTGTTGTACGAGATCCACCAGATCCTCAATTGAGACATTATTCTAAAACATAAATACAAATAAATAAGTTCACTATGCTTCCAAAGGGCCAACAACTTGAAACAAATGCAAACAAGAGAAATTGATGGTAATACCAACATGAAGCTCCTCCCCACTAAATTCACAATCAGTATAAGTCTATAAGCAACTGGATGAAAATTCTATATTGCTTGTCAAGTAATTAAAAGTGTTGACGATTCTAATATAAGATTTAGTCAATTTGTTTTCTTGCTAAGAAATGTCAAAAAAAAAAAACGACTTCTAAAAAAATTATATATTGACACAAACAAACAAATTCTTATAAACAATGTACAATACTTCCCAAAACACAAGTTTGACAAATGAATTTTGATTTAATTTTCTTAAGTGATTAGTTATAGAATCCAAAAACGATAGAACTTCCCCGACTAGAATACTATCGGGCCAAATGAACAATTCACGTAACAATTATCAATGATGAATCTAAAAATTTTCAACTCAATCGAAAACCAAAATTGTAGCATATCAAGCAGCATAATAGCTATTGACTCTATATATACCTCAGAGATCAAATTTTAATGTATACACACAAAAGAAGATAGTGATCACAACAATCGTCAAATAGAATCATAATGGCAATCACCTGACTCTCTATATATTCTTGTGCAATCTCTCCTGCCAAATTTCTGTTAACACCAAGAGTTTTCACAAAGGAAGATTCTTAGATAAAAGACTGTACGATATAATGGAACCCATGTCTGTGAATGTTGTTTTTAACCGTGTAATCAACAATGATATTGTTCAGTGCTCCAGTTATACACTAGGATAAACAAATAGTGACAGAACATTTTGCACTTACAAATCATTAATGCAGCATGTCCCAAAGAGACAAATATTTGCTGACCACGAGCGTCTAGATATATGAGGGAAATATTTATATTAATTAAAACTCATCAAACTATTAGTTTTACCTCACATATTCATGACCCCAAGAACCAATATCGCCCTCAGATCCTAGTATTTTGTACTTCAAGCTCTCCTGTAAAAACAAAAGAATATATAAGCTAATAGCCAAACACTTCCAATGACACTTTACATCACAATATCATCAGAATTCTTATTTCCAATCAGCACTGCCCATAGTGCAAAAATGAAGTTTCGGTAGCAATTGTTTTGTAACTAAATATTGGCCAAGGCCACAAGACATACCCTTGAAGCAGCCTAGCCCTTTACACCTTTATGATGCAGGTAGTCAAATCCATTTGAAATTTTTAATGTGGCATTGTGTTTGCATTATGACACTGCTAGAAATACAATAATCTATATATATATTTAGTTACAAAACAATTGCTACCAAAACTTCATAGTCAAGTGGAGTATTTTATGTGTATGAATTGAGAGGTAGTAAGCAAACTAAGTAAGAAGGATAGAAAGGAATTTCATCCGTTAGATCTTAGATTAATGATCCATCTTGCACGCGGTTCAGAACAAAAAATAAATTGAGATGTTTTCTTAATTAATATGCGATACTTTCTGTATAAAAATGTGTCACTTTAAAGTGATGTTTTCTAAATTAATATGTGATGTTTTCTTCATAAAAATGTGTTACTAAATCTTCTGCTATGGCAACTTTTTATAAACCGTAAAATCTTAATCAATCAACTGTAGCTACTCCTTCCTATCCTTCTTATTTTCACACCCCTTCTTATTGGATCTCAACCCTATGTATATGTGTGTGTGTGTATGTGTATATGTTGGCAAGAGCAATTTAATACAATGTATATATAAATTTTCAAGAGCGTTAAAACAAACTCAACATTTAGTCAAGTGAGTATTCTATGTGTATGAATTGAGAGGTAGTAAGCCTACTAAGTACTAGTACCTCAACACACATCATCTTTCCACATGCCCCATCATATCTCTAAGGAAAGGGAGGTCCAATTTTAGGCTTCAAAAAATTGCAAATTAAAGAGAGATAAAGTGAAAAGCCATATTTTAAATAATCTATAAATTTTAACACTTCATGTTGCACCCACCAAGCAATGGTAAATGCCAACACAAAAACAAAGTCAACAATTAAGCATTAGGAAACTAGTACTGTCTTCGCCAAACCACCACCACCCTAGGAGGGAGCAAAAAGAGTCAATTACATCATAGTCCTTGTTGGACTCAACTTGATGATTGCAATGTTTGCTCAATAAAATAGTACTTTGCAACACACCCTACCTTCAATACTTATCTTCACACAAAAACAGAACCAAGAACATAAAAGAGACACAAAGATTGAACCCCAAAGCTTAGAGTGCTTTGGAAACTCCCTCACAATTTCGAGCTTGTGGAACTCCGCTTCTTATTCCTTTTCTTCTTCAAAAACTGGACAGCCTTTAATGTTTTACATCCTCCCTATTTATACTACATAGGATTACATTTATAAAAGCCCAAGAACCCCCCTAAGTATTTAAAGATGTCACGTGGGCAAATTAAAACTAAAACTCCCCAAGACTTTATTACAACATTCTATTTATTTCCTTACCCGCCCTTACATTTTATTTATTTCCCCCGCCCCTCTTATTTCTCCTAAAATACGTCTTGAGAACCGGTGGACCCGAAGGTGTTACATACCCTTGAGAAGAAATCTGACATACAAACAAAGTTGAACTAATTATAATATGGATACCAAATCAAAAATTTTCATTTCATTTAATTTGGAGGATAGCATACCAAAATTTAACAGTTATAATAAAGAGAGGTTGACATAATTTTATATACATAACACTATAAAACAATAGCATGCACCACTTTTAACCATTATGCAAGACAACATGTGAATATGTGATACAAAACTAACATATCCAATCAACATTTGGCAAATTGCATGCAACCTAATAATGCTCAAGTAAGCAAAGCAACCAATGGGGAGACCATAACAGAAAAAGGAAACAAAGAGCTGCACCAACAACGGGTTGGAAATACTCACTCGCTCACCCTCAGCTGACATAGTCAACGCCAAAACAGATAGGATATCTGCTAGAAGTTGCTGCATTCATAAGATTACAACCAAGTCAGTTATCAATAATTACATTTTCTAGTCATAAGAAAACATAAGAGATGCAATTAAGCCATACCTTCAGATCATTATCCTCCATAGTTTCATAATACGCTTTTAAGGTCCCATAATGTGGGCGGAGAAATTTCAAAGGCTTTGAAACAGAGGTCATAGAGCTAGTAGCTGATCGAATCTCCTGCCTGAGGTTAAAGAGGCAATAGTGAAAATTATTAAGAAATACTATCAAATGCAAATTTTGAAGCAAAGGTTAAATAAGAAAAGCACTTAATTTAGGTACATTGCAACATGCAAACATGCAATAGAAGTGAGTTCCCTAATTAATACCTCTAGCTATAGTGCAAAATGACGGTCACAAGTCACAACACCTCATGTTTGCATGGTAAATTCCTTTGAGCATAGTGCAAAAATATGGATTCGATCCAATCACGCTAACGATAAATTGATTGATTGACAACCCTCCTCATCATTGATGATTAAACCAACTACTTTCTACATACCAAATTAAAAAAGATACACAATCAATTTTTGGCTGCCCAAATAAATTATTACACTTTGATTTATGTTAAGGTTTTTTCTTATTAAATCCTAAAATCTAACGCACTTTCATGAAATTACACAATAAGTAAAATTAAATAACCACTATTATTGTTTATTGCCTCTATTCAACCCTAGCTCTACATTCATTTTCATCCGCCTAATTTAACTGATACACTTTATTTTATGGTTAATTATTTTCCTAATCAAACCCAAAAACCTAACACTTTAATACATTTACACAATACATTCAATTAAAGAATCCCTACTACGATGCATTCCCTCTATCTAACCCTAGACTTCAAGGAAATTGAGTCAGATTCAATTTGCGAAGGGCGCAATAGTTTGTATTTAAAAGAATCGAGCTGGCCCCTAATGTTGAAGATGTTTACGCTAAAATGTATCCATGTAAACTATTTTCCTATAATCATATCCTCAGCAACAATCATATATGCAAATTGACAACAACTAATCCCAAAACTTCTTGTTTAGCATTAGCAAAATTCTTTATAGTTGTCACTTAATTAGGTAAAATGCGACCCAATCATTTGATAAGAAAAGAAGTAAATCACCTCATACTCTCAAGAGCAACCTTCTGTAGCCCAGGATCGACATCTTGAACTAACTCTACGTACAACTCCAATTGTTGCTTCAAAGCCAAGTCCTCTTCCGACTACAATCAACAAGTTCAGAAACAAATTACTCAATACATCAAGAATTGAATTCAAAAACAACAATATCATACAAAAAACCAAAATCAAAGACTGAAATTGAAAATCGGATGGAAAAAACTTACAAGATCTTCCTCTTTCTTCTTCTTCTTGGAATTCTTAGACGGTGCAGTATCCGTGCGATTAGCATTGTTCTGCTCCGGTTCCATGGTCAGAAGAGAATTTTCAAATGAAACCTAAAAGTGATTTGAAGTGACCACTGACCGGAGATTGGAAGAAATGAAATACGGTAGGCGAGTTGAGAACTGTGGTCTGTGGGGAAGAAAAAGCGGGAGAATAATAACGGAGATAGTCAGCTTTATATCTTGTAGAGTTGGATTAGCAAACAAGTTACTAGTAGAGGCACCATCACAACAATTTTTGTAAAAATCATTTATAATTAGAGAAAATACTTTAAAAATCTCAATTTTTTGCAATTTAATTACCAATTTCTCAATTATGAATCATCATCATCATAGTTTTGGTTTTAGCGATCGTAGTTTTGTTATTTTTGAATTATATTTGGTTTTAGTTGTTATGTGCTTGCTAATTTTTATCTCTGGTGTAGATGTCGTATGACTCTTTATTAATGAATCAGGTATTATTAAAAAAAAATCATCATCATCATCATCATACAATATTATATTACAATATATTAATTCAGAAACATTTTTGTCACTTGTCACTCTATAATAGCATATTAGCATTGGTTTCAAGTGTTACCTCGATAAGCATGTGTGTCATTTGTCACTTCATATAAGCATTTGTTCCAAGTGTCACTTCATAATATGTATGTATTCTTGCATTCTCGAATTAAATTGAAACTATTCTACTCATCCATTTAATCAAACAATAATAATCCATCAACTACTTAATGGACAATCATATGTATTCTTCTATTTTCTTATTAATTATTATTATTATAATTAAACTACTTTTCTCCTTCACTTACTCCATGTATATCATATCAACATTTAGTTTTCACATCATAAACTATACTAAAACAATATTTTTAGCCACATGGCAGCTCTATAACAACTGTATTGGCGCCTAAAAAATCTTTCCTAAAACATCTTATTGATGGAATTATTATAGCTAAAGCAACACTATAATTATGGCAAGTTAATAAATGGTTTTTAACTAATTTCTTTTTATACTTACTGGGTTTTTAAATTATTGAAAATCTTATATTTCCTCGTATCCTTACAATTTGTTTTATTTGAAATTTTATGCTTGATTAAATTTTTAATATCTCTTCTTTTACATAATAAAAACTTAAAAAACATGTTTGCTAATGAAAATTTATATTGAGAGGATTTAAATAAGATTAAACTTTTGATTATATTTTAACTTAAAAGTTAAAAATTTTTAATCAATCACCAATAAAATATACTCCTACTAATGAACAAACAACTTGAGACAGCGTAACACTGTCATTAAAAATTTTTCCGCATTTTTATTATTATTGACAGGGAAATTTTTTATATTTTATTTAATTTTTATGGAAACAATCAACTCATTAAAACGTGTAATATATGTTAATTGATTGATTATACCTATATGTGATGATCTATTAAAATACTATATTTCCTTATATAAACCAAAAAAATGATATACATATAAATTTTTATTTTGCACTTAGATAATAAATCATTATCATACTCCATTACTCCTATAATGAATAAACTAACTAATTTGGCTATTTTTCAACTAAATCTTCCCTCCAATCTATCATAGTTGAAGACTTTTTAAATTTTATTTATCTCAATTATCAATAATTACTATGAGTTTAAGTTTTAATGTTGTTGAATAATATATTATTTACTCACTTTGATAATTATTAGTAATTGAATTAACTTTTTAAAATAATATCATTAATAATATCGGTGAATATTTATAGCTCCGTGTGTTACACGGGAATCTACCTAGTTAATAATATTAGAACTATCTTGTGAAGTACTTTTCTCACTCCTTCTCATTAATTTTGATTCTTTTCCCCTTCACAATACAATATTACTATGTGTGTGTGTATATATATATATATATATATATATATATATATATATATATATATATATATATATATATATATATATATATATATATATATATATATATATATATATATATATATATATATATATATATATATATATATATATATATATATATATGCATTTTAATAATCAAATAATAAATATTGCATAATATATAGTTAGTAGTAATATAAAAATTTTGAACGAAAATCGTGCATAGTACGAGTATAATCCTAATTCTAACTAATTTTTAAATTTTAAAGGAATGTAAGCCTATAGCAATACGGTTACATATTGCAGTTGATATTTATATTGATTAAAAAAAAGTAAATTCACCTAATATTTGAGATAGGTTTTACCCATTTCCTCTTCATGTAACGTCTTCTTCCCTATAATTTCTTATCTTTCTCTCTTCTCATTTTTCCTTTAACACTCATCTTTAGTTCTTCTTTTATCCTCCTACTGTGTTCAGAGGCGAATCTAGGAAATAGATTAGTGATGTCATTAATAACTCCAAAACATTTTAAGATAAAATGTGTAAATTCTTGCTAATGTTTAGGGGTGTGCAGCATGACACCGGACCGTCGGTCGGGGCCGGAACCGGTGGAGACCAGACCGATTCCGGTTCCGGTCTCTAGGTCTTACTTATTCAGCATTCCGAGTTTCCGGTCAGGTCTAAACCCGAGAAAATCCGAGTTGGACCAGATGTACATCAAAGTGATTTTGAAGAGGAAGAATATATATGATTATTATGTATATACTTATCTAATGGGCTTTAAATAATTTTTTCTAACACAAATTAATTTTTTAATTCGAATATTTTAATTTTATAATAATTAATTTGGTAAATTATTTTAAAATCTTCCAATTTTTAATTTTTTTTGGTATTAAAAATTATTTCTGGTCTAACCGCTCAAATAACCGGACCGGAAGGAATCCGAGTTGGATCGGGATTGGATCGGATGGAATTGGTTCAGTCTCCGGTCTTAGCATTTTTGCAACCGATTTCGGTCCGAGTTCGGACTGGTGAACACTCCTACTAATGGTAGGACTTCCCTAGACTAGAATCATATATGGAAGGCAACTAACCAACCAACTCAATCAAGCTCTTTTTTACTCTTTATTGCAATTATTAAATTTTTAATGATTTTTTATGTTATCACTTGCCTACTCGGACTACATGTTGGATCCACCTATGATTGTGTTCCTCTTACTCTTTTCTTTCTCATCCATATAAGACATGTCGGACTACATGTTGGATCCATCTATGACTGTGAACTCCAAGGCGTTAAATGTCATCACCACTTGTAGGCTAAGTTGCGTATTGTGAGGAATGATTCTAATGATGGTGAAAAATTTTAGTTTTGTTTTCATTGGCCAATAAGTGAGCTCGATTTACTTTTTTTTTTGGCGTTATATGGTTTCTTTACTAACAACATAAAGACATCTGAAGATATTCATGGAAAGATGATGAAAAGTGGAAAAAATTTTAGGTCAATTGGAGGCACAGAAGTTCAGGATGGATAAAAAAGTTGAATATATCAGTAAAGAGACTAGAAACAAAAGGAGAAATAAATGACTTTAACCAACTCGTTGCTTTGTGCTTTGACTTTTTGAAGTCGAGGCATTAGGGAGAGAAATTATGGAATTGCACTATTGATTTCTTGGGTCATGTTTGCTTGTATCTTCTTTTTTTGACATAAGCAATGTCAATGTTTAATCTTTTGGCTTTTGTGGTGCTAAATTGTTTTAATAGAGTTTTTGGAGGGATGTAATTGTTTTTTCTAAAACATATTTAGAGTATTGAGCTTAAAGCTCGACTCTGATTAATAACAGCAGAACAAAGAGCTCCAAACTTTTATTGACTTTTCAGTAATGCTTTATTTCTGATCACTTTTTATGAAGAACAATCGAGCATCCTAGCGGTTTATTTTGAAAATTACTTTTTCCAAACGGTTTATTTTGAAATTTTTTTAGTAAAAAAATCTTTTTATTTTATTTAACAAAAGTCATAGGAAGCAAGGGTTTAAGGATAACTCAAAAAAAAAAAAGGAAGGGTTTAAGGGTAAAACGTAGAAAGTGAAGCGCAAAAAAGGTGAAAAAACGAAAAATTGTGATTTGCAATTGGCAACCGGATATTCGGATTAGGGTTTAAGCAGAGAAATCAAAACCTCGTTTTAGTCTGTTAAGAAAAACCTAAGAAAGGAACCAGAGAAGGAAAAATGGCCACATATGGCGCCGCAAGATCTATATTCCGATCAACTACTGTCCGTAGCGCCGCCTCTAAGTTTGCCTCCGCTACTAAACCTGCTGCTCGTTCTCCTTTTCGCGCACCTGCTAATAATGTCCTCTCTCAACGCATCTTCAGGTAATTCCATTTTTTTAAAGTTAAATTTGGAGATCAATATATATTATATGACAAAATGGATGGTTTTGTGTAGTTGCCCTGCTGAATTGAGCGCTTGTTTGGAGACAATGCAGCCTTTTCATACTGCAACTGCTTCGGCATTGATGACTTCCATGCTTTCTCTATCTCGCGGTAGCTATGGATGGGTTCCTGATGGTACGTTCTTCATAAGTTCCTTGTTCTGTATTATGCATGTCGTAGCTCAGTAATGCATTGCAAATTGAATGTTTGAATTTGTGATTGTGATAAGTTTTTCCGGCATATGAAATGAATGCAAGGATGTAGGAATAAGCCAATCATCTGTGGCATATAAACTTTCAGGCCCTATTTAGTTCTCCTAAAAATAAGTTATCATCCGTAAAGCACATTTTGAATCAGCAAATACTAATTGCAATAAGTAAAAATCAGTTATAATCAGTTAAAGTCGGATTCAATCAATAAAAATAAGTTCCAATTTACAATCTGCAAAAATTAGTTATTATGATTAGTAAAACTCATCAAAAATATAGATCAATTTACAAAATCAATTATTATTAGTAAAAATTACTCCATCCGTTCGATTTTGTTCTTTCCATTTACTTTTTGTACAGTTTTCAAAACAATTTTAAGCCTTAATATCTTTAATTAGGCATGATAAAATTATAAAAAATGTATGATAATAAAGTATAAATTAACACGAATCTAATGAGATCTCAAGTGGACATTATTTCTTCTATATATCTCTCAAAAACCGTAGTTAAGCTTCTCTCTCATTATCTTGAAATATTCTAAATGAGAAGAACATTAGAGAACGGAGGAAGTAGTTGAATCAGTTGAATCAGTGAACTAAACAGTGCCTTACTACGCCTTTGATATCAGTTAACATATATAGAGGTTTGATGTGAATCTATGCAAATTTGATATTGTTTTGATAGTTTATCATTGGAGGATGCTGGATTTTGTAATGAGGTATGATTAGGAATACGTGTATGATCATGTACGTTTGAAATCATAGCATGTAAAAGTCTAAGATAGAAATAGCCTTAATTCTAATATATGAAGTCGAGTACAAATGACGAAATGGCCAGACAGTTGCAGATTTCACTTTTCCCAAAACAACTAATTCCTATTGTTATATACTCTAGCAATCCCTTATCCTCATCTTATTCTTCACTCCTTAGTATGTTATTCAGATTTTATTTGACTTGTCTTTTCCTCTTCTAACTACAATATCAAAAACAATAATGTTAAAGCCTAAATTTCAAAGCTCCAATAGTTTAGGGTTAGCTACATAATTTAATACAAATCTAATGCGATATATCTCTGGCAACAAAGATTATACTTTATTCAGTAGGCAATACTATTTAATATTAACATACAACTAAGAAAATCAATTTCGATGATGATCTACATATTTTAATTAATTAATTAATTAAGTGTTCAGGTGATCAACATCAACCTTTTTATGAAGCTAATATATTATTGCAATCTATTATTCGAAAGATTTCGTGAACCATACTTTTACAAAAACAAAACTCTCTGTCCTTAATTTTTGACCTTAACTGCATATTAGGGGAAAATTCATTAAGAAAGAGTTGAGAGGAGAATGATTTTGACAAATGTGAAAGTATTTTTTAGGAAAATTCAATGAAACTATAGTGTTTTTGATTATCTTGTTGTAAGAAGGTTCTGATCATTATATTGTATTCCTTCATCTTCAACTTCCACCTTGACAACACTACTCAGTATTAATTTTCCAAACAAAAATAGTTATAAAATACCAAAATGGGGATACACTCTTATTCCTAAGACCCCAACTCTGTAAGGTCCAATCCTTATGTATGATATTCCCTTTTATTCATTATTATTGTCCCATTTGGTTTTGATACATTTGCCAATGCGCTATTTCAATCTTAAATATCTCTAATCATTCTCAAGTAAAAATTATCCAAAGTTGATATTAATAAAATTTACATTAAGACAAATCAAATAAGAACCCATTTCACTATGTTTTAATTTATTGATTAAGAACAAAACACATTTTCTAAGTGATTGATGAATAGTGTTCAAAAACCAAATGGGACAATAATAATGAATAAAATAGAGTATTACCTTCTTTCTTATAGATTTCTTATTTTCTTTTCTAGTTTTTTTTCTTTTCTTTTTTGGCTTCTTTTTTCTAGTTTTCTCTTTTGATTTTTTTACTTCGATTTCATTTCCCTCTTTATATCTTCTTTTGATTTTCCTCTTCGATGTTCTACTCTTTTTATATTCTCTTCTTTATAACAGTGTGATAACAACTTGATAGGGAGCAATTAGAAATAATGTCTTAGAATTTAGTTTAGGGAAAATTGTTAATAATAAACCAGCATTTGCTTGCTCAGCTGAAAATAAACTTTCCTATTGTTTATTTTTAAATAAACCCACCTATTATGTATTATGTTAAAAATAAGCCGACCTATTGTTTATAACAAATGTTCAAAGCTTCTTGAAAGTCAAGGATTATGAATAAACAATAGTTGAGTATATTTCCAGGAATTATACCGAATATGTGGGTTTATTCAAAAATAAACAATAGTTGGGTGTATTTTCAGCGGATTGAGTAAAGGTTGGTTTATTTTTTAAGTTTAAGGTCCCTAGTGTGCTATTTTGCACTATTTTAGTGGATGAGTGTAATGTGTAACTTAAAGAACGTTTTAGATCTTTTATGCAACAATATTATGAATCTTATATTGTTATACGCTTTTGAGCAAAAACATTCGTCTTACCTATGAAAAGACTTTGCTTAAGCTCCAACACTCTTTGTGCTATTCGTTGTACCTAGTGCCTTTAAAAGTAAGGTTACAGATGGAACTCGAACGGAACTGTTAGATGTAACGATTACTTGTATATCGAAGTTGTGCTAAAAATCAAGAGTGGAAATGTGCAATATCTTAAATGTATCTCTAAGATGCAGTTTTTTGAATAAATTCTTCTTGTAGTATTATGAAGAGTTGAACCAATTGATTTTTTGAAGCATTAACTTGGATCCTAGTTACTTGTGGTTAAACAAGCCCTCAAATTTCTCTCTATGAGGTGAAGTTTTAAGCTTATTTCTCCCTTTGTGATGATATTTATTAGTTGTACTCACTTTGTTTTGACTAGACTTGGGTTACTGCAAATTATAGGATGTCACAGGCGTGAATGATTGCCATTGGTTCACTCTGATAACAGTATATTGTTTTTTTTTTCCTGTAACAACTCTTTTTTCTTTTGAGTGACAAGTGCCTGCTTTAGTTTCAAATCCTTTTCAGATAGAAGCTCCACTATATTAAGTGATCACAGCCTCTCATATTAACTTCATCTTTTCCTTTTGCAAAAACCATACTACTTCCATGTGGTATAATGGAGGGATAGGGGTTCTTCAACATGTCTTCTGTTATTTATTCCTTGACTTAATAGTTATAATGCATCAATCAGTTATAAGCATCCTAATGTTTTTTTCTCTCTCTTGAATTAGGTAGCTAGCCCACATTCTAGAGCCCCTTGATGCCTTTTCTTTCCTTTGGATCTTCTGGTAAGTCATTATTCACCAGAGGATGAACTGAGTTTTTAGAATCAAATGAGAAATCATAAAAACTTTTATATCCTTTTCTAAGTTTTGAGATTAATTTATAATCTCTCAAAGATGACTCACATACATCCATTTTATTCTTTGATTCACCCACATACATCATCTTCTATTTTTATTTAGTTCACATGCTTCAGATTCTATATTTCTGTTTCTTTACTCAGCTGTTGAAAGCCTTCTGTAAATTATCATTCTGGCTTTCTTCTCTACATCACTCAACTATTATTGCTCTCCTGCTTCTCAACTTAATCTGAATCTGAACCAGCAACTTCCTTTGTCCCTCTTTTTTGTAGGCTGTATCAAGACTAGATGAAGAGACAGAGGCAAGAGGGATTCCTGCAATATGTTCTGTTCTACACATAAAATAATTAGACTTTCTTGTCTTTCAGTAGATTAGGCGGTGCTGTTATGTAAAAGCAACAATATTGACACATAAGCTTTGTTAATGATCTACTTATTTTTCTTTTTGTTGGCTTTTTTCCCTTTATGAATATTTTCTGTTTGCGTGAATAACGCAAGAACCATTTTACTGTGCAGTTTAGAAACACAAAGAGCTTTAGAGCCCTTTGTGTTCATTTTGTGCACACTTGCTATCTCATTTTTACATTGAGTTTTATATTCAACCGTGTAGCAAAAAATGAGCATCCTTTGTTTCCTTATTGATGCTACTTTTAACTTCTTTTAATTGCTCTTACTATATCTCTTGTAGGATTGTAGCAGCTTAAGAATACGTTGCTTCTGAAGAATCTCCTATCTACCAATGTTTTAAACTTTCTTTTTGTTTCATGTTGAAAAATCATCTTGCAAAAATGTTATCTCAAAAGAAAAAAATGGATGTTGTCTTGTAGCTTGACAAAATTTGAAGTGTAATTGTTTCCCTTTTTCAATATAGCATCTCACTATTGATTGGTTTGCAATTTAGACATGTTTATATGATGGGAAAGGCTACTTGTTAGGCGCTTTCGTCCGTGTTCCACTGTATGCTTTATATGTTTAACTTATCATCACGCAACTTTTGTTCCTGAGTTTCCATGTAAATGATGTCTTTGATTTGTTTTCCTGAAATACAATGAAGTATCTGATTGAAAACTTTGTTTTCCTGAAGAACATAATACTTTTGTTCTTGCTGATATATATATACTCTCTATCCCCTATGTTCAACTTCTCTGTCTAGATCATTTAGATCCCAGCTGTGTCAATTAAGTGATCATGTCTGTATGTTTTTGTTGGGATACTTTTGTATCAATGTAAGAAAATTAAATGAGCTTCTGGGTTGGGTTTTTATCCTCACAATTTAGAATTAAGATAGATATTCTTCATTCGTGTGACATTGTTTGCAAAACCTTTAAAGAATTTCACGATACTTTTATATTTTTTATGACATTGTAGTTTAGCCATATCATAGATCGAGCTGACCGACTATCCATGTTCAATCAGCTTGCAATGATGATGTGTGAGATGCTCAGAGGATTCGTTGGAAGTCTTGAACAAAATGGCCTTATTACAATCCAACTGCTGATATGCAAGACGTTCAAACGATGAATTGAGCTTTAGAATTGGCTATTATGGATACTGTATGAGCTTAGGGACTTCACTGTTTTTGGATGTAACCGCTCAATTTTTTTATGAATCCTGGTCTGTTGAATCCGATTTATATGTCCTATCTGTATTTGACTGAAGATTAATAATTATGCCTTACAAATAACTAATTTGAACTAATTGTCCTGATGGAACATGATCTAAGTTGAACTAGTAGTGGTCATGGCTCATAAAATTGTTTGTAGATATTTTTTTTGTTGGCCTTGTATTTTTGGCTAGTTTATAGTCTACAAGCTATAAAAGTAGTGGTAAATGACTATTTGTTTTTAAGTCAAAATGAAAAAGTTGCTATGATTGATTTTTTCATTGACTTTTGGTTTGTATATACGATTTTTCTCTACTAAACAATCAACAACTAATGTCTAGTAAATTTACCAAACATGTCCTTATCAGCTGATTTTTTTCGGCGAGCTTAAAAGTTAATAAAAACAGTTAACGCTTTTAGTTGGTCAAACAACCCAACTAAAACATCAATAACCATTTGTTGAATACCCTTATGTTTTTTATCGTCCTCCATATACCTTGTAAAATGATTCGGCACTCATACTAATTACTTATTGTGACAATGACGAAATGAAGTCGTAAGATTTGAGATGGTTCAAGCATAGATCTTGTTGTTTGTTAAGTGAACATCAAAAGTCACCTCACTCTCGCTGGTTTTCATATTATGAATCTTTTGTATTCATAGGTGTCTGATCAAGTATATGCACCAATATATGAACTGCACTTTTTTTGTCTTGATACTCTTATCTGCTTTCTTTTGTCTATCGTGTTATAAAATAGGCTAAGGGAAGGAAAAGACTAAATGAAATTCGAATATTCGATAATCTACGAATCTTATATGAGAAAAATGATATTTGTTTCAATGAGTGATGTATTTAGCATCAAATATTTTTTTTATTCTAATCTTTTATACCATATAGTTTTGTGAATTCCTCTACTTCTGGAGCTTCTAAGATTGGAAGTCCTTATTTGACGCTATATTTTCTTGTTTAGGGCCGTAATTAATTAGCTTTGAGCTGCTCGGGATCGGGAAGTGTGCTGAGGAGATTAGCTTTATTATAATGTTCTTGTCATTTTCAAGCTAGGATCTTCATTAAATCAGTTACGTCATCATCATTCTACCCAGTATATCCCACTTATAGAAAAGAAAAACTATGCACAGGATTTGGGGAGAGAAGGACAACGGCAACTCATACCCCTGAAGGAGAGCGCGACCAAAAAATTCCCCCAATTGTAATTTATTTGGTAAATGTCTTCGACGCCAATTGTAAAATTTTCAACACAAACTTATTTTATCACGTAAATTGCTCTGTCCATCTATTATCGATGACTTTAAACTTGGATGAAAGTAATAAGATTTAAAGCCTGCATCACAAACAATAAATGTTACTCCCTTCAAATCATTTTAGATGTCCCATTTGGGTTTTCACAGTTATTAAGGGTGGTGTGGAGTCCATTAAAAAGGTGGTAGTTGGGTATTTTAATTAAATTAATTATAAATGTGGTAGTTGAGTATTGAGAATAAAAAAAGTGGAGGTATTTAGGTAAAAAAATAGACATAAAAGGAAATTAGACAATTGATAAGATTTTTCCAAATAAGAAAATGAGACATCTAAAATAATTTAGAGGGAGTATTTGTTTAAAGTCTCAAATTCAAATACCATGTTATTTGTTTCAAATTTCATTATAAATTTATAATAAAGCTATTTGTTTTGAAATTCAATAAAAAAGTCTTATCCCTATTTTATCATATTAGAGTCTTGGATGAAAGTAATAAAGTTTAAGTCTCAACTCAAATACCACCTTTTATTTAGGACTTTCATAATTTTAATCTCATTTTCTATTTTCATTTCCTTAAAACAAAAAACTTAAAATTATTTTTATGATAAAGTCTCATTCCATCCTTAAAATCCCACGTACACCCCTTACTTATCGGTAAAACTAAACTAACAGAAGCGCACGCCTGCCTCTGTCTCTATATAAAACAAGTCATTACGACTTACACACCCTCGCCGAACGTGACGTGAATACGGGCCCTTTTTCACCTTACAGTACAGGTCACAGCGTCCACCGTAACTATTAAATCTGTTTCTTATCTCTAGTTAGGGTTTCTAATTTCTACGCAATTCCGTTTCCTCTCTTCTCCATTTCTAGGGTTTGGGTTAGGGTTTAAGCTTTCTTTTCTTCTTTTCAAATCCATTAATGGCGACAACTCCTACGACTTCAGCTCCTGTGACGACAGTTAAGAGAAAGCCTGTGTTCATAAAGGTTGACCAGCTTAAACCTGGAACTTCCGGTCATACGTTGATTGCCAAAGTTGTCAGCGCTAAAACTGTTTTAAATAAAGGGAGATCGGCGCCTTCTGCTTCTCTGAATCCTCGTCCTACTCGCATCGCTGAATGTGTCATTGGTGATGAAACTGGCACCATCATCTTCACAGCTCGTAATGAACAAAGTATTAATCTTTATCTTTATCTTTTTATGTTTTGGTTGTTCTGATTTATATTTAATATACCTAATGAAATTTAGGGTTTGAAAATTGGTTATTGTTTGCGTGAATGCTCTGTTGCTCTAATTAATTGGATTTTGCTCTTGTTGTGGACGTGATGGTGCAGTTAGATTGTGTATGATGCTGGTTATTGATGGCTTGTTATTAAGCTACTTAGACCGCTAACCCAACATATACAAATACGTTGTGCCGAACAAGCCTTACAAGTAATGTGTGGATTAGAATTAAAGAAACTAGTGAGAATACTATTCCAATTAGAAATTTTGCAAAGTATAAAGGAACTAATGGAGTAGTAATGTAGTATGCTATTTAGTTTGTGAGCTTTATCATTGTTTATAACTTGTGATTTCATAAGGGATGGCAAGGATTGGTCATAATGGTTTATGTTTTTGGTAACTTGTTGATAACTTGGCAAAATTTTGAAAACTTGTTGATAACTTGTTTCTGGCTTACAAAGTTCATCCACTAGATTTTGCTAATTCACATCTTATGTGTGGATATGATCATTTGTCCCAACAAAATTATCTGAACTGAACCCGTTCCATCCCAACCATTACCCACGTGCTCATGCTAGTACTACTACGGTCCAAAACACATGTATCTATTTGAAGACATGCCATTGTTGAATCGAGGTTAAAAGTAATCTGTTATACCCTAACTGCCCATTTGGTAGGTGGTAATGAAGTATAATAAAAATGAAATTTAGCAATGGTAATTGTAATGAAGAAATAAAAATGAGATTTGATGATGCAAATTCATTCATTTGAAGTGCATCACTAAGATGTGGTAATACAAAGACACATTTCTTTAGTCCGTTTGGTTGCTAGTAAAGAGAAAAAGAATTAACTCCATTGGCTCTCGACTTACTAAAATTATAAAGTGGCAATTTTTGTATGGATTTCTTATACTTTATAAAAGAAAAAACGAATATTTGCAAAACAAAACCTCAAAGAATAATTGCAAAAGATCTAAACTTAGACAAGTCAAAAAATTACTTTAAAATGAATTCATTTTTCATTTCATTTACTATCTACTTGAAAACATTTACACATTTCAATCACTCATAGTCATTATAGCTAAACCAAAGTATAAATAGAGAAGTATGATCAAGATGGCAACCATCGCAAGTAGCTTTGAGCCTTATATCTATATTATTTATTCGATGAAATTTAGCAAACCATCTATATACAACAACAATGCGAAAACATTTATCTTAAAAGATTGGGGCCGACTACATGATTTAATATTTAATGTTACTTGTTCACATGGATTCTTTTTCTATTCTTTCCGATTTTCTACCATCTCAATTTGTAAGTTTAGTTATTTCATACTCCCTCCGTTCCAGTTTAGATGTCCCATTTGACTTTTCACACATGCCGAGGCAACATTTTAACCCTTAATATCTCTAATTATTCTTAATTAAAAATTATAAAAAATTGATATTAATAATCCTTGTATTGTAACGAATCAAACAAGATCCTACATGACTATGTTTTAACTTATAGATTAAGAGTAAAATACAAATTAAGAGTGATGAGTGAATAGTGCCGAAAGTCAAATGGGACATCTAAACTGGACCGGAGGGAGTATCATTTTTCACTCATGTCCCTCATCTCAATTTTTATCACCCTTTTTCTAAGTCTCCTAAGCTTCAAATTTTATCTTCCTTTCCGGTTCGCTAGTACCCTATCTCAAACCATCTCAAATGATTCTCTTTCATCTTTTCCTCGATATTTGCAGCTCCTAGATCCTTATATATTCATTGTAAATTTTTTCCCTCAAGGTATACACACTCATCCATAAAAGTATTCACATTTTTGCTACCCCGATCTTTCTACTATGATCATTCCTAAAGGTCCAACATTCTAACATCGGTTTAATAGTCATTCGTTAAAACTTGTCTTTTAGCTTTTAGGGCACACCTCAGTCACATAATATTCTATTAGTCGCTCCCTATTTTTTCCATCCAAACTTAATTCTATGGGTTACATACTTACATCTTGTTGGATGTCCCCCACTACTCTAAAATACAGACCCAAGACTTAATTTAAAACCTTGTGACTTCAACTCTTGTCTCAATCATTTTAACTTTGCATTTACTTCCTTTGTAATCTCATCTATCAAATAGGTCATCAGCTCATAACATGCTCTAAGACACGTCTCTTTGTATCAATTGGGTTATCTAATCTAGGACCGCTACAAAAAGAAATGGGTTTAGGGTTGAGCCTTGATGAAGGCCAATTGTAATTGAAAAATCTTTTGTTGCCTCTCTTCATTTACATAAATGAGTATATATTTATTGCATAGAGAATTCTGGGGTTGTTACCAATCATTTCAGTAAGGTTTTAACAAACATAACATTGGACTCATCTGGTACACTGTAAAAGGTTTCCACCTATTTGCTATCCAATTCAATAACAGTTTTAGCTTCAACGATCAACATGAGTTTTGATCCTTGCAACTTATTCAAAACTTTGGAAAGATTGGTTCTCTTTTCACATATCTCCAACATCTTGTATAAATGATTTTTTTTCATATCATTCATGATTGAAGTTGACTATATTTCAACATCAATCAATGAACTCTGTCATGACTGAGGTGAATGAGGAGCTTGAAGGATTATCAACAACAATGACATCATTGATCGATGTTGAAAAGACGTCAACTTTGATTATGAATGCTATGCAAAATTCATATATGTGAGATATTGAGATTGGTGAATCGAAAACTATTTTTTTGGAATTTTAAGTAAATTTCAAGGTTCACACTATTGGGAACCAGTGGAGCTATAATAGTTATTGGAATGAATGACAAGGTGAAGATTATTTACAGTGTATAGGCCTAGGTTATGTTTGTTAAAGTATGATTGAAATAATTGGCAATAACACTACTTCCTTTATGTCATAAGTAATATGCACTGGTTTATAATTTTTGTATAAATGTCTTTTCCCAGTATCACCGAGTAAACAAAATATGCATGATGCTCAAAGCTACTAACGTAATTTTCATAATGATTGCAATCTTGAATTCTTGATCACTCCTCTTCATTTGTACCTTTGTTTAGCTATGATGAGGAACTGGAATCTGTTCATGTTTTCAAGTAGATGATGAAATGAAATGAAAAATGATTTCGTTTCAAAGGAACTGCTCAACATCAACAACATTTTATCGCCTTAATGGCCTTAAGTAGCTCAAACTTTGGGTAGGGTTTGGGATGTGCGCAACCTTATTCTTGTTATTCGCTTGTTAGTGATAATAAAGAGGTTGTTTCTGATTGACCCTTGCTTTGGTTACAACTTCACTTAAATACGATGTGTTAGATTTGTCATTTTGTTTATGTGACGATTACTTTGGTTCATTTTGCAATTATTCGGTTTTTCTTATATTAGGTACAATAAATTTATCCATAAATTATTTTTCCTCGGTTTTTTAATGACTAAATTTGAAAAGTAACCACTATTCATCAATGAATTTATTTACAACTTTTCCCAAATGTTTAAGGAAAAACACCGTCAAGGTTTGAATCGTCTTGATGCATATATTTATTATATCAAATTTTTATAATTTTAATTTTGCATATTGAAGATATTTAACGTTAAAAATAATGCATTAGATAGCATGAAAACTTAATGTGTAGTCATTAAAAAAACTGAGAAAGTACTTCATGAAGTAATTCATTTTCTCATTACCAACAACCAAATGCAACAATGATATTTGTCTTTTCATTTTGGCATCTAAGTGATGCACTCCAAATAAATGATTTTCTATTACCAAATTACGTTTCCATTCTCTTATTTCTTTCCCCTACCAAATGGGCGTTTAGAGTAAATAGCTTGGACCAACTATTTGCTTTTGCACTACTCGCGAGACTATTTTTTATATCTATGGGTTTGTCTAATCATGGAATTTGGTTATCTTTTGTCTATAATAATATTCTATTACCCTGTTACCACTATTAAATAGATCACACCTAGGCTCCCAAGGCAGGGTTTTGGTTTGGATGTTGCAACTATTTATCCTAATAATAACAAAACCCTTAGCGCCTTAAGGTTCCTCACGCTTTTTAAAACTATGGTGCAATTAACAAAATTATTATCCCAGTACTGCTAAATATCTTTGGCTCCCTCCTAGGCAAGGTTTTGGATGGTTAATAACACCTTTGTAAATAATTAAGGTGTGTTTTTGATTGACCCTTGATAAGAAACAAATAATGTTATTTTCAAATTCACGGGAACAAGAAATGAGCATGATCTGATAAGCCATCTTACAATAATCCATTATAAACCAACAAAATGATATTTGGTCTTGTCAAAAATGAACATGGACTTGTGCCTAAGTTTTACAGTTTTTGTGAGACAAATTTGATCCTCTCAGTCTATCTCATCTATTATTTGGTTACTTGTGTCTATTAGTATTCCATTACTCCAATACAAATAAATAGCTAGGCTCCGGCTCAGGCCGTTCTTTGGGTCTAATTTAGCAACTTTACACTGTGAAAACAAAGTTTGTTAACCCTTGCTAGTAAACATCATTTGTGACTTAAAATCAAATAAATAAAAAATGTAAATGCTTTAGTAAGCTATTTTAGAATACTATATTAGTCAAAACAAAAGAACTAAAAATATTTGATCCTGTCAAGAATGAACAATTACTTTTGCCAAGATAATACTAATTTCTAATGGTTTTCATTTTTCATCTGAACCATGAAGATGTTTTATTGCTGCATTTAAGTGTTCCTTTTTGTTTGGCAAACTAAGTTGTTCAGTTGGATTTCTCTTATTGCAGTTGACCTCATGAAGCCTGAGACTACCGTGATCTTACGTAATGCCAAAATCGACATGTTCAAGGGTTCTATGAGGTTAGCAGTTGACAAATGGGGTCGTGTAGAGGTCACTGAACCTGCTAGCTTTCAGGTTAAGGAAGATAACAATCTTTCCTTGGTGGAATACGAGTTGGTGAATGTAGCTGATGAATGATAGGAATAATTTAGGTTGATAGCACGAAATGCGTTTATTTAAGAAGCATGCCTTTTGTGTATTCATCACTCTTTTGGAGATTCAACTGTGAGTTAAAGCTACATTGTTTGCAGCTTACTTGACTTTAAACTGCAAATCATCATTAAAGAAGCATGCCTTTTGTGTATTCTTCACTCTTATAAAAGAACGTTCTTGTTGTTCTTTGGTGGTAAGCTTGCCTTAACGATTTGTTTACGTTATCTTCTAATTGTTTACCACAGAGAAGCGACTTCGTTGTGAGAGGAGGGAAGTTCCACGATTGGAATGTATTTGTGCATATTGAAATGTGATTTTACACCTTGATTACTGGTACCGCTCGCATGATAGCATTACAGGTCAAAACTTCCATCTTATCCGCTGAGGCCTGAGAGGGTGTATAGTTGGCCTGATGCAGGAAGCGGACGCACAGTTAATAAGTAATTTGAACAAAAAAAAAAAAATAAAAGACTAATAAGCGTCTTCATATCCGAGCTTAAGTTTAAGTTAGTTCGCAGTTACTAATAGCAAACAAAAAATTGGTCAAAAAAGTCAAAATTGTTTGTTCGCAGTTAATAATAACTGAGAACAAAAGGGGGACAATATCATATTGTTAGAAGAGACAAAAATGGAAATTATGATTTGTTCGCAGTTAATAATTGCTAATAAACATGTTTTTAGTTTTTTGTGCCTTCTAATGTTATGACATTGTCTCCCTTTTGTTTGCAGTTTTTAATTGCGAACAAACAATTTGACTTTTTTGACCAATTTTTTTGTTCGCTGTTAGTAATCGCGAACTAACCTAACCTTAGACTCGGATATAAAAAAGCTTATTTTCATAATTAAGTTTACTCGAAACTTTTTTTTTAATGTTAGCTTATTTGCTTCACATTTTCTCATAATCTACACTAGAAATATCAGCTAGCAAATTATAATAAGGTGATAATCTACCTGGAGCTGTCGAATAAGACATTCACCGATGCACGTTGGGGAGATGTGGATGCAACTATGCAAGCAATACTTGATTATTATAAAGTATGAACTCAGTTTATTACAAATAAATTTAAATAAATAAATGGATTATGAAGGTTATTTAAAGAGGATAAAGTCATAGATCGAGTGGAGCACAAAAAAAGCAAAATAATTATTCCTTGCACTCCTACTAAATTATAAACCAAATAAAAGATGAATTGCCATCATAATAAGATTGTGTTGTTTGTTCTGATGGTGGCCATTACTGCTGTTGCTGCTCAGGAGTGCGCAAATGTTAAAGAAGCTTGTGATTTTTTTCCTCCAATTAACAAAAAATGCTGCAAAGGCATGTCTTGCTCTATTTCATTCGAAAAATTAGTAAAAAAAGACACATCCTTAAAAGGGGAATGCGATTTCAATGAGGATGAGATTGAGCATGTACAGGATAACATTCCTGAACTATTATCTACCGAGAAGTGTAGAAAACAGGGAGAACCTTCTGATCTTTTAGATGAAAATGGTAAGGAATGTTGCGAAGGGGATTGCATAATTGATGATGTTGCTCCGACGTGTCGAGAGGTTGGACAACATTGTGGCCACCTTTTTGGAGCTCCTGCCGCTTTTGTGGATAACATGCTTGAGTTGTCGACTAATACGGCATGCTGCGACAATTTGGAGTGCGATTTGTCTTCTCAGAAATGCAGATTTCCTGGTTTGGAATGCAGAAAAGAGGGACAACCTTGTGGTAACCTTTTTGGAGCTCCTTCCACTTTCAAGGATAACATGTCTGAGTTTTCAACTAATACGACATGCTGCGAGAATCTGGAGTGCGATTCTTCCTCTCAAAAATGCAAACTTCCTGATCGGGAATGCAGATTACAGGGACAACCTTGTGGCAACCTTTTTGGAGCTCCTTCCACTTTCGAAGATAACATGCTTGAGTTTTCAACTAATACGACATGCTGTGACAATTTGGAGTGCGATTCTTCCTCTCGGAAATGCAGACTTCCTGGTTTTGTATGCAAAAAAGAGGGCCAACCTTGTGACAATGGCAAATCCCACTTAAACAATAACGAAAAGGCTTTGTTATCGTCTAAGTCTGAATGTTGCCCAGGCTTGGCGTGCGATGCACTTGGATCTTGCGTTGATGCTTCTAAATTAAAATGCGTAAAGGAGGGTTACCCGTGTCGAGGTAATAATGAATGTTGCGGAGGAATCAATTGCAATTCAGTTGGCAAACACCATATTACCGGAAAAGAGCAGTTTAGATGCCAAACGAAAAAGTGCCAAACAACGGGCTCATGTGATGCTTTTAACAATAATTGTTGCGATGGACATATATGCAATTATCCTTTCTTATTTTGGGCTGGTTCATGCGCTATTGGAAACTAAATAAGTCAACCCACCTTGTGTACTCATCGATATCGTCCACCTACTAAAAACAATGGACGACTAAACCACGGTCCGTGTTTTTGTAGCGTTGCGTGTTGATGCGTGTTAGAGGCTTACTATTGTTCCTTCGCGTGCTGCTGCTCGCTTTTGGAGGCTCGCTGTTGTTCTTTCGTGTCCTGCTGCTCGCTTTTGGGGGCTTGCTGTTTAGGATTACATTGTGTGGTGGGCTGTTTTGTTTTGGTTGTGTGATGGGATTTCTGTGGCTTCTAGTTTGCTATTTCCTTTGGTCTGGGCTGGAATTTGGTCCTTGTGTTGGCTTGGGTTTTGATATGTTATGTCAGTAATAGGGATGGTCATGGGGATGGTCATGGGGATGGTCTGGAGCGGGTCCAATTAGACTCGGACTCGGACCCTTTCAATGTTTTGAGATTCAGACCCGGATTCGGACCCTAAAGGTCCAAAATTGCCAGACCCGGACCCAGACCCTTCGAATCTGATGGGTCTAGGGTCCTTAATGAGTCCTTACTGGGTCTAAAAAAAGTCTCTTTGATTTGTCAAATTTGAAACATTTGTAAGTCATTATATTTTTCGTATATTTGTAAGAGAATTATTATCGTATTTTACAAATATGTAATACTAATTTAACATCTAAACTCGCATAGCGTTACCCATATATGCTTAAATTCTATTATAAACACTAGTTCGAGTCCATGAAATAAGGATAATTGGGTTAGCACTTAGCAAGTAGCATATAATTTATTAATATATTTATGATTATATGAAAAAATAAGTATTGAGGGCATAATTCATACGTAGAAGACAAATAAAAATAGAAAATTAAATATTTATAAGGGTCCAAGAGGCGGGTCCAGAGTCCGGATATTGGACTCGGACCCGGACCCACCAATTATTTTTTAGATCCAGATCCGATCCGGATCCGATGGGTCTCAAAAAATAAGACCCAGACCCTTTAAAAAGGGACGGATCTGGGACGGGTCCAACAATGTCGTGGACCCGTGACCATCCCTAGTCAGTAAGGAGTAGTTGCCTCTATATAATGCTTGTTGCTTTGTTCTTTCGTTGATGTTGGACTTGGTGGTGGGCAACTTGTTTGGTTGGGTTTGGTATCACAATCTATAGCTTCCGAATACCATTTCTGATTTCTCAAACTCCAACTTAGGACTTTGATTTCTTTAGCACCCAGGGTGTTTAATTTTATCACAAATTCTTGTGAGAGACGGTCTCTTTGAGAGACCATCTCTAATTAGGTCGGTCCATTAAGAAAATGTAGAGTAAAAAATAGTCATTAAACTACAATGGACTGGGCTTGAGAGACATCTCTCAAAAAGACGGTCTCTCAGGAAATATATTAGGCATATATAATATAAGGTGTCTAATTGTATTAGGGGGTTAGTCGACTTTGGTATACACTGCCTTTGACTTAGTCTAAATGCTTGTTTTAGGTTCCACAATTATAAAAATATATAAATGTTTATGATTTTCTAGCTAGTTATACATTGATTTAGAAGTAGTACTTTATGTATGTTTATGTATATTGTTACTTCCTTTGTCCCGATGAATTTAATTCAATGAGAAAGTGTATAATGATTAAGAAAGTTATTGGGACATTATAAAATATCGTGTAGATAAATAGAATTTTGTGTACTGCTCAAGAAATCATTTTTTCCGTGAAGGTGCTTTTGGGGAATTACAAAGGAACTAAAGGGTTATTTATCATTAATTTTATTATTTATTTAAGCCTAAATCAAAATTATAAAAATGAATATTAATTATCTAAGATATTTTAAATTATGATTGCAAACAGAATACAAATTAAGAGTAAATTGAAAATATCGTCAGAAATCAAATGAGGTATTATAAATATAATGTTTATTACAATGTTTCATTAAACAAAGCCTATGAACCAAAATGATGATTCACCAAAGCTTATCAATGACATGATGAGTGTTTCATTCAGAATTAACCTCTAAATAGAAGTTAACAAACTGTTAGTGATGATTGGAGTCAAGCAACACTAACAAAATATACGAACGGAACCGTGAAAACAAAACAGCAGGCAGACGTCAAGTCCTCGCCCAAAAGCCGAATCGACTTTACATTCTGTTTCAGTTTGAGATTTCATGATACAAGTGACGACTTGTCGCCTATAAACAAACGGTCGTCATTTTCTTTTATGTCTTGTTCTGCGTTTTATCACTTAGGCATTATTGACCTTTGCCATTTATTGCATATTGTCTGACTACTATACTTTGTATGTAGAATATATTCTAGGTCTTACATACTCTAAATGTCCAACATGAAGCATTGGCACTGGATTGCAGGTTGTAATATTTTGTTTATAATTCTTTAAAAAGTATTATACTATAGAATAATATAAACTGAACAAAAATTTATGATGTCCTAATCTGGCTTTTTACACTAACTAGCTTTCAAGTTTCAACTATCAACTATATTTTACCAGACACTTTTTAATAATTAACTAATAAAAATAGCTAATTAAATCAGTTGATAAAATCAATTAAACAAATCAGTTGCTCCAATCGTCACTTGTATTCTCTAACCCATAAATCCAACTTTTTTGGCCTTAAATGAGAGGGAAACTAAATACTATTGTTACGCAATTAGTTCTTTAGTGCATTCACAAATGACAATAGTCACAATACCCCTCTTTAGTTTTCAAATTACATGTGTTACAGTGTTAGACTCATACTTCTTCCCTTTTAAAACACGCTTATATTATGATTAGTGACACTATCTACTGTTCAAAATTATTTTACATATTGCGACAAATATATAAGAAAAACATAATCAATTAAGGTCTTGTTTGAATCATCTGATTTCATACTTTCATAATATTATCTTTTTATAACTTTTATCAAGCATAATTCAATCTATACATCAAAATAATACATTAAATTGCGAAAAAGATCAAATATATCAAATATAATAAAATGTAAGAAATAAGTGTTCCCATAACTTCCAATAAAAGTGTATATTTAACAAAATTAATGTAAAAAAGTTATTTTAATAACATAAATTGATACCACCATAATTTATAAATAAAGTTTGCAATAAAAGATGTTGAATGTAGGGTATTATTAGGATTAAATTGCATGCCTTCGACAAAATGTTTGCAGCCTTTCAAGCCCTTGTATAAGTATTGACGGTTCTAGTGCAAACATAATGCGCAACCAATTCTTCATACCTAAAGCAGCACCTGTTCCCGTAAAACCAACCATCATTCTCAAACCAAATTTCACTTTAATACTATCATTAACTTCAACTACCATAATCATGCAATTTCAATCGTTCATTATCTAGCGTAAAATATTAATTAAAGTCAAGCACTCATTTAAAAATTTAGCACTTTTGTGAATTATAGCCTTAATGTTTTCTTTTGCGATTCACAACCACTAAAGTATCAAAATTTATAAGTTCAGGCCAAAAACACAAAACTCCGACCACTTAACCTAAGATTCCGACCGATAAATTGGTTGGAATTCTTTGTTTCGATTTGAACCTGCGAACTTTGATACTTTGATAGTTGCAATTCGCAAAAAGTAAACATTAAGGTTGTAATTCTCAAAAGTGTTAAATTTTAAGGCTATAATTCGCGAATTTTCTTTAAGGGTTTTGATATACATAGCCCTTAGGGCTATGCATAAAAATTCACATATTTTCTTCATTAATGTTATTTTGATTCTTTTGAAAAGAATCTAACTCTTTTTCAAATGGTCATGTAAAAACATTAATAATGAAAAAGTCACTAAATGCAATGTAATTAATAATATGAATTGAATTAATTGATTGATTAATTATCTTTCAATACAAACTTTCTCAAAAAAAAAGTTTTTATTTTTATAAAGAAAACTAAAAATAAACTGAAATAAGAGTACTACACTGTACAAAGAAAAGAAGGTTTCAAATCGGTCATTCACTCCTATCGCACACAAAGTTAAAGCATTTAAGGTATATAAAATGTGATTCATTAATATTACCAAAACTGTATAAATATAATACTTCGTCCTATTCATTATTATTGTCCCATTTGATTTTTGCATGTTTGCCAACACATTCAATCGTATATTTTGTATAATTATAAATTATAAAATATTAATTGTAATAAAATTTAAATCCAAATTAAACGAATCAAACAAGATCCTATTTGGTTGTATTTTAATTTTTTTTAATTAAGAATAAGATTTTTTTTTAAATGAAAGAATAAGATTTTAAGTAAGAGTGAACAATTAATAGTATCAAAAAATAAAATTGATGAATAATAGTTATTGGAAAAAAGAACTAAAATAACCCAAACAATGCCAAACTAATATTCAATTAACAAAAATAACATTATTCGCACAATCGAGATTAAAATGAAGGATAAATCTTGTGAAATATTTACCAGAACGAATCAAAAGAAAAAAATTAAACATTACTGTATATTATTATGCAACTTTGTTAAAAAATCATTGAAAATAATTATAGAAGAAACAAATATAATCCAAAAGAAAATTTACATGTAATTGAGAATTGGGAGGAAGGATTGATTTATTGGAGTATTTTTACATAACAAAGTAAAGATGAATGGTGGAGAGTTAAAAAAGGTGAATGGGTTTTTTTGTTTTGGGAAAAACAAACTTTCTTTCAAATTTCCAAGAAGTAGTAAAAAAAGTGTAATTGTATTAATACATAGATTCTTTACTTTTTAGTAATTATAAGAGAATATTAACTATCATTAATGCTTATATGTAGCCCTAAGGGCTACATATATCATTTGCCTTTCTTTAATTGTTATCCAATATTTTATTTTTTGGGCTCCTAAAATATTGATTCAAACACCTTCTTGATCATTCTTTTTATAGATATTCTACATGATAGCAATGAACTTTTGTATGATGCTAGTGGTAGCATATCTTATAAAAATTTCACAAAATAGCGTTGTCAAGAAATGCTAGAGGTTGATCAAAATTCGAACTCTGACCTCATATTATTACTTTGACTTTAATATACCATGTCAAGAAATCAACTCAATCAAAATCTAAACTTTTAATTGAGTTAGTTCCTTAGCATATTATAGCAGAAAATATAACTTTAGTAGCAAATTTAAAGGCACATAAATAGCAAATATTAGATAGAAGTATATGTCAAACATATGTGTTACCAAATACAATGGTCGATCAAATTATGCTACCCATTTTTTTTAGACAAAATAGAAAAAATTTAAACAAAAAATATGATGCTTAATTCCATACGTACCAGGTAGAACCACCATCTTCTCTTCTTTGGAAAGTTTAATGCAAAAATCGAGATCATCTTTTATATCATGTAATAAAGACAAATTGAGTTTAACCTGCAAGATTCCACGACAATTACAAAATTAAATGCTAATTATTGTTTATTAAAAAAATTAATTAAAATGATACTCGCTACATTTTGATTTTTTGCACTATTCATCAATCAAGCGCTTATTTTATATATTGTGATTAATGAGTAAGTAAAAATATAGTCAAGTGGAATCTTTTATAATTTTTGAATTTGTATAATTCAATATATAAATAAACAAATACGTAAAAAGTAAAATGTAGCAAGTATTATGGAGCGGAAGAAGAAGTAGTAGAAAGTCATATATAAGGTTCTTACAAATACAAACATGGAACCTTCTGGTTTATTTGGGCACGTAATGGAAGGAATCTGTTGAAGTTTGTTGTAGCAAATGTCTGCATTTTGTCGTAGTATATTAACGATGCTGGAAAAGAAATCCTGTTTGGTATTCTTTAAAATTTGTGGAAGTGCTCCCTATTAATTTAAAGAATAAATCATCATAATATTTCAAAATTAAAACACTAATTCTTAAATGAGACGTTTTATGATGCGATCATCTTTATTGAACTGACCCAATATATACTTTTTGTAAAGTGATCACTTATAATGTTAACGTGATCACTTACAACTTTAAAGTAATTGTTTTTTAAAATCTTAGAGTTAGAGTGATTACTTATAACCTTGAAACAATCACTTACGATTTAAAGTAATCAATTAAAGAAATGAGTTAATTATATGGCCCGTCTCATGGTGAGACATTATCATACAAGACGAGCTGGAATTATAAAGGCAAGGAAATTTAGTACCGTACCATATATTGTTAATTGGGTGTTTGGCAAATGACTAATAGCTGTTTATACTTTATAATGGCTGATATGACCAGTTGATTTTATTAACTAGTTTGACAAACTGATTTTGATCCCGCTGCTATAAGCAACTTGTTCAAAAAAAAACTTATTCGTATCAATAAGCTATTTCAACCAGCTAATTCACTAGAAACTAGTATTAGCGGGTTTGACCACTCAAACCTCAATTTATATCAAAATAAGCTAAAGTTGCTCAATAAACTAATTTGCCAAACACCCCTTAGGCCTTGACATTTGGTCACGTAATCACTCTGTAGGTCCGCTTGTGTGAATATACCACAGGGCATTTGTGGGCTCGAGCCCATAATTCCACGGATAATGAACGTTGACTTGTGTACTCACTTGACGAAGTTCTTTCTTTCCCAAAACTATATATAGTATTAGGATTTATGAGGATTACCCATCAGACACTATATGCAAGTTTACAATCGACTATTTTAGTAATGTGAAATCTTTCTTACATGTAAACTATTTTCAATCCGAGTTTGGAAGTTGGGGTAAGTAGAACTTTTGGGTCTAATATGGAAACGGTTTAGGTCAATTTTGGATTAACAAATTAATTTGTCCGTTAGGTGTCAAATTTATCACGTTGAAGAATATGTCGATAAGATTCAATTAATTATAGGTTTATATCGTGTTCAATTAAAAATAGATCCATTGACATTCGGTTTAAGGTTATACTAGGCGTTAGCTAAATCCACTTTTTATGTAAAAGACAATTAAGTACTAGTTTGGTTTAATTTCAAATCAAATTACTAGTAATTTTTAATAAAAAGTCAAAATATAAACAACATTTACACGTTTTCATTCATCAAATTAGCAACTAAAAAATTGCTTAAAAGATTAAAAATCAGTTTTGGGTAATATTAATACAAGTTGATCAAGACTTGGTAAGAGGTTGAAAGTGGGTTGTACTGTATACCTTTCCATTCGAGTCAAATATGAGTTATTTAGCACTTTTTTATGTTTAAGATGATGAATAAATAACAAAAAAATATATTAAGTCAATATTTAGTTGTTAAAACACTAAGCTGTGCTTTAATTTTTATTTGAGACAATTTTAGATCAATTCGTGAATCTATTTTGGTTGGTTATAATTGGGTTAATGGTTGCAAACGTTAGTTCAACTCGGGTTCTATTAGAAAAATTTTATACAAAGTTGGGCCCATATTAATTTTAGTTATCCAAACATCAGTTACTTTTAGGTTAGGATATTCAACATTTTTCGAGTGAAATTTAGGTTGATTGAAGATCATGTCGGTTAAGTTAATTTGAATTAGTTACATTTTTTGATTAATCCTCGGATTACAAGCATGTAATATGTTCATTATGCCCCATAGGGTTGGTCATGGGTCCAGGACCTTGTTAGACCCGCCCCTTTTTTAAGGGTATGGGTCTCACTACAAAAAAAATGTCATTTACCAACACCCATTTACCTACAAACCATTTTTGTAGGAAGCTACCAACAAATTTTCAACAGATTTCCAACAGAACACCTTTTGTTGAAAATTACCAACAAGTTTTCAACAAAACAAATGTTTGTAACAATTTACCAACAAATTTCCAACAGAATATTAGTTGTAAGAAATTACCAACAAGTTTCCCTGCAAACTCTCTACAAGACACTTGTGGGTGAATATTCCTGAAAATCAAATTTAAAATGCTTTTTGTAGGCGAGAGGAATGAGCGGGAAACGAAAATTTACCAACAAACTTCCAACAAACTGTTTGTTGCTAAATTTTCTGAAAAATTTTCAAACATTTTGGCAGGACATGGAATTAGTTTCGAGGGTAATAGGCGGGAAGATGATAAATTACCAACAAAATCCCAACAACGTGCTTGTTGGTAAATTGGAGTTTTCAAAAAATAGGCGGGAATTTTCCCGCTTTTATTTGTCTATAAGTTAGAGTAAATTTTGGTTTTAGAAATTAAAATTCTTAAGCTTCCAAATTTTTTTTTTCAATTGATACATAATTTATTTTTCATATATATTGAAGATAGAGCAATATTTCGACGTTTATAATTTTCCTCTCAGGTTAGTTGAGAATATTTAGTGTTAAATATATTTATTTATTTATGTTATGTATTATATATTTTTTAGTGTTTATGCTCAATATATGCTGTTTAAATTCATATTATCGTAATATACGTAGATTATATATGTTGTTTAAATTCATATTATCGTAATATTACTTAGATTATATATGTTACGTGTGATTTTGTTATTATATTAATAATATTAATTGTTAGTATGATATTTAAATTAAATAACAAATATATAATTATAATCGTAGGATTAATGATAGAAGTTGGATGGACAATAGACTTATTAATGGGGCATATAATATACAATTCAAGCAAGGGGTCGAAGTTTTTTTGAACTTTGCAAGTAATAATAATTCAAGATCAGAAATTAGATGTCCTTGTAAGAAGTGCAAAAATCGTGTTGTTACAAGTTTGAATGAAGTTAGGATACATTTAGTTAAGAAGGGTTTTGTGGAAAACTATCATGATTAGAGGTGTCACAAGTCACAACATTTCGTTGAGTGAATCGAGTTCAACAGTCTTGAAAGAGCAAGAGCAAGTGCAGTACAAAAAAAATCAATTTACCAACAAGCATTTTCGTTGGTATTTTGTAGGTGCAGGCCCTTTACCAACAAAATAACAACAAACGCATTTATGTTGGTATGAGCGCTGTAGCTAAAAAATTTCGTTGGAAGCTTGTTGGTAATTACCTACAAACCAATTCTGTAGGTATCTTGTAGGAAAATACCAACAAACGTTTTTGTTGGAAATCTGTTGGATTTTTCCTACAAGATATCAACAAACCTTTATTTTGTTGGCAATATTAATTTCGTATTTAAATATAATGCAAAATTATATATATATATATATATATATATATATATATATATATATATATATATATATATATATATATATATATTTATATTAGTATTTAAATGAAACATAACAATTAATTAAATTAATTGAGAGACCAATAAATATAAATATGTAATATTATATATAAAAATGTTAGAAAATACATCCAAAATATAATATTCCGATCTCATGATCCAATACTAATATAATAATATATGTTCAATATTACAATAAACATAAATTAAGAGGAAGTCAAGTCTTGAGCATTTTGTTGTTGTTTGAGGTATGGCGCGAAAAGGTCTCACATTTTTTTTTGGTCGGCTTGTAATTGTGCCATTTGAGCATGAACAGTCTGAACTTACAATTGGGTACTGGTTGAGTGGAGTACAAAGGTTTCCACTCTATTAACTTGGTTGCCAATACGATCAGTGGTACTCGAGAGCCTAAGCAACTCTTCCCTAATGTGGTGGGACTTTTCGTCAAACTCTTTCATGATCCTCTCGGATATGAGATCAGCAGAAGAGGTTGCTTCAGTAGAGCCACATAGTGGAGATTGGAAATCGGGATAGAAACGTGGAGTTGCAGACGCAACACCTAAAACTTTGGACGATTTCCTCTTCTTTTGCACCGTGACTTGGAGAAAAGCTTTCAAATAAATTGCATTGTAGTTGGGGGCGTCACTAGCTTTTTCTGCCTCTTCAACCATCGTAAGATAAGTTGCCTATAAATTAAAACCAAAGAGAGAATACCGATTATATATTTACAAATTAGAATTCTAAAAAAAATTGGCCAGAGTTCTGTTTAAAAATTGGACTATCCATATTGAAAAAGTCTTCAAAAATCACAAGAAAAACCATATCAAACAAATATACAATACCAGCCAAATGCCCATGCTAACATAGACGAGTAACAAATGTCTATGCTAACAAATGTCTATGCTGTAACACCCCTGAATTTCCAACCCTCTGAACTGAGGAAATTCGGGTGTTACATATGCATATGTGTAGATATATAATTAAAAAATATTATTTACTTGCATTGAGAGATTCGGCGTGCTTATTGATGAAGCCTATTCTATTTCCCTTCGCATCGGTGGTTTCATGCGTTTGTAGAAAAAGCTCATAAGCTAAGGGCTTTCTCCCTTCATCCTTGGCCTAAATAAAAAAATAGGTGTGAATAATTGAAATATATTATTAAACTAATTAAAGAACTAATAAGTATAATAACTTACCATCTTATCCATAACCCTAGCAGTAGATTGTGATCCTCCTCCATAGGTGGCGTCAACTTGTCCTCCTTCAACACCCCTACATCGGTTCTTTGATTTTATTTTGCTCTTAGTCTTGAACTCATTTGTATCCCAACTTGCCTTCAACTTGGTCCACTCCTCTTCTTCGATTCATTTTGGCTTGTAGGATCCGTTATGAGATCCTACAAGCCAAAATGAATCGAAGAAGAGGAGTGGACCAAGTTGAAGGCAAGTTGGGATACAAATGAGTTCAAGACTAAGAGCAAAATAAAATCAAAGAACCGACGTAGGGGTGTTGAAGGAGGACAAGCTGACGCCACCTATGGAGGAGGATCACAATCTGCTGCTAGGGTTATGGATAAGATGGTAAGTTATTATACTTATTAGTTCTTTAATTAGTTTAATAATATATTTCAATTATTCACACCTTTTTTTATTTAGGCCAAGGATGAAGGGAGAAAGCCCTTACCGTATGAGCTTTTTCTACAAACGCATGAAACCACCGATGCGAAGCGAAATAGAATAGACTTCATCAATAAGCACGCCGAATCTCTCAATTTAAGTAAATAATATTTTTTAATTATATATCTACACATATGCATACACATTTGTTACTCGTTTATGTTAGTTGTGGCATTTGGCTGGTATTGTATATTTGTTTGATATGGTTTTTCTTATGATTTTTGAAGACTTTTTCAATATGGATAGTCCAATTTTTAAACAGAACTCTGGCCAATTTTTTTTAGAATTCTAATTTGTAAATATATAATTGGTATTCTCTCTTTGGTTTTAATTTATAGGCAACTTATCTTACGATGGTTGTAAAGGAAGAAAAAGCTAGTGACGCCCCCAACTACAATGCAATTTATTTGAAAGCTTTTCTCCAAGTCACAGTGCAAAAGAAGAGGAAATCATCCAAAGTTTTAGGTGTTGCGTCTGCAACTCCACGTTTCTATCCCGATTTCCAATCTCCGCCATGTGGCTCTACTGAAGCAACCTCTTTTGCTGATCTCATATCCGAGAGGATCATGAAAGAGTTTGACGAAAAGTCCCACCACATTAGGGAAGAGTTGCTTAGGCTCTCGAGTACCACTGATCGTATTGGCAACCAAGTTAATAGAGTGGAAACCTTTGTACTCGACTCAACCAATACCCAAGTGCATGTTCAGACTCTTCATGCTCAAATGGCACAATTAATTACAAGCCGACCAAAAAAAAATGTGGGACCTTTTCGCGCCATACCTCAAACAACAACAAAATGCTCAAGACTTGACTTCCTCTTAATTTATGTTTATTGTAATATTGAACATATATTATTATATTAGTATTGGATCATGAGATCGGAATATTATATTTTGGATGTATTTTCTAACATTTTTATATATAATATTACATATTTATATTTATTGGTCTCTCAATTAATTTAATTAATTGTTATGTTTCACTAAAATACTAATATGAATATATATAATTTTGCATTATATTTAAATATAAAATTAATATTGCCAACAAAATAAAGGTTTGTTGATATCTTTTAGGAAAAATCCAACAGATTTCCAATAAAAACGTTTGTTGGTATTTTCCTACAAGATACCTACAGAATTGGTTTGTAGGTAATTACCAACAAACTTCCAACGAAATTTTTTAGCTACAATGCTCATACCAACGTAAATGCGTTTGTTGGTATTTTGTTGGTAAAGGGCATGCACCTACAAAATAAGATATTTTTTTAGACCCATCGGATTCGGATCGGATCTGGATCTAAAAAATATTTGGAAGGGTCTGGGTCCGGGTCCGAGATCTGGACCCTGGACCCGCCTCTCGGACCCTTATAAATATTAATTTGTCCATTTCTATTTGTCTTCTACGTATGAATTCTGCTCCCAACACTTATTTTCTTTTCATATAATCATAATATATATAAATAGTATATATGCTACTTGCTAAGTGCTAACCCACCAATTAATCTTATTTCATGGACTCGAATTAGTTTGTAATAGAATTTAAGCGTATATGGATGACGCTATGCGACTTTAGACGTTGAATTAGTATTAAATATTTGTAAAATATGATAATAATTCTATTAGAAATGTACGAAAAATATTATAACTTACTAATGGTTTAAATTTGACAAGACTTTTTTTAGACCCATTAAGGACCCCACACCCATCAGATTCGGAGGGTCAGGGTCAGGGTCCGGGTCTGAAAATTGGACCCTTAGGGTCCGGATCCGGGTCTCAAAAAATTAAAAGGGTTCAGGTTCGGGTCTGGTTGGACGCGCTCTAGACCCGCCCCATGACCATCCCTAAGGCCCATTCTAGGTATATATTGTTTTCAGAAGTTACAAGGATAAAATCTTTCATTTTATATTTTCAGAAAATAATTGAGTATAATTGCCCTAAAATTTAACACTTTTGCGAATTATAGTCTCAATATTTTATTATTGTGAATTATAAGTTTATAACCATTAAAGTATCAAAGTCTACAGCATTTAGGCCAAATAACAAAATTCCGACCATTTTGGTGGTCGAAACTTTAGATTAAGTGGTCGGAATTCTGCGATTTGGCCTGAACGCTGTAAGATTTGATACTTTGGTAAAATAAACAGTAAAATTAAAATTTATAAAAGTACAAAATTTTAAGAGTGTAATTCGCAAATATATACAAAACTAGTAGTTGAGGTCCATATTTGTTAGAACATATGGTTAAACAAAAATTTAAAAATCCAATGGCTTGTACCTGAATGAAAGTTGCAGGATTATTAGAGATGTTGAGAAAAGCCTTAATGTTCTCCATAAGCTGATACAAAAAATTTCAAGTTCGCGTTAGTATTCTGTAGAGGTGTTCAAAAGAGATCTGATGATTTAATAGACACCCGACTTTATAACCGAACTCGATTTGACCCGACTTTAAAATGGATCTAAAATTATGTAAAAACCAATGTGAACACAAAATTCGATTTTAAACCGACTCAAAACTCATGACCCGAAATCAACCCGATGACGCGAATGAACACCTCTAGTATTCTCAACTATGATGCGTTACAAATTACAACCAATACATACCTTTTAGACCAATTTCTAACACAAATGAGTCATTTTTAAGTATGCTTGTATTGAGAGTAAAAATTAAATGGAAAATGTTAAATAAAATTTACAAATAAAGAACTGAATATAACAGAAGAAATGAAGGATAAAGATTAAAGAAAAAAATAATGTGAGGATGAAAAAAAAGACGGTCAACATTTTTTGGGAAGGAGAGAAATATTTTTCCTCCAGCCCACTAAGATAAAAATAAAGGGATTAATTCTTTTATTTTTTCTACTCTATTACTTTACAACTTTAATTATTACCTTTGACAATAACAATATTTGCACTCTAATAACTTTGTTTTTTCTAGTTTGATTTTTGATTTTTCATAAATATTTATTTCCACAAAAATCATGATTTAGGCTTGTGAGTTGTGAATAATGTCGTTTTTGAAATTTTGTGGGCATTAGGCCAAATAAAAGAAATAAACTCTCTCTCTATAGTTAACGTTGATTTTGATATCATAATAATCATTAAATATAGACATGTCATATGTTAATTAGTTGATAAAATACTAACTAATAATTTCAAAATTTTAAAGTGTCTCTTTAATTAACTAGAATATTCAGATAACATAAAATAAACAAAATATCGTATAAATGTTAAATTTCTTAATGATTCATGTTTATGAATTATGATATATCACTCTAAACCTATGGTCACCATAATAATGAACACTTCTATTCATATCTTGCATATAAGCAGCTTAAACAAATATTGCACTTTTTAAATTTTAAATTCTCATATAAAATTGTAATTCCAAGCGTATTAGACCATATTTTCCCTTGTAAAAGTAGTTGGAACAAAGCAAAGCAGAAACAGAGTGTGTCTCGAGAGATCGTCTATGGCAAAGACAACTCTCCCAACAGCCCAGCCCAATGATGATAATTTAAAAATAAGGCTGGTGACTAATCAGTTACTTATTTTGCAAAGTGTGCTGGTTCATATATTTACCAGTCTATGCTATAAACGGTCTAAAGCAAGAATTTGTGAAGCAGAAAATAGAGAAAGAGAGGTAGGTATTACCCCAGATTTGTTCAAAATGTGTTGGGTATCATTAATGACAAGCCAACCAATACGCCAACCGGGAACAACCCATCGCTTGGATAAGGAACCAAGCGTTATAACGGGAACTACATCTCCAAAAACACCCATTGGAACAAAGGGCTTGCTCCCAAAGGTGAGGTGTTCATATACTTCATCAGCTATTACAATTATTCCAAGCTTTTTTGCTATTTCTGCCACCTAATTAATAATAATAATAACATTTAAATAAAACTAAAAATTACTTTCTCCGTTCTAATATATTTGGATTCGATTGTGACATGTAGGGAAAAATGTTAGGGAAGTATATAGATTGTTTGGCCATTTAAAAATATTAGCCCATAAGCCATCTCTTCAATTGGCCATGAGGTGATTAGTATAAAAAAATTATTGACTGTTTGACTATTTTAATATCACATCATCATATCATAAAATCTAAACAAAATAGTGTAAAATTTAACTTGATACTCTCAAAGTAAATTTGCATTATGAAATAATTCTAACTAAAATTAGTATCAAATATTTATTCTTTAAAACATGAGTAGTAAATGTCAATTAGTCATACAATCATACAATACTATAAAAGAACTGGAAAATTCCACATGACGATTTTATAGAGTTTTGCATTAATTAGCATTAAAGTTATGTTTTCAAAAAGATTTTTATTAAATCAAATCTTACAATTATTAGTACATATTTAAATATATAAAATTACTATAGCACGTGTCAAAAATTATACAATACTATAAAAGAATCGGAAAATTGCAAATGTGGATTTTGTAGAGCTTTACCAATTTAACGTAAATAATTTTATTATAATGATTAAAATTATAATATACGATACTATAAAAGAATCGGAAAATTGCAAATGTCGATTTTGTAGAGCTTTACCAATTTAACGTAAATAATTTTATTATAATGAATATATTTACCTAATTAGTTTATGTAGAGCTTTTTATTAGTACATATTTAAAGATATAAAATTACTATAGCACGTGTCCAAAATTATACAATACTATAAAAGAATCGGAAAATTGCAAATGTCAATTTTGTAGAGCTTTACCAATTTAGCGTAAATAATTTTATTATAATGAATATATTTACCTAATTAGTTTATGTAGAGCTTTTTATTAGTACATATTTAAAGATATGAAATTACTATAACACGTGTTTAAAAAAGTTACGATAATCAAATAATTTTATTCTAATGAATAAATTTACTTAATTAGTTTCCTATTTACCCATTTAACGTAAATATTTTTAAGAAAATGAAAACATTAACAACCTATTAACTTCTATCTATATGTAGCTAAATAAACTAAGTAAGGTGTTGTTTTAATTGTTTTCGATTGAGTTAAACAATTGTAAATATTTAATATCTTCACTTTTAACACTTATCATAATCACATTGTTATTATTAGTTTATATTTATTATTGTATTTTCTTTTTATGTATTTACACACTTACATATCCGTGCATTGCACGGGCATATATACTAGTCTAATATAAAGACTCTAAAAATTTCACATGTCATTCTTATAGTGATTTTTTTTGAATGATATTCTTATAGTGATTTGTCATACAATTTAATAAAACGACTATAAAATTTTATGACATTTACATGGTGATTTAAAATATGGAATAAAAATCCACCAAAGTTAGCATCAACTACTTATTCCTTAATAGAAATATATGAGTAATATATCAAAATTAAATATTTTTGAAATATTATATTTTTAAATTTAAAAGAAAATTTACTTTAAAAATCCGACCCTTGCTCTCTTTTACAAATCCCATCTTTGGATTATTTTTTAGAAATCCGATCTTTTGCCTCCGTTTTCTTTTATAGTACATACCTCTCTAACTTACCAGAACAACCCGTTAATTTTGAATATCAAAAAAAAAAAAAGAATAGGAAAACTTACTTTTAAAAATCCGACATTTTACTTGTTCTGTTTTAAAAATTTGAACTTTTGCTTGTTCTCTTTTAAAAAATAATGAATTTTTAAATTTATCCGGTCACGGGTAATAATGTTCTATAAAAGAAAATGGAGGCAAAAGATTCGATTTTTAAAAAATAATCGAAAGGTGGGATTTTTAAATGAGAACAAGCAAAATGTTGAATTCTTTAATGCTATGTTTGGGAATGAGGATTTGATTTGAAAATATAGATTTGACTCAAAATTAGTGTTTGACAAACACTAGAATTTCAAATTTGAATTTGAGTCAAATCCACAATTGTTATCAAAATGGTTTAAAGATAATGTCCTCTCTAACCTTGTCATTCTCAAATTCTACATTCATGATTCCATACTTGAAATCATTAATTTGAAATGAAATGCTAGTTCCCAAACACAACCTAAAGTAAATATTCCAAATTTAAAAGCTATGTACGATTTTCACTTAAAACTTTTTAGAATATATATATTTGTTTGGTGTTGAAGTTAAATTTTTTGATAAATAAAAGTTTATCATTCACCAGAAAAGGACTATAAAACCAAATCTGAAAACCTTCTCAACTTAATTGTATTAGTATGAAAACGAAGTCTACCTTCTAAAAAGAGTTTACCATCAATAATATTATTTACCTTTTGCAATTGGTTGTAAGAATAAACACAGCCACAAGGATTTCCCGGGTTAATAATAACCATAGCGACCGTATTTTGATCAGCAAGAGCCTGAACTTGATGAAGATCAATTTCCCAACCCTTTTGAGGAAGAAGATCAAAATGTCGATTTTCAAGGCCTAAATAGTGAGAGATTGCCTCATAGTGTGGATAACCAGGCTTTGGTAACAATATGTTTGCTCCTGGATGCATTAAGCTTGATAATGCTACTTCTATTGCATGAGTCCCACCAATTGTGATGAATACATCATCTGGAGTTAACTTATATGGGAGATTTACCGACAGATATTCTGCTACCGCCCTACAACAAATATAATTGTGATGAATATATATATATACTTAAATACTATTGGTCGATCGTTATCTTTTTATTGTGTTATCAACTTTTATAAATTTCATAATGTCATATTTGAGAATGATGATTGCATTTGAAAATTTTGAATTGACTCAAATTTATTGTTCGATAAATCAAAAATTTTTAAATTTGGATTTAAATCAAATTGTACAATTGTTTTTAAAATAGTTTTAAGTTTAGAATTTGATAATGACTATCCAATCCTTCTCAAATTTTTCATTTATGGTTTCATGATCAAAATCTATAATTTGAAATGAAATACTTTTTTCCAAACACTACATAAGTGATTTTAAGTGATTTTATATTTTTGGCTTTCTAACTTCTCTAAAAAAAGGTTCTCTCAACTTAAATTCAACATTGGAATAGTATTAATGATGAATTCAATCAGAAAATGATCGATTTGGAGTTTTGGTTGAATTTTGTTTCGCAATTTTTCTGAAAAAAAGTCGCGTTAATTAAACTGCTAGGTTTGGTACGTAAAATTGATTTTTAGTTGTAAATTTTTACTGAGTTGTAGTGATTGTAACTGATTTTTACTATTATTGTAATCATATTTTGCTGATTTAATCAAAATTGATTTTACAAATTAAAATTCTTTTCAACTGATTACTTATTTTTTAAGGTTAACAGCACCTTTGTAATTAAATATATAGTTTTTTTACTTATTTTTTTACCATTCAAAAAAAATAATCAACATAATTTTTATACTAGGTGTTGGGTTTGAATTTTCAATAATAATCTTAGTCTCCCTACTTTTATGTTTTCTTAAAAATGTTTTTGATGAGATTTTGTAGTTACGATAAAATAAAGTCTAGTACTCTTACTATTAAAAAGTATCGTTTTTATTATTTTTTTAAAATAGGTCTAGTTGTCTAGGGCATAAGTCGTTTTTGCCTTCATTTATGTTCGACTATGTTGTCATAGATCATATCAAGAACCAGCTCAACCAAAAGTTAGCTGATGGTTAAGGCCCTAAGATATGTTATATATTTTAATACGCTTTCTTACACAAGAGTCTTTTAAGATAGAAATGTGGATGCAATATAGAGCCTTCTTCTACCGTGCTAAATATTACAATTTAAACCTGTGACTATTTGTCAAGTTGGCTCTGATACCATATCAAGAAAATTTAATATTAAATTGAACTAGATTTATTATGAATGCAAGCATATTATCGGAAAAACATGAGGTGCACACACTTTATAAGCCAATGATATATATCATCCCAAAAACCATATGACAATGGAAAGAAGGACTCCTCATATTTAGTTTGTCGATGTAGGATAAACCATCATAACAACCCCTGACATGCAAACTTGATTTTTCATCGAACTATCGACTCATATACAATATTAAGGAATCAACTCAACCAAAATCTTAAGATGATATATTAACAATTCATAAATGCATAGAAAAAGAGAAAAAAATAATCAAAAAAGGAAGTTGGAATTACTTGCGAGCGGGGGGAATACCGAGGGACGAGGTGTAAGAGTTGAAATGACGAGATCGAAAAGCGTGAATAATGGCATCCTCAGCAGACGGAGAAGTGATGAATGAAGGAAATATAGATGGATCGGCTTGTCCAAACAGTACAACTTCTCGGGGGTCATCAGGATCAACATTTTCCATTAATTTATCAACAACCCCATTTATTGTTAGGTTTGATGCGGTTGATAGGATTTGGGTTTGGCTACCATTTAACTTAAACTTCCATTGCTTTTCCTCCTTCATCACTCTTAGCTTCCTTCTACGTTGGAAATTAATTATTTCTCGTTGTGATTGTGATTGTGGTTGTGGTGGACATTAACTTACTATATCTCCTTTTATAAACGACTAAAGGAGGTTACCTATATAGTATACTCTTTCCTGTTCAATTTAGTTGTTTTATTTGGTTTGGGCACAAATATTAAGAAGATGAGAGGACCACTTTAAATGGTGGACTTATATGCAATATTTGGTGTTTTTTAATATTAAGAATTGGAGGAGTCACCTAAAATAGTAGAGCTATGTGCAATATTGAGTATTTTTAATATTAAGAAAATAAGGGGACCATCTATAAATATAGGTCTTGAAATAGAAGTGGGACAACTAAGGTGAACTTACCCAATAATTAAAGGGACAAGTAAAAAGAATTGGTGGAACGGAGTATTAGTTTTTTAGAAATTTTATGTGATAACTTTGAGTTTTGAATATTGTGATTGTTGAATAATACTTTTTATTCAAGTATTTTTAGTAAATACTTTAGGTTATTTCTTAAAAAAAATCAAAAAGCGGCTAATCACTCGATTTTTAATAAAAAGGTCTTTATATGGTTATAATAACGAAAACTAAACATAAATTTTAAATTTTTTGTCTACTAAATAAAAAAGTCACCTAAAAGCTTAAGATATTTATTCACCATATAGAAAAGCCAAAAATTAAAGTATTACCATATGAATTAAATTTCCCCAATATATTTTAGGTTGACTCATGAAATAGTGCACATGTTTTTGTCGGTGTTAATTGTAAATTTGGATTTTGGCTGGTTTAACAGTACATTTATCTCAATGTGGCTTTTTAGTTTTTTGTATTTTTTACTACTAAAAACTAATTCTTTTTCTCTTTTTTAATGAAATTCCCATAAGAAAAATTTAGATAGTGAAAATATTTTTTTGTTGAATAATAAATTTTATTGAGGAAAAGTGAGGACCATAAATATTTAAAAGATATCAAAAAAATTTAGTGGAAAAAATACGGGAACCACAACTAATTTAAAAAATCTATAATCTATAATCAATCTATCTATAAAGACTATTAATGAAGAAACGAGACTGACACATGCCAAACTCACATTCAATATTTTTCCGCTCATTTTGTTATTGTGGCAGTTGATTATTTAATGAAAATCATTTCCTAAAATACTAGAATTTATTTAAGGTGACTAAAATGTACATCAATATCATTTTTCAAAATATGATTTCCAAAATAAAAGAAAATAATATTTGATGTAGCAAAATTATTTTTCAACTTTATACAACAGCGATAGAATAATATTATTCTTAAATATATAAACAAATGTAACTTTTGAATTTATTTACCAGCCATAAAATAATTACAATAACATCATCTTTGTGGGAAAACATATAATATAAACTTTTTGTAGCATTGTCTATCAAAACATATATATTTAGAATATTATATAAATATTATACAAATAGGAATATAAAATTAACTCAAAAACTTTTTTTCCATATTCATGCATGTCTAATCTTAGAATTTTTTTAGATATTCCAGATTAGCTTTTTTTCTTCGTGTGTTACATTCTATAGACTTGGTTATTTTTTAAGTCTTTACCGCTATGTCTCATCAAGAAAGATAAATAATAAATACTTTCTGCGTTCTGAAATGCTCGCTATATCTCTATTATTGATACTATTCATCGTTCAACTTTATTTTATATATTCATCGTTTAACTTTATTTTATATATTGCGGCTAATGTGTAAGAAAAAATATAGTCAAATATAGCAAGTATAATGGAACGGAGGAAGTAATAATGAACACATACATGTTATACGTGATTCACTAAAAATGTGTAAGCTATAATCACAGACAAACTAAAGAGATCACACATTATATTAATATTAGTATAAAAACTTGTGCAATTTACGATTTTGTGAGTATGAAATATATAAAATATAACTTTAAAAAATAATGCAACTATATATTATTGTGAGTAAATTTATGGAATACGTGACTTTTATAAAGCAAAATTAAATACTGATTTTTTAAAATTATTTATCTATTATAAACTACCTTTTAATTTAATTAAATGTAGCAAATTCTAAGTTTGGTATATAGGATTGCTATAATAAATTGTATAAATACTCTAGCTAATTTAGCTCCAATTTTAAGAAAAATCATATAGTCCAAATTAGGAAAATACTATCATATAATTAACTATCATCCACTAAAATATTTCATTTATCAAGGGTTTCTAAAGATGATATTTGTCATTTTTAATATTTTTATTAGTATATATACACTACAACATAATTTATTTTTAGTGGGATATATATATTTAGCGACATTTAATTTAAATGTCGTTATTTCAAATTTCTTATAGTGTATATAGAGGATTTTGTGACATTTATTAGACCCTTTAGCAGCATATTAAAAAGTCACACTAAAGCTTTTAGCGACATAGGATCTAGTGACATTTCTCACAAATGCCACAATAGACTATAGTGACAATTACATATGCCACTAAAGACCAAATTAAGTGTCGCTAAATCACTTTATGGTGGTACTAAAAATAAAAATAATTAATTATTACACTAAAAATATGAATCAGTGGCATTTTTCTAATGCCACTAAATACAATGTCGCAAAAAACTAAATTTGTTGTAGTGATATGATATGAGGAGATATTTGAATACAAATTACAATAAGCAGGTTACATAAGAGGGATTTATATATAGAAGTACTTTCTATAGGATGCTTAGATTAATTTAGAGGGATTTGCACGGCCTAAGATATTTTGGGGCCCTGAGCTAAAAATGACATTGGGACCCTTTTTCTTTGTAATTTTTAACCTATATGGACCTTTGAATACCTTTAATTTTACTTAAATGACATGGGACCTTGGGCGACGGCTCCTCTTGCCCGCCCTTAGGGCCGACCCTGGGGATTTGTATGTAGAAGTACTACATATAAATCCCTAGAAAACGTAATCAATATAATATTCTAAAAAATATAAGAATACGATTTATTAAGCCCATTGCAGATTCGGATATAAAAATCCATACTAAGTCGTCTCGAACATATGCAAATGTGAATACATAATAAAGATCTATATTGCTCATTACTCATATTAAAAAAATACATATGGAATTAATATATTGTAGAACTTACTACTTGTATAAACTCATATTCCAACGAATGAGAAAGTCGGTTGTTATGGTCATCAATTTAGTATCCGACATAAAAATAGGGCTCGAGAAAAGAGGTAACGGAAAAATCAGACATAAAAATAGGGCTTGAGAAAAGAGGTAACGGAAAAATCATACACTACGTATATATGATTATTACTAGTATAATCTTTTATTGACAATAAAGTATTTTTTATTTTTACCTTTTCGGTATCCCGCACAAGGCAGGGTTCGAGTGGGGGGTTTTTCTTTTTCTTGTAAGATGCAGACAAATCATACCCATACCTCCAACTCCAAGGAGGGAGTAAAGAGAGATGCGCGCAGTCAAGAAACCCCTCAATTGATACCTGCGCCTAGTAGGGGTCGAACCCCTAACCTTCTGCTCCACATGCAGATGCTCTATCCATTGAGCCACAAGCGCTTTTGGTTATTGACAATAAAGTAGATTGAGGAAAAAATAAAAAGAAGATTTTAGTAAATAATGATTATTTGTGAGGTTAATAAATTAATTTTTATGTGGTAGGATGTCATAGGGTGAGAGTTTTGTTATTTAAATTGATTTTTGTTGGTTTTGTTTATTTTTATATTATTTTTTTGGTCTTTTTGTGATAATTTACAAATCGAATTTTTAAAAAATGAATTAGATAAAAATCAAACGTAGGAACATACCTTAGGTTACTTCTTCAACTGAAAGACTTTCTCGTTAGTATATTTTAAAAAGCAAATTGAGAAATAAAGATATTTTAATCAAGACTTAGTTGGGTTAATTGTTAATTATGTCAAAGTGTAAGTCTTTTATTTAATCAAAATAATGTGCGTAATTAATATGACATCAGAGAAGCCAATTGAAAAGATCATCATAGTACGTAGGCATATATATAATGGCTAATCAGAGCATCCAAGAGTTGATATTTTATCAAAAAAACTTAATCAATTATCGTATTTATACTCCGTCCGTCCTATTGAATTTACATTATTTTTCATTTTGGTTCGTTCCACTTAGTTTGCATTATTTCTATTATTGGACAAGGAAAAATTACATAGAATAATCCAAATTATTCATGATTTTCCTACAATAATCCCACCTATTAATTAACCATGAATAATCTCAACTTTGAGAGGTATTTTCCTAGTGTAAACTTGGGTAACTCGATGACCTGCTTTAGTAGTTATTCAACAAAAAAATAAATTAAATATTAAATTAAAATTAGAAAATATTTTTGAAAATTTACATAAAAAATTCTAAATGATAAAAAAATCATAAACTTTTTTATAAATTTTATTTTAATTTATCTTTTTTTTAAAAAAATAAAACTTGCTATAACAAGACATTCGGTCACCAGGTTTACTCTAGGAAAATGCCCCTCAAAGTTGGGATTATTCATGGTTAATCAATAGGTGAGATTATTGTAGGAAAATCATAAATAATTTAGATTATTCTAGGTGATATTTCCTTTGGACAATGACCCACCACTTTCTTTAAATTTCATCCACACATTTTAACTCTCTCTTTTTCATCTACACAATCCATTCGATCTTTCTCTTCATTTATTACCACTTTGTAAAAATACACTAATACCTCTTTGATACAATTCAAAGAGGATGGAGTAATAAATCACTACAAAAAAAACAAAAAATATCAATAAAATAAACAAAATAAAAAAATAAATTAAATCAACAAAACTCTTCACCCTATCAAATACTATCATAAGGGTCATTTGTTAACCTTATAAATAACCGTTCATTATTACTAAGACATTCTCATATTTTATCACTAACTTTTAAGACTATGACAATGATATGATATATATTATGAAAATTATTATACAAATTATTTTTATTACCACGCGGATTAATATTGTAATCAAACATAACTTACAGCTCGATCATATGGTTATTATCAATGCTAAACTACTAATTAGTGGTAATGAGAGTGATTTGTAGTGTAATTTTTTTATTGAGCGATTTACTAGAAAACAAAAAAAAATAAAAATAAAATTTACGAGACCAAAACCGCTACTTCAAGTGGCGGTTTGGTCTTTTATACAAAAAAAATGGCAAGGCCCAAAACCGCTACTTCATGTAGCGGTTTGGGTATTTTACTAAAAAAAAAATTCCTTAGACTTGACGGGACAAAAACGCTACTTCAAGTAGCGGTTTAGTGCAAAAAGCTTACTTTCTAAAATAGTTTGGAGAGACACCTATTTTCTAAAATACTTTAGAAATTAAGCTTAAAAAAAAAAAGTTCTCGGGCTCTACCTCTACAAGACATCCTTATGTCCGTTTTTCTTTGCCTGTTTCCTTTTTCTATTTAAATTTTATATTTAAATAACATATTGGATTGATAATGATGATGCCCTAACAAAAATTATTCTAGTTGTTAGGTATTAAATGATGGGAATGATAATGAAAAGTTTGCGTAATTATATTATAGGAATATCTCTTGACCTTTTTTTAAAAAGTTCATATAATAGGTTTTTTTATTATACTTTATGGTCCGTTGGGTCGACCTACTTGTGTATATAATAATATCATTAAAAAAAATTTTAAAAAAAGTGGTAAATTTTTTTCCGCAATTAATACTTATAATTATCCGACCCGACCCTTTACACCAAGGCCCGTCATTGACCCGCCCCATTATTGACCCGACCCGCTAATAACCCGTTAAAATGTGATCCGACCTTTGACCCGTTGGGTCGACCCGCCCCATTTAACACCTCTAAGAGACACCTATTTTCCAAAATACTTTAGAAGTTAAACTTAAAAAAAAAAGTTCTGAGCTGCATCTTCCGTAAAGAATCTCGTAGTATGCCAAGTATTAAATACTCATATTTTATACTCCGTATATTTTGACTTGAGGAGACATATATTAGTGTAGATGATTCAAAAATTTCTAATTAATCACCATAATTTATAAATTACTCCCTTCGTTCCTTTTTGTTTTTCCATCTTATTAAAACGGGCAGTTTCATAAGTTTTTCCACTTTAGAATACTTTCCATTTTTGGAAAATTTTCATCCCATTTTTACCCCTTAAAACCCCACTTTCCTTACTTCACACTACTATTTAATTATTTTCTCTCTCATACTTTCAATATAATCATTACATTACACTATTATTTAATTATTTCTTCTCTCCATACTTCCAATAAAATCATTACTTCCTACTACTATATAATTAAAATAATACCCACTACCACCAAAGATTCCACTTTTCTTAATCTTGGTGAAAAACCCAAATAGGAACATCAAAAAGGAACGGAGGGAGTATTATAATAAGATAAATTGAATAATAATAAAATTAATAAAATAAAAAAGATAAATTAAAATAACAAAAGTTTTTTCTCAAAAAAAAAACATTCTCACTCTTTTTTTTGGCGAACTAAATTCGATCACCGTATTAAATCCTACCATATAAAAGTGATTTATTAACCTTATAAATTAATAAGCGTCATTTACTAAGACTATCTCTAGGTCATTATACAATAATATTGTATAGATGTGCTCCCTAGTCCCTTCGTCCCATTTACTAAGACTATCTCTAGGTCATTATACAAATATGTACTTTAATTTGAATCAATTCCATTTTTGGATTATAGTCCACCACTTTTATTTAATTTCATTCATACATTTTAACTCTCTTTTAATTTTCTCCATACAATTTATTTTTTCTCTTTATTAATTACCATTATCCACCTTTTTCTAAAAACAACAGCTTTTTCTCTTTGATACAAATCATACAACTGTCAGGAATTACTATTTATAAAAGCATTACAATAATGACTATTATCATGAATAATAATACTTTATGACTTAGCCGTTGAATTTGCTATTATTTTATCAACAATAAAAAACTTTTTATGTACTTAAGATCTAATGACTTCTAAATCTAGGAGGCATAAAGATGCCTAGAGGAATATGTCTGGTACACCGGCCAATACATATAAAGATTCTTATTCAATATTCTCAACTGTATAAAACTTAAAAACTTGAGAATTTTAATATTAAATTAAATACAATATGTAAGCTAGTGTTTAAATAGACAAAGATGTTAGATTTAAGGATAAATTACAAAAAACTACCTATTCTGAAGGGTGACTTGCAAAAAACTACCTATTGTAATTTTTTTTGCAAAAAACTACCTTATATGATATAAACGTTTGCAAAACACTACCTCTTAACGTCTGCTGTTAGTTGACCGTCAAAACTACGTTTGACTTTACACGTGAGTTGCACGTGACTTTATTTAAATCCTTTATTTTTAATTCTTTCTCTGATTTTTGTTTCCAAAACACGTTTTTCCCCAAATTCCTTAAGAACCCTAAACCTAATTTGTCTCTTGTTCTTCGAAGCTCAAATCAACAATTCATGGATTCTTCTCACTCTAAACAATCGAAGGTTAACAGATGTGGATGCGGATTTCTGAAAACAAAAGGATTAAGAAGAAATTGAAGAAGGAGAGAAAGCTTGGAAAAGAGATTTCATGCTTTATTTTAGGGTTTTTATTAGGTTTTTTCTTATTTTTGGTTGTATTAATGAAAGTTATGTAATTGTTAGATTAAGAAATTTACTAATGAAGCTTGGCAATGTTGTTGTAACACTTTTTCCTTAAACATCAATCAATTTTCTACTAAATCACACCTCCAAATGCTTAATAACTTGAACATACCAGTTTTACTTATCAAAAAGGATACAATTCAGGATCTTTACGGTGTAACTCTTCAAACATTTGCTTATAAGGAGTACCAAATTCATAAACATTAGGTTCTTTAATAGAAGGTCCAGGAAGCTTAACATGGGAACCAGTCCCATAGGACGAAACATTAAATCCTTGTTTTTTTAACAAGTAATGAGCTTCCATACTTCTATTCTGATTAGAAGAACACACCATTGCATATCTTAGCTTCATTTTCTTTCCTTTTCCTGTAAACCCAGAAAAAGTTTCAATCTTTCTTGCTTCCCTTTATCTGGGTATATGAAAATTAGGGTTTACAATCAAAAAATTGAAATTTAGGCATATATAAAATCGCAACAACTAATACTATAACACCATTGTAAACCCTAATTTTCATAGTATTAGTTGTTCTTAAGTTTAGGGTTCTTAAGGAATTTGGGGAAAAATGTGTTTTGGAAATAAAAATCAGAGAAAGAATTAAAAATAAAGGATTTAAATAAAGTCACGTGCAACTCACGTGCAAAGTCAAACTTAGTTTTGACGGTCAACTAACAGCAGACGTTAAGAGGTAGTGTTTTGCAAACGTTTATATCATATAAGGTAGTTTTTTGCAAAAAAAATTACAATAGGTAGTGTAACACCCCGGCCCAACGGACCACCGGTGACTACTCATGGAGACTGAAGACTAGCCCCACAAACCAACAATAGTCTTTCCAGCGCACTTTGGCCTCACTCGTGCGCACCCGGGAAAACTTCCCAGGAGGTCACCCATCCTAAGATTTGCTCCCCACCAAGCACGCTTAACTGTGGAGTTCTTAGCAAATGGGCTCCCTAGAAAAGAAGATGCACCTTGTTGATATGAGTAGTCTATCAATCTCTTTTCAAGCTAAATCTGGGGTATCACACTCACCCCCACTTAAGAATACAACGTCCTCGTTGGACCATCACTTCAGGATCTTTTCCCCCGCTAGGTGCGCTGAACACACAATCAGCCACGGTCGCAGGGTTGCTCTGATACCATTTGTAACACCCCGGCCCAACGGACCACCGGTGACTACTCATGGAGACTGAAGACTAGCCCCACAAACCAACAATAGTCTTTCCAGCGCACTTTGGCCTCACTCGTGCGCACCCGGGAAAACTTCCCAGGAGGTCACCCATCCTAAGATTTGCTCCCCACCAAGCACGCTTAACTGTGGAGTTCTTAGCAAATGGGCTCCCTAGAAAAGAAGATGCACCTTGTTGATATGAGTAGTCTATCAATCTCTTTTCAAGCTAAATCTGGGGTATCACACTAAAATATGTTATAAGGAGGGTTTGATCCTGGGTGGCTATTGTCAAGTGCAAGACATTCTACCAACTGAGACACACCCCGGCCCAACGGACCACCGGTGACTACTCATGGAGACTGTAGACTGACCCCACAGACCAACACAAATCTTTCCAGCGCACTTTGGCCTCACTCGTGCGCACCCGGGAAACTTCCCAGGAGGTCACCCATCCTAAGATTACTCCCCACCAAGCACGCTTAACTGTGGAGTTCTTAGCAAATGGGCTCCCTAGAAAAGAAGATGCACCTTGTTGATATGAGTAGTCTATCAATATCTTTTTCAAGCTAAATCTGGGGTATCACACTCACCCCCACTTAAGAATACAACGTCCTCGTTGGACCGTCATTTCAGGATCTTTTCCCCCGCTAGGTGCGCTGAACACACAATCAGCCACGGTCGCAGGGTTGCTCTGATACCATTTGTAACACCCCGGCCCAACGGACCACCGGTGACTACTCATGGAGACTGTAGACTGACCCCACAGACCAACACAAATCTTTCCAGCGCACTTTGGCCTCACTCGTGCGCACCCGGGAAACTTCCCAGGAGGTCACCCATCCTAAGATTACTCCCCACCAAGCACGCTTAACTGTGGAGTTCTTAGCAAATGGGCTCCCTAGAAAAGAAGATGCACCTTGTTGATATGAGTAGTCTATCAATCTCTTTTTCAAGCTAAATCTGGGGTATCACAGGTAGTTTTTTGCAAGTCACCCTTCAGAATAGGTAGTTTTTTGTAATTTTTCCTAGATTTAATGGGTCCTAAAAAATACTTGTTTTTCTTTGGAATTCTAATAAAGTGATGCTTTATAGTGTTTTCTTGTGCACTCCATTTAACTTAAATATATACATTTTGTAAATTAAATAAAAATTTGTTTGAAGTGGGTAGCAAAATTAAAGAAATTAAATAATAATAATAATAATAATAATAATAATAATAATAATAATAATAATAATAATAATAATAATAATAATAATAATAATAATAATAATAATAATAATAATAATAATAATAAGAAGAAGAAGAAGAAGAAGAAGAAGAAGAAGAAGAAGAAGAAGAAGAAGAAGAAAATTATAAGAAACTACATAATCTACAGGTTTATTTGTAAAAAACTACCTTATGTATTTTTTTTAAAAAAAACTACCTAATTTGATATATTTCTCTGCAAATGACTACTACTTAACGGAAAGTTTTAGTTGACCGTTAAGTTTAAGAGGTTTGACCAATTTGAGAGGTTAAGTTGTCTATGTGAAAGTATTTCATTGATCCTCATATTTTTAAATAATATAAAACTATAACACATAAATCAAAAAAATAAATAAAATAGAAAAGATATTTGACTTAGTTTTACTGATCGATCACGATTTTGTCAAAAAACGGACGTCGCTATTATCTTTATGGGATATCTCTTTCGATTAGCTAGAGTCTTACAACTTTCTACCTATAGATTAGGTAGTCTTATAATTTTTCCTAATAATAATAATAAATGAAAGTGTGTTTGATAATAATAACAATAATAATAATAATAATAATAATAATAATAATAATAATAATAATAATAATAATAATAATAATAAAAATGACGAAAATAAAGTGTGTTTGATAAATCTAGTATCATCATAGAAACTATTACCACTTGCATCTGGCCAAAAATACTATTCACTCCGTACTTTTTAGTTACTCCGTTTCATAATACTTGCTATATTTAACTTTTTTACCCAATTCAATGAGCTATTTTGTTCATTTATATAGGTCGAACTATACACATTTAAAAATTATAAAAAGTTTATATTATGAAAGCACATGATTAAACGATTCAAACAAGATCCCACTTGACTATATGATTATTTACATATTAGCCGCAATATATACAATAAGCTTAAACGATCAATAATGCCCAAAAACAAAAAAGTAGCAAGTAGTATTTCAGAATGGAGGAAGTATTTATCTACTTCTTTCATTCCATTTTAGTTGCACCATTGGGTTTAGTACAATATTTAAGTGTTGTCAAATCAGTATGATATAAGTAGGGATGGAGTATAATTGATGGTGATTTGTGGGGTAGAAAAAATATTATTATAAATAGACAGTGGTTGTGACTTGTGGGTATATATTAAATAATTAATTGGATGATGTATGATTGATGGTGATATGTGGTAGGAATAAAGTGAGGATAAAATAAGTAGATTATTTTTGCCAAAAATAGTAATGTTGCAAGTAATATGAAACTTCCAAAAACGGTAAGTGTTGCAAGTAACGGAGGAAGAATTTTACAATTTGCACGTTTTTCAAAGTTAATTTTTGAGTCTTGATATTTTAAAGTATGCATCATAAAAAATGTAAAAATTATATATTAAAAAACTTTGCATCTAGACAAATTTAACAAAATCCCAAATAAATAAAAGTATATTATATCTTTATTATATATTTCAAAAATCAAATATAAATCTCTCTCTTATAAGTTGAAAATGCTTAAAGTAGACAAAAATAAAACGAAGGAAGTAATATATTATCTCCTATTCAGCCCAAATATCCCATTTAGTTTTTTTGGCACTATTCACTCATCACTCTTCATTCGTATTTTTACTCTTAATCTATAAGTTTAAATATAGTGATATGAAATCTTGTTTGAGTCGTCTCGATATAAGGATTACTACTAACAAACTTTTATAATTTTTAATTAAGAATAATTTGAGATATTAAGGGTTAAAATGTTGTCTCGACAAGTGTGAAAAAATCAAATGAAACATTAAGACTAAATAGGAAGGAGTATAATTTAAAAATTTATTTTGAGTATAATTCAAAATCAGCATCACTTTTTTCATTAGTAATTATAAAATGCATAGTGATCATAAAATAATTTGCGGTTATGTCATATGTGACGAGTAATAGTATTCAAGTACGGTATTGACCGGATAAGTTTTATGAGAACACGATTAATTTAAAATTAACTCAAAGCTGGTAGTTAATAGTTGATTTGACTAAATTAATTAATTTGATTAATGATTTTGTTTGATAAAGTTTAGAAAGACATATACTTCCTCCGTTTTTTTTTACTTGCACCCAAACATACTTTTACGCAGTCCAATGCGTTTGTCGGGTTGCTTATATCTAGAATTATACTCAACTAAAAATTATAAAAATTTGATATTATGAAAGTATTCGACGAGACGAATAAAACAAGATCCCACATGACTATGTTTTTTTATCGTTTAATAGCCGCACTATGCAAAACACTATCAAATGATGAATAGTGTAAAAAGTGCAAATGGTGCAAGTAAAAAAAAACGGAGGAAGTATATATATACCGGGGCGGAGCCAGGTGCCCTCTTGTGTGAGCAAATGAGGGCACTGACCAGCTAAAAAATTATTATGCTACACCCAACTATAAGAACCACACTTAATTAATTAGAAAAATTTTAATACGTATGCTCTCACTCTTTTGATTTCTGAATCCGCCACTGCATATATATATATATATATATATATATATATATATATATATATATATATATATATATATATATATATATATATATATATATATATATATATTAGTTGTATTAGTATATTGTTACTCGTATTAGTTGTTTTAGTGTAATATTAGTCGTATTAGTTATTATTAATTATATTAGTATGTTACTCCCTCTGTTCCTTTATGTTCTTCCACCTTACTATAACGGGTAGTTTCAAAAGTTCTTCCACTTTATAATACTTTCTATTTTTGGAAAGTTTTCATCTCACTTTTACCTCTTAAAACCCCACTTTCCTTATTTTATACTAGTATTTAATTATTTTCTCTCTCATACTTTCAATACAATTATTACTTCACACTACTATTTAATCATTTTTTCTCTCATAATTCCAATACAATCATTATTTTCCACTGCTATAACATTAAAATAATACTCACTATCACCAAAGATTCCTTCTTTCTTAATATTTGTAAAAAAGCCAAAGTGAAAGATCAAAAAGGAACAGATGGAGTATTACAATAATAATAATAATAATAATAATAATAATAATAATAATAATAATAATAATAATAATAATAATAATATTATTATTATTATTATTATTATTATTATTATTATTATTTCTAAAAAAAAATCGCAAACCAAAATATCCAAACTATTTGGGAATTTGGCGCAATGAAGCTTTCCTTTTTTCAATTTAGTAGCCTGAAACTTGCAGGTTGCAGGATGCAATCATTATCATCAAAATTAGGCGCAAAGAAGCTTTCCTATTGAGTTTTTGTCGGAATTTGGACGAAAAATTTTTCCAACTAAAATTCAGTCGGAAATTAGTCGGAAATATTAAATTTTGTGATTTTTCTTTATTTTTTTTCAATTTAAAATTGCGACCAAAAAATAATTTAGTCAGAAATTCCGACTAACACCTGTCAGTCAGAAAATCAATTGGTAATTTCCGACTATTTCGGTTAGTCGGTTATTTTAAGTCGGAAATTTGGAATTTTTTGTAGTTTGAAAGTATGCGATTAGACGATTTAAACAAAATCCCACTTAACTATTAGAGCTGTTCATGGGCGGGCTACCCGTTAGGCCCAGCCCGCCCGGCTCGAAAAACGGGCGGGCGCGGGTAGCATTTTTTAAAAAAATTTAAAGTTTAGGCGGGTAATACCCGCCCGCCAAGATAAATGGGCGGGTAGCGACAATAAAAAATTACCCGCGGGTATACCCGCCCGCCCGCTTATTTTAATATATTAATATTTTTTTTATGAAAGGTAATATATTAATATTAAGTAGTATGCTTTGGGCTTTTAAAGTAAGTCCAATAAGCGTCCACTTCTCTATAATATTCATTCACTTTAGAAATTACAATGTCTTACTATTCTTAGGGTTAGAGTAGAGAGACTTTAGTCTTCATTCTCTCAACTTGTGATGTGCGGCGCCTTATTCTCTCAACTTCTTCATTCTCTTCAACTTGTACTCTTCTAGTCTTCATTCTTCAACTTACATTCGAGTTTCGACATTTGATTATTTTGAGACGTTTTATGTATTTTTGTAGTATTTTGGATTATGTATTGTATTTTAATTATTATTAAAACTTAATTTTATATTTTGTATTGTATTTTTGGTATTTATGAGAAAATACCCGCGGCGCCCGCGGCACCCGCCCGCTTTAAAAATGGGCGGGTAGCGACAAAAAAATATGCCCGCAATCGCGGGCGGGCATTTGAATTTTTCTGCCCGCGGGTAGATTTTGTAGCAACTACCCGCCCCGCTACCCGCGCCCGCCCGCCCATGAACAGTTCTATTAACTATATTTATTCTTACACATTAGCCGTAATATATAAAATAAGCTTGAACGATGAATAGTTTCAATAATAGAAATGTAGCGATTATTTCAGAATGGAGGAAGTATATCGTCTTTAATAAAAACGACTCTCAAAAGTCCAGCCCAAATCTATATTTAGTGTTGTAACAACATATATTTAGAATTGGACTGGATTTTTGAAAACCGTCTTTACAAAAGACGGTCTCAAATAAGAATGTGTGATTTACAATTGGACTAGACTCTTAAGAGCCGTCTTTACGAACAACTTATAGTTGCACGTTGTAGAGACGTGCAACTATATATGCAAGCAATACTTTTACTTGATTACTGGTAATTAACTCAGTTTACTTACAAAGAATTATATAAATAAATGAATTTTGAAGTTTATTTAAAGAGGATAAAATCATAGAATTCATAAAATGGAGCACCAAAAAAGCAAAATAATTTGTACTTGCACTACTACTAAATTACAAACCAAATAAAAGATGAATTGCCATTATAACAAGGTTGTGTTGTTTGTTTTCTGCATTGGCATTCTTTTGATGAGGACCGTTGCTGGCTTGCTGCCGCTACAGTGGAGTGTGTTAATATAACCTTGACATGGTATTAGAAGTTAACGTGACAAGAGGTCACATGTTCGAAATTCAACCACCCCTCATTTACAGTGGAATAATTAGCGCCAGGTATAAGAAGGGCCTGTGTTGCATCCACACTTTTAGTCCAAAAGGCTTTGTGATCATCCAAGTTGCCCATGCTTAACGTGCGGTGCGCTTGGATCTTGCGGTGACGCTTCTAAAATAGAAACCTTGTGGTAGTGACAAGTGAAGAATACATTATATTTGTTTATATATTGGATCTATGACTTAAGATGTAAGCTGAGAACAAGAAAACCTTTTTACATAGACAATAGAGGGAGTGATAGACATGAGTTCAAGAATTTATTGACCATGCCCCAAATAAAAGGCTTTGTTCAAATCTCTCTATTTCCAACAAGTCGACATTCAAGGTCTTCAATTATAAACTACTTCTAGACCAGCACTAGACCTGTCCTGATACAAACTCACCTTTAACTCAACCTATGACTCGACCTATGATCATTCTTCAACTTATTTCAAACGTACTTATATTTATTTGGATTCACCTTTAACTCAACCTATGACTCAAACTATGATCATTCTTCAACTCATTTCAAACGTACTTATTATATTTATCCAGATTTATTGGGATTCAATGTAGACATTTACATGACCTATAGTTCCAATTTAAATCCAAATAGAATAAAAAAAATGCAAGATGATCATAAAGCATGAACAAGTATATTAATAACCATTTTGGAGCAATTTCTAACCGAAGACCCATTAGGCCCAGTAGTTTGAGGACAGGTTTAGTCCAGAATTTCCACATTCTTAAGGGTTTGGATTCAGACCTAAACAAAATAAATTGAGTTGAATCTCGCCTCAAAATGGTTATAAAAAAGACTAATTATGCATCTAAATAAAACTTATTATCAAACCAACACAAACAATGTAGAGAAAATTAAACACATAAATGTGACATTTCACCTTCCCATGAGCAATGTGGGACATTAGGAAAAGCTTTTGGGAGTCTTCTCTTTGAACAATGCCCTGCACCGAGTTGGTGGCTGGCTGGAGTAACATGGCTGCTGTTGACCACTGCTAGAAAGATCAAGGACGTACAGCGCATAAAGAACATGAGCATAGTGGATACAAATCATATACTTCTTCCGTTCCATAATACTTGTTACTGATTGTGACATTTTCCCATAAAACATGTCACACTCGGTAGCAAGTAATACTCTACAACAATAGAATTACACACGCTTATTAAATTGACATTGGAAAACTGACAGACTTTTCACATTGAAGCTGTAGGTCAGTCATAATGATCAAGATCTTCCGTCATGCAAGTAATACGAAATAGACCATCATCAATCCTTCACTTGGACTAAAAAGGTAATGATCTTATTAAGCCTTGGCGTTCCTCTGACAAAAGACTTTTACCCTTTCAAGACCTTCTTCGAGCACCGGTGGCTCAATGGCAAAGGTTATACGAAGCCAATTTTCCATTCCCACAGTTGAACCTATCCAAAATTAGAAAAATTATGAAACTCACTTTAACCATTTTACTACTCTTTAAACACTAATCCCTCGCTCTCTTATCCATGCCAGTTCAGCTTTTCATCACAAAGACCATATTTGAATTTAATAAATATCAATGTAAGTCCAAGATAGAATACCTCGGTTTTTCATGATTTTACTAATTAATAGATATAAGGCCATAGCAGCATTACTTAGTTCTTAGGAAATCGATAACAATTTTAAGATCAATCATTACGGAATTATGAAAGGGGAGGAAATTTTGATTACTTGAAGTTAGAAATTTATCTAAGCTAGATATTATCATAATCCAGCTTACCAGGCAGAATGATCACTTTCTCCTGATTAGCAAGCTTCATGCAGAAATCAGTATCATCTTGTATGCCTTCCAACATAGAGATATTTAATTTGACCTACAATAATATTGCTTAATATGGTCAAAAAGGACAATAATATTAGCTACAAAACGCACATGAAATGAATGTTATACTTACCATTAGAAACATGGAACCTTCTGGTTTATAAGGACATGTGATGTAAGGAATATCTGCAAGTTTATCAAAGACCATATCTGCATCTTGTTGCAGCACATTGATACATTTCGAAAAGAACTCTTTGTCTACGTTCTCTATAATTTCAGGTACTGCGGCCTGACAAACTTGTAACCCTTGTCATACTCAAGACCTTATAAGCTCAGTTAGTTGTCACTAGTAAGCTAAGTACGGATGTTTTCTAACAAGTAACAAGCACTGGATACGCTATCAATGTTTAATTGTAGAAGGCGAAATATGAATGATTAATTGTTCCTTTTTCAAGAAAATTTTAAATAATTCCCAAAGGAATTTATGTGACAAGGAAAAAGCTTAGAAAATAATGAAAGAGACAAACCTGAATGAATGTTGAAGGTTCAGAGCTAATGATGAGAAATGATTTGATGCGCTCTATAAACTTTCCGCAAAAAAGGACAAAAAGAAAAATAAAACAGACGTTTTAGTAAGAAAGGAAGGTATTTATATCCAACAAGCCAACTAAGTAGAAAGTCCCAATGTTCAGGAAAACCAAAATGGCATCTACCAATCTTACAAGATTTTTTAGTTAAAAAAGTCCATAGCAAGCAACATACAGCTTATAGTCTACTATGGAGTCTGGACGAATATTTAATTTTAAAACTAAATAAAGTCCTGCACTGCAGTTATCAAATCAGCAAAAATACCAAAAGCAATTTATTTTATGGATGATTTTGAGTTAAGAGTATACTTGCCCTGCAGATTGCCGCTGTAAGAGGCTTCTAATTATTTAATCCATAGGGGATTACAAATAATAAATGAAAAGCGCAACAACAATCCATCACCCCGATCCATTAATTTGCTCCCAACTAGGTAGGGATTTATGGTTTACAAGGCTAGGGCTATGTTATTGGAACTCGAAAACTCATTTGGCACGGTACATGTTCAAGTGTCAGACTTGATTAATAAATGGAAATTTTCATAATTTTGGTTCAAAATAAAGTGTCCATGTGTCCTACCTATGTCTGATTGTTCAGGTTCCGGTAAAGGTACTTTAAGTAAAACGAAGAATGTGAGTAACATAGGCGTAAGGTTTACTGTATGCAACCTTATTATTTCACAATGATTTATTATTTCACAATGATCTTTGATAATAAAGGTAAAGGTACTTTAAGTAAAACGAAGAATGTGAGTAACATTTTTAATTGATCTTTGATAACATGATTTATTATTTCACAATGATTTATTATTTCATTGTAAAAATTAAGAGGCAACAATCATATAATCAAATCAATTTTAAAATTTGTTGTTTCATAGATGTGTGCTTTTTAGATACAAGTTATTTTTAAGAAAACTAAATTCAGCATGATTGCCAGAAAGTTGGAAAATTATACTCTAGTAAGACAGCTTGGACTAGAGCACTAGAATAAAATCAAGTTTGGGAGACTCTAACCTGAGATTTCTGCAAGACACCATTAGGATCAGTAGTGACTAGCCAACCAACGCGCCAGCCAGGCACAATCCACCTCTTTGATAACGAACTGAGTGTAAGAACAGGCACTAATGATGCAAAAACTGCCATACGAACAAATGGATTCCGACCAAAAACGATATGTTCATAAACTTCATCAGCAATCACAACTAATCCAAGTTTTCTTGCTGCTTCAGCTACCTAAGCAAATTAAAACATAAAACCATCTCATTCCATTTAGCTACTACTAATCAAGCTTTATGCTGCTATTGAATATTTGAATGGATCATAATTCACCTATGATAAATACTTGCAAGAGGCCTGTAGTCACTAACAATTTAGTATGAATTTATTATGAGTCTCAATTAAAGATCTATATAGTTACACATCTGCCCCAAATAACCTTGCTTGTTTTTTCCCTGTAACTTTCATTGGTAGTCAAAAGTCCTCTCCAAAACAGCGTTGAAAACGAGAATACTGAAAGTGGTTACTGAAATTTACCATAAACAAAAACAAAACATCCTACTGGGCACTAGCTAATGGCTACAAGTTCAATCTACCTACAGGCTTACTCCTTGTCCTATTAAGTTTGCTGCATATAACTTATTAATCATCAATCAAGCTCCAACATTGATTATGCTCCATCATCACTAATTAAGCAAATTTCATTAGCATCTCTATTCTCTATCAATCCTATCACACTCAAAGTCCATTCGTGCCTCTAAAATTCACCATGGCTATCTCAGTGATCATCACCTACAGCTACAAGACCTTCCCTAAACCTCCCAAGACTTATTTTACTGATTATCTCACTGATAACTAATTTTTTAAGGTGAATTAAAAAGGGCCTAAACAAAATGATAAACATACAAAATTATTATATGAATATCACTGGATCAGTTATATAATAGTAAATTCAACTATGAACAAAAATGCTTACATTTTGCAAATGTTGGTAACTGTAGACACTTCCAGTAGGATTACCAGGGTTAATAACAACAACAGCCACAGTATTATCATCAGCTAAATCTTGGACTGAGCCGATATCAATCTCCCAGTTTCTTTCTTGAAGAAGATTATAATGGCGGACTTGAAGGCCATAAAAATCAGCAATAGCATCATACAAAGCAAAAGTTGGCCTTGGCAGTAAAATATTGGAATTAGGTAAAAAAGCAATAGCAGAAATTGCAGCCTGTATAGCATGTTTACAGCCAGACGTCAAGTAAACATCATCTGCTGATACTTTGTACGGAACATCCTTCGATATGTAATCTGCTACTGCCCTGCCATTAAATCAATTGATTTCGCAAATCACTAATTGAAATTGAATTGACGAAAACAGAAATTATAGAGATGATGAAGGAACTAGGAAGATATTAGATATGAGCATACTTTCTTGTGGAGGGAAGGCCGAAAGTAGTAGGGTAGCCATTGAAGGAGCCCGAGCGAAGAGCAGTAACGACGGAATCCTCAGCGTCGGCAGAAGCTCGAAAGGAATCGAAAGGAGACGGATCTCCATGAGCTAAAGGAATCACTGTACGTTTATCAATGGGATTCACATTGCCATTAAGCATACTTAAAGCTCCTCTAACCGTTAATGGCTTTTTGTTTTTCTTCCTTGATTGTAACTCTGTATTTTCCTCGAGGATGTTGAATTTCCATAGCTTGTTAATGCTTTGATTGTCTTCCATGGCGGTTTCTGTTTCAAAAATGTGTTATACTTATTCCCTTATTGGTTCTTGATTCTGATTGCTTCACACTTTGAACACCAGAAAGCAAAAAACCAATGCCGAAAATAAGCAAGTATTTGACGCAATTTGACACCCGTATTTTTTTCTTAGTCACTGTCAAGAGCCACTAACAAACAAACAAAATTAAAAAGCAACTGACCTGTCTCCATTAAATTGCATTAAAAAGGAAGTATGTAAATTTTACAAAAATAGTAATAAATAAGGGGAGAGAATAAATTGTATGGTTATAATTAGAAGAGAGTTATGAATAAGATTAAAAAAAGTGGTAGGCTATTGTCCAGATATAGAAATGATACAAATTAAGTATAACATACCAAAAAGAAAAATGATGCAAATTGGGAGTAAGTAGCAAACGGCTAACGCTCCACTAATTTCACTCCACAATTTAATTAAGAATAGAATGATCATGGAGTAGTTAATCATGGCCCCTTCGTAGAAAAAGACCACTAAAATTGGCATTGATTATGACAAAAGGTTATTCTTATACAACAACGTGAACATGTGTTAGGAATAATCAATGTGAATAATATAATTTTTAAAATTTTTAATAATATTAATAATTTATTAATCTTGAATGATATGAATTTATAGATTGTTATCCATGAATATACAAAGTTACCTATGATCTCTTCAAGAAGTCATTTGACCAAATCAAAAAAATAATAATAAATCAAAAAAAATCTATTGTTTCCCACCCCAGCCCCACAGTAAACCACCATCACACAACCACACAAGCACGCACATCAAACCACCAACACCTACAGTTGCACATCTACCCTTAAAGCAACCACCACTAGGTTTCAATCTCGAAATGGATGAGTGTTTTTCATGTTGTGGGTTGATGTGGGTGAACTGTCTCACCTGACTTGGAATCTCCCAGAGATAAATCGATGGTTGTGGTGGATTTGTTGTGTGGTGGTGGTTCGTTAAGGTGGTTGTATTGATTAGGGATTGTGGTGTCGACTAGGGTAGAAAGTGTTCGCCCAAGGGAGGGGTGGGGGGTCGTCACCAATGCAAGGGATATCATGTGAAGGTTTTGTTGCTTCAGGATGTGTTTTCTCAATAATGTGAGCACTCTTCTCAATTAAGCAAGCTCGGTATCAAGCGTAATACGCAAAATAAAGCTTAGCTTATTTCATTGGACGTATGACGTTACATATGAACATATTGCAATATTGACATCAAGAAAGAAGTTGCATATGTAGACAATGGAGGCTATATGTCATTAATTTGGGGTTAAAGCTTTTGTTTCTCTTATAATAATTTTCACATTCTTATTGAGGTCAAATCCATCTTATAACATCTTTTTACCAAGTACTTCTATATTGTGTTGAATGTTTATATTCCTACTTGCATTTCAAGCATTAAGCACCCAAGTATCGTAGTATGGTTAAATAACACTCGACGAAAATATTAAATATCAATAGCTTTAAATATATAAGTCATTTAACTTTAAATATAAAAGTCTCTTAACATACCAATGTAACAAAGCAATGTTAATGTAATGACAATTATTGACATTTGACACCATAATTTATAGTTGAACAAATATTAACATTCAATACCACAACAACAAAGTTATCAATAACTAAGTCTTAATTCCACCATTAAAGATGTTCAAAGTAGAGTAAAAATGCTAAGATTGTATAGCATGCCTTTGGCAAAATGCTTTTAATCTATCAAGCCCTTCTATAAGACTTGATGGCTCCAATGCAAATGTAATGCGCAACCAATCCTTCATGCCTACAGCAATACCTGTAAAACAACAAAACCAACCATAATTCTACAAACAGGTTTTGGTGTTTCACTATTGTATACTTCTATTCCACTTTAAATAAGGGGTAGTTAAGATTCAAACCCGTGACCTCTTGCCACATTGGCTTCTGATACCATGTCAAGGAAGTAACTCAACAAAAAGTTTAAGCTAATGGTTGAGGCTCCAGAATATGTTATATATTCTAACACTCCCCAACATAGATGTTTAGAGTGAGAATACTGTACGACTAGATTAATGCATGATTCTCTATATTGTTTTAGTTATTACTCCATTTTACACAAATAATACTTCCATACCTGGTAGAATCATCACACTCTCCTCTTTGGAAAGTTTGATGCAAAAATCAAGATCATTTTGTATATCATTTAACAGAGACAAATTGAGTTTAACCTGCAAGATTCCACAACAATAACAGAAATAAATGCCAACAATTAATTAAAACAAGTCCATTAGAAAAATTATAGAATTTAGCAAGTTTCTTACCATTAGAAACATGGAACCTTCTGGTTTACTTGGGCACGTAAGGCAAGGAATTTCCTGAAGTTTCTTGTAGCAAACTTCTACATCTTCGCGTAGTATATTAATGATGTTTGAAAAGAACTCCTCTTTCGTTTTCTCTATAATCTGTGGAAGTGCTCCCTATAAATACAAATCAAACTAATTAGAAGTTTTTTAATGGTGTGAAAATAAAGTATTGTCACCAATAAGGATAAGGCTACTCAGAAAAGATATGAGTAAAGGTTGCGTATATCTGACTCTGTAAATCTCAAGCCTTTTCAAAAAGAACATCTATAAGTCTCTCCATAATCTAAAGAAAAAGATAAAAACTGCATAATAATTTAAAGATTCTAATAAGTTCGCTCAGAATTACTTCTTTGAAACTATTATCACTAATAAGGATAAGATTGCGTGTATCTGAGTCTTTAAGTCCCATTTAAGGTATAAGCCAATTAACGACATTGAGATAATGAAATGTTTGTAATAATAAGTTTAGTCCTACAATTTTTGAAAACTTAAGGCACTAAAAATGAGTGACTTGTACCTGAATGAAGGTAGCAGGATCACTGGAGATGTTGAGATAGCCTTTAATGCTCTCCAGAAGCTGATAGAAAAAAAAATATAGACTGATTAGCACTCTCAATCCGGATGCTTTACGACCAAAATCTCAACTTCAACACTAATTTCATAAATACTTCATGAGTAATGCCTTTATCTTTGTGTCAATTGAGCAAGGGAACATAGGATTAAAGTATAGAAGAGTAAGGAAAACAAAGACTCTTAAGTTAAAAGTGAGATCTTGGAACATGGATAGCTTAACTAGTAGGTTTTTAGAACTGATGATATCATGAAAATAAAAAATACTCTAGTCTCCATTTACAAGACCAGAGGAAAAGTCTAAAATTGCTCTATCTATCGAAAAAATAAAATTTATGAGTCATACTATGAAGTTATGAAAAAGAACGATAGAAATATGTATGAGGAGATGTACCTCCACATCAGAGAATTAACTTGGACTAGAAAAAGAGACTTGCACATGATTTTTATTGACTTGGAAAAAACATACGATAAGGTACTAAGAGAAGTATTTTGGTGGACAAAGACAAAGGATATTCCCAAGAAGTAATTTAATGTAGTACGAGTACGTATTAAGAAGCAAAAACGAAAGTTAGGATATGTGGAGGGGCAGCAAAGGATTTCTCATTCACAATTAATTTTCATCAAGGCTCGTAAGCCCCTTTCTTTTTGCAGCAATCCAAGATGATATAACGCAACTATATAAGAAGACGTGTCTTGGTTCATGCTTTTTGTTGATGACATTGTTTTGATAGATGAGAACAAGGAGGGGATAAATGTTAAGTTAGAACGATGGACACAAGAATTGAAGTCACCAGGTTTCAAATTAAGTCAGAGTAGAGGTATTCAATGGGGCGGGTCGATCCAACGGGTCAAGGGTCGAGTCACATTTTAATGGGTCATTAGCGGGTCGGGTCAATAATGGGGTGGGCCGTTAACGGGCCTTGGTGTAAAGGGTCGGGCCGGGTCGGATAATTATAAGTATTAATTGCGGAAAAAAAGTTACCACTTTTTTTAAAATCTTTTGAAATGATATTATCATATACATGAGTAGATCAACCCAACGGGCCATAAAGTATAATAAAAAAAGCAATTTTATGAACTTTTTAAAAAAGGGTCAAAGTGGGTCGAACTTAAATGGGTTTGACCCGCCCCGGCCCGTTTAGAAATGATCATAGTACAAAGATGAATTCGAAGCGGGTCAAAGTGGGTCGAACTTAAATGGGTCGAACTTAAAATGATATTATCATATACATTAGACCACCGCTATTATATGGATCAAAACGTTGGGCTTTTAGAAATGATCATAGTACAAAGATGGGAGATCCAGAAATACAGATATTTCAATGGATGAGTGGACAACCTTAAGGGATAGAATTCGAAGCAGCAATATAAGAAAGGGTTTAAGAGTTGTAAATTTTGAGAAAAAGATGAATGAGTATCTTTTAAGATAGTATGGACATGTGCAAAGACGAGGTATTAGCGAACTGATAAGGAATATATAAAGTTGGAGCTCGGGAGACTTAATAAAAGGGCGAGAAAGACCGCAAAAGACTTGAAGAACATGAGTGGAAAAGGATACAGAGGATCTAGACTTACAAATTTGGATGGATGAAAATCAAAATGAATGGAAAAGAATAATCCATATAGATGACCATTTAACCTCATATTGATTCATGTAGCTGACCCTAATCTTTTATGATTAAAATTCTGGCTTTATTGGTTGTTGTTGTATCTCATTCTCCTGTTGACGTAGTTTACAGCTAAGACATATATGAAATATAAACATTACCTTGTTAAAAGCAATACACCAATACCCTTTAAAGAAAAAGAGAAACATACTAGGTAAAATAAAGCACAGTAAAACAAAAGCTATAGAAAGCCAGCCATACCCCTGATTCCTGCAAAAGGCCTTGAGTATCATTTGTAACAAGCCAACCAATACGCCAACCAGGAACAACCCATCGTTTTGATATTGAACCAAGTGTAAGAACGGGAACAATGTCTCCAAAAACACCCATTGGAACAAAAGGATTGTTCCCAAAGACAAGGTGAGCATACACTTCATCTGCTATCACAAGTATCCCAAGCTTCTTTGCAGTTTCTGCCACCTAACATTAATTATGAACATCAACTTCATCTATTGCATACCAAAATAACAATGTTATAGCATTAATCCTAAAACATACATCATCATATTCAGTGTATCCCGCTCATATAAAACTATGTTTAGGGTCTAGGGAGGAAAGAAAGACGACAGCTCATACCCATGGATGAGAGTATGTTATAGCATAAATCCTAAAACGTACATGCACTACAGTTGTTTTTTTTTTTTGTTATAATTCACAAGAATCATCTCTTTCCAACACATAAATCCCAAAACATAAATGCACAACAATGTTATAGCATTAATTATGATATTCATTTCCACACATTATCAATTAGAAGAGTAGTACAAGGGATAACGAAAAAATTTGAACAAAAACAGATGTTTGAGGATAAAAGCATGACATAACACATTTAATTAAAGTTGAAACTAAAACACATTGCATGTACCACTATAGGTGTACACTCAGGTTTTTGGGTATAATATCTCAGATCGGGTTAATTTAATTTTTGTATGTATGAAAACATCTTAACCATCTATTTTTTTTTATATGCAAGTTATTTCGAGTCCATTTAAGTCATTCGATTTTTAGATAATTTGGACAATTTTAATTAGCTCTAGTTACCACTATCAAATGAGACCTAATCACTTTTTACTCTCTAATGCAACAAATATGAAAATGGTAGTATTACACGGCTACAAATGAAATACTTTTAACATTAGTATGTACCTTTTGCAAATGGTTGTAAGAATAAACATTCCCACAAGGATTTCCAGGGTTAATAATAACCATGGCGACTGTATTGTCATCAGCAAGAGCTTCAACTTTATCAAGATCAATTTCCCAACCATTTTCAGGAAGAAGATCAAAATGTCGAATTTCGAGGCCTAAATAGCGAGATCGAGCCTCATAGTAAGGAAAACCCGGCTTTGGTAGTAGTATATTTGCTCCTGTATAGGCTAAGGATGATAATGCTACTTCTATTGCATGAGTACAACCAATTGTAAGGAATACATCATCTGGAGACACCTTATATGGAAGATCAACAGAGAGATATTCTGCTACAGCCCTGTAATAATTACTTCAATTCATCATCATCAACCCAATATCCCGCTCAAAAACAGAGTCTGAATGAGGAAAGGTAACGGACAATCCATATCCGTACTGGAAAATTACTTCAATTACAAGAGAAAAACGTAATGAAATCTTATTTTGGCAATGCCCCCAAACCAATCAGTGGTATAGTTATTTCACATGTGTGGATATATCATGTCAAATTTATGATAATCAACGCGTCAAATCATTAGTATTACATGCGTAAAACTTTTGAAATTTTTACAGATTGTGTTTATATTTTATAAAGAAAGAAAGTACGAAAAATTCATTTGTTATGTATATGTTTTAGGTGGTGGTATGGAATATTTTAACGGATGTTTGGCAAAGATACACGGAATAACAAGAGAATCGTGCAACAAGTGCTAACGGGGATCGCAACACAATTAGGTAGGTGAACAATGCAAATGTTAGCTTAACAACCGATATTTAATTTGCTTAGTCTGGTTTAGTCTGGGGTGAATACGGTCCGATTTAGTCTTGGTTGACACTAAAATCAGACCAAACTATAAATTCCGGTCTGAAACTTTTCCGGATCGAACCAAACCGTTTAAATCACCAAATCGAACCGGACCAAACTATTTTACAACGGTCCGATCTGGTCTGGTCTACAGTTTTTTATTTTTATCCAAATTAATACATATATCAATGCAAATTTAATAATTTGTAATTAGTTAATAACATCAATATCATTCAAGTATATATTACCATATAAAAATAACTATATTTTAAAATATGTAATTAGCAACTTAACTTTTGAAATACAAAAATATGACTTTCAACCATAGTACAATTTAAATTTGCATAGATCTGGACTGAAAAATAAAAAACTGAGACCAAATTGCAATCGTAATTTAATTTGAAAAAAATATTACACCAGACCATTTAAACCGTAAACCAGACCAAATACTAAAGTTCCGATTTAATTTACTATTTAAACCAAACTTTAGCCTAAGAAGTAAGAACCCGTCAATATTTCTGTTGGTTTTCCAAATTTAAAAAAAAAATAATAATAATAAAATCAAAAGTTAGAAACAGCACGTGTATATGTATTCCTGAAACCCATTTTCTCCAAATCAAACGCAAGAAGTTAGGATTTCAAAACCGCAAAACAAACATACTTCGCTTCATCTTCCAAACGCAGCCATGAACGCCATTCCATTCCATTCCATTCATCTTCCAAACATTGCTTGATTTTCGAAACTTAAATTGAACACCAGAAAGATTAGATTTCGAATGTTCTTTAATGGTGAAGGAAAAGGATTTTGAAAAACTAGGGTTCTTATTTGTTGAATGAGGAGGATGATGATGAAATTCCTGCTTCTGTTAGTAGGAATGTTTCGACAAATAAATTAAATTTTCTAGGTATAAGTAGTTTTTAGTGAGTTTCAAAATTAGAATAATACATTTAATTCCAGAATGTTTAAAACTGTCCTGGCCTTATGTAATTCACACAAATTGAACAAAAGACGAACAAAACTAAAGTATAAAAAACAAGGAAGACGAAAATTACTTGCGAGCGGCGACAAAACCGCTGGACGAACCGTAACAATTGAATTGACGAGATTGAAGAGCATCAACAATGGCGACCTCAGCAGAAGAAGAAGTAAAGAATGACGGAAAACGAGAAGGATCGCCATGTGCAAGGGCAAGAACTTGACGGGAATCATGAGGATTTAAATTTGTCCTCAGCATATCAATAACTCCCCTGACTGTTAAGTTAGATTTAGTAGACAGATTTTGGCCCCCCTTAAACCTCCATTTCTTTCCGTTCTCCATAGCTTAAGTGTTGTTAATGGAGGGATTTGTGAGGAAGGCAACGAGATGTGTGTGGAGAATGACGCACATGATTTTTGTTGTTGATTATATATTGTTAGTTGAGGCATAAGGGAGGGGACCTTGACAAGTACTCAAGACTCACTCAAGAGATAATACAAATTAATACAATGCAAAAATTTCACGGGTGTTTAGCACAAGCCTTTCAACGTGGAAAGGAAACTTTCACCTACAAAAATCACAAATTCTTGGGAGAGACGGTATTTTTGAGAGATAAGAATGATTTAAGTAGATATTTAAGATATTGAAAGTAGGTATTAAAGATATGGTAATAAACATTAGTAATAATGTAAGCAGGGGCGAAGCCAGGATTTTAAATTAGGTGGCTAAATTGTTGATATAGTAGAAAAATTTTTTTCCAAAAAAGCTAGAGGTGTTAGAAACAGACACGATGGCTCGAAACTTACACGACATTGTAACCGAATCCGATTTGATTCGATTTTAAAAATTTACAATTATGAAAAACAATATGGACACGAAATCCGATTTCAAGCCTACCCGATACACGTAACCCAAAATCAACGATGACCCGAACGAACACCATTAGTCACTAGTTAAGCTATGAAAATATTAAAATCATATAGACTGAAATAAAGTTGAATCATGGCAAAATTTATATTTAACAATAAATAGAGTTGTTATTTTTGAAAAAAATTAAGAGTTTTTGACTCTATATATTTGCCTAATAATTCTCCAAAAAAATATTATTAAAATTAAGATAGAAAAATATAAACACACACTAAAAAAGATGAATGTTGGATAATGAATAGTATAAATCTATTAGTCGATAAAAAATAATTGTTTAAATGAGGATTTGATCCTTTAACCTTAGATTATAAATGTGTTACTCCAACCATTGAGCTATAGTAATTTTTGTTATATTTTTACTCTCTTTAAACTATATATCGTATTAGTAAGGATGCCAAAGCCAAAATTACAAAGGCTCGCATTTTCGGCAAGGGGAGCCGGGCCTCCGCCGGCCCCACATGTGGCTTTGCCCCTAAATGTAAGCAGTCATTAAGAATACAGTAAGTAGGCATAAATCTCTAATGGTTTGGGTTTGAGATACGTCTCTCAAGAGACTAGTTGAAAAAAAATAAATTTTTGTTTGTTAAAAGGAAATTGGAATAGGAAATGAGATTCAAAATTGAAAAAATCCTCAATAAAATATCTTTGGGGATTGTGCTAATTGAGTTGCGACTCCCATTCGTTTAACATAATGAACGAGATACAGACTTTTTATTCTTCAAAGTTCATCTTAAAAGTCTCATATTAAAGTCTCACAAATCTCATTCTGTTGTGCCAAACACCCCTTTAATTATATACTTCATATTCCTACTGTCCATTTAGAATTGAAGCAAAGATAAATTTGAGTTTTTTTTAAGAAAAAGTAAATAATAGTAATATAGATAAAAAAGAAAATGAACTGTGTGGATGAAATTAAAAAAAATTTAAATATATAAATAAGCTTAAAAGAAATTAATGGGTAATTATCCAAAAATAAAATGTTACAATGCAACGAATTAAAATGAAAATTATACAAAATTGAGTAGGATGGAGAGTCCAAATTTGTAAGTACAAAGATATTTTAAGATTTTTATTAACATCCAGCAATTTTAATCCATGACAAATAACTATGAGAGTGTCATTTGTCGTTTTACAACAAAATTATTAAATTGTGTGATTCATGTATTTCAATTTTTATTTTTGTAATGGACTGAAATAAAACAACATAAAATTAGGTCAGAATATAGGTCCATTTCAACAATCACTCAGGGTCGGCCCTATGGGTGGGCAAGAGGAATCGTCGCCCAGGCCTCAAGTTAAAAATGCAAAATTGATAGTCGTAGAAGATCCCTATAGGTTATAAATTAAAAAAAAAGTTCATAATAGACTATTTTGCCTAAAGCCCCAAAAATATCTAGGCAGCCCTGCAATCACTTGTAGCTAGCCTACATTTCTATCTCTATGACCAAATTTTATATGGGACTTTCTCATAGTTAGCAAAAACTAATTGTCAGTACATATGTATTTCACTTCTTACATAGTGTTTGATGAAGAACAACAAAAAACAACAAAAAAACACCGAATTCAAACTTCATGAGAATTTTAGGGAGATACAAATTGGGATGTAATTGAATGTTGGTGGGTTGAAGGAGATATTTTGGTGAAGAAATTAAATGTACACTTTCTGGCATGTTGTAGCCGGCTATAATTTTCGTTGGGGGTGCTATGACTTGTGAACAACACAGGGAAAAGTTCGAATTCTTTATGAATAATAAAAAATAGGTATTGTAATCCAAAAAAAAATAAAAAATAGGTATTATTCACAACAAAAATGTTAAAAGTTGAAATTACCCTCAACAATTTTCCTATAATCAATGTATAAAATTTAAATATTAATTATTTATAAAATGTGTTTATGAACATTAAAACTTAAATTATAATAAAAAAAAAAACTATACTAAATATAATCAAAATTCAAAATTTAACTAATCAAAATAAAAAATAAATTATAGGAGAACAGTCAAGATTATTTTAAAGATTAATATCAAAGCAAAAGGACCTTACCTAATACCTAAAAATAATACTTCCTCCGTTCTTATTTAGTTGCTACCGTTGCATGGGCACAAATATTAAGAAGTAACTGTGCAATGATTAGCAATAGGTGAAAAGTTGCTTTTTGAAATTTTTTAATATTATTTGTTGAAAAATGAAAAAGAAAAATAGGAATAATTAGATATAGAGTAGGATAAAAGTAGGAGTAGGTATAACTTTAAATGATTGGTTTGTTACCAAATAAGGAAATGTAGCAAGTAATAAAAAATTTCCCAAAATGGAATATGTAGCAAGTATTATGGAACGGAGGAAGTATGACATCAGACACCAACTACCGAGAATTATTGTCGACTTGGAATTGTTTAATTTGGGCGTCATTGAATTGAAAACATGATTGATATCTTTCTTCTAAATATAAAAAGTTTCTAAGCCAAGAATACTATTCACATTTTTTACGATGAATAGTGAAATTACTGTTCATTACCTTCTTTTCGCATTTTCCGCTGCATTGCCTCAGTTCCTTCTTTCTCTGTCTCATTTTCACACTCCTCAAAATACCCTTCTGTTTCTCTCTTCTCTCTGCAATATCCTCTTCTTCGTTGAAAAATTCAGTAACAAGTAACAACAATAATTTTTGTTGTTGAAGAAAATCATGAAAGATGTTGCCGTCGTTGTTGTTACCGCCTTCTTCTTCGGTTTCTGCTAGGATTCATTATTTCTTTTTCTTTTTTTTGGTGGCATCTAAAAGCTTCAAGCTTTAGTTTATTTTGAGTTCAGCTACCAAAATTCGTTACTTGTTAACAATTCTTTTGTTGGTATATTGAAATGAAATATGGAAATTTTAAGTTAAAAAAAATAATAGGAAAATGAATGGGTTTTCAAATCTTGAAGAAGAGCCCTGTGACTTTGTTGAAGTTGATCCAACTGGAAGATAGAGAAGAGTAAGTAAAATTGTTTTTTTTAATTAAAAATTTATTTTCATTATTTCTCATTTTAATTATGTTTTTTTTTTTCAGTATAATGATAATGAAATCCTTGAGAAAGGAGCATCCAAAATTATGTAAGAATATTATCCCTCATTTTTAGGTATTATGAATCGATTTTCTAATCTAACATTGGTTTTTGTTTTTGTTTTTTTTTTAATTTTTTATTTTTTGGGTGATTATAAGAGATTGGATATTTGTTAGATTGGTTATAAAATCTCTAATTTTGTCATCTTTGTTTGCTTTTACTTATTGGTTACTTTTACTTATTGGTTACTTTATTTGTGGATATTGGTTGCCATAGTCCGATTGAAAACACCTAAACATTTAAAATTTATTTTTTGTTATAATCAATTAGTTTTTGTGCATCATCATTATCTGTGATTGTTGTTTTTTAAGAACTGGATTGATCTTTCTGACACTGGATTGATCTACAACAAGTTGTTTCCTTGCACTGCTTACTAACTGATTTTAACGATTTTGTGGTAAAGTGTGAGTTTGATCGTTGGTAGTTGATTTGTAAATTGGATTTTAGGTGAATATTTTCTATATGAATTGGGTTGAAAAGTGTGATACAAACATTTTAAAGTTTGATTTATTAGTGTATTATCATGAATTTATGATTTTTCATTAATAAAAATTTCAAATTTCTCTGTAAATCTTTTCTTTTATTCCACTTTTGTTTAATTAATAATGCATTTTGATGGTGCTAATAGTGGATTATTAGGGAAACTTGAAATTAAGTATCAAGCTTTTGAAGTTTCCCTAATTTCTTTTGTTGTAAATTCCTTCTACTTCCTCTATCCCATGATGTTTCCACCTTATTTTTAGTGCATCCCATGGACTTTACTTAATTTCTATTTTGGGCAAAGATCTACATTCTTTCTTTAATTCTCATCTATACTTTTAAGCGATTTAGTATGATAATTCAAGTTAACTGGATTGTTACCTCTTTTATAAGGTCCCTAAGGATAGTTACTCCCAGAATGCCAACAAAATGTATACATCAGATATGATTTTGGCTTTCTTAAGTCTTAACCGTTTACCGATGCTCAAAATAACCTTGTAGATAGTAAATAGAAAGAGTTAAGAATATGATACTTTCTTACAAGTAGATTTGAGGTTTGTTAGGAGTGATTAATTTTCTATGTAATATAAAATACAGGAAAGAGTTGTAAACAATATCAGTTTGTAGCAACTTGATTGAATGAACAAAAAGAAACAATATTCATATTTAACTTGAGGGAGGAACATAGCAGGTTGCAATGAGTTACTAACCTTCTAGGCGCGATGTTGCTGCTAGGTGCGTGTATTGGTGGTTGTGAGGTGCGAAGTGTATCACAACATGTGACTGCTTTCTGGATTATTTCGACATTTGCTGTTGTGGCTCCGCGACGCTTGAAGATCCAAGGTTTGAATCTTGGGAGTTGGGAGCAACTTAGAATTATGTCGTGGGCTGCTGCTTACTGGTTTGTGTTGTTGCTTCGTGTTGCGGAGTCGTTGAAGTTGTGTTTACTGTTTTGTGTTGCTTTGTGTGCCACTAATTGATAGTTTGTTGGGCAAGGGAAGTTATCCTCACAATGCGAAGAGCATGCAGGCTTGGTGATATTTGTCATGTTTTTCTCTGAAAGGGTTAGGAAAAGACTTATTGTTTTACTCACATGTACTATGGTTTCATATCTCAACCTCCTGAACTAAAAGATGCTTCCTCCAAATTGTTTTCCATTGATGATTAATGGTACTTTTTTTTAAAACTTGTTTTCTTGTGATTGTGCTTATTAGGCCGTGACAATTCGTCACATAATCTCACCGTGGCTCACTCGTGTGGACACGATCCCGTGGGCTCGGGCCCACAAACCCACGGGTCAAGAGCGTTGACTTGCACATACACTTGATGAAGATCATTGTTTCCCAAAACCATATGGTAGTAGGAAGATTAGCTCAACCAATATAACTACCCACAATTTTATCGATGTGGGATCTTGCCTCACATGTGAAGTATTTCCAACAATGCTTATCCTTTTTCTTCCCTTACTCTTACTGATACATTACCTATTTATTTTTATGCAGGTCAAGTGGCTTTATCCTTTCAATTATGAGCAGCATGCTTATGGCAGCCAAATAGGTATTTTACGTATACAAGATTTATTATGTTTTCTTGGGTAAGATTGAGTAAGGAAATTAGAAGAGAGTCGTTAGCATGTCGGGCATATGCTTATTTTTGTTAATACTTATTTTGAAATGTACTTGAAAAGAGTGTTAAATTTTTTTGTTGAAACCCACTTCTTATTCCATCATCATTCTGAGCTAGATTAACCTTTTGCAACTTATCTTCACTCAAAGTTGACAAACAATAACTTCAAAAAAAAAAGTTGACAAACAATTAACTTTATTTTTGGGTTATTGATTAATTGTGGCATTTCTTTGCTGAGCTTTCTAAGGCTAGGTAGAGTATTTGCTTGTGATTTTGTGAATGCAAATTCTTGTGAAAGACCATCTTTAACAGGGCAGCCCATTATATATATTTTAAAATATTATAAGTAGGTATTGAGAATGATTTAAGTAGACATTTAAGATATTGAAAGTAGGCATTAAGGATACGATAAGTAAGCATTAAGAATAATGTATGTAACTAGGTATTAAAAATACCCTACATTAATCTTTAATGGACTGGGCTTGAGATATGTATCTCAAAGAGACGGTCTCTGAAAAGATTAGTTGTCTTGTGAATTTGTGTTATTGATGATTAAGTCCATTATATATTTCATATTCTTTACAAAATTAAATTTGAGGACATGATATTTCGTCTCGGTTGAAGCAAGTAATTTACATTTCTTGGATAAGTCTCGAGTTTAATTCGAGGACATGATATTTCGTCTAACACTTATAGTTAACTATCTTTAGCGCAAGTATTACACTTTTTTGTATATGAACTGACTTTCGTAGTAACCTTTGTAGAAAATTTGTTTTGCTGTGTAAATGATTCAGTACTAAGTGTTAATATGAATGATTGATATAGCTATATAAACACCTTTCAATCTGCACACTGGTTGTAAACTTGCATTTACTTGCCAAATAACTGTATAAAGTTCAGTTTCTCAATCTGATTTTTTTATCTAATTTCTTCTTTCACCTGGTTTTTCACTTTCTTTTAATATTTCCTTCTCCTTGTTTTTATTTTCATGGCTTTGTTTGTTTGAATTATGATTATTTTCATGAATTAGCTTATTTTAGTGTTAAAATAAGTATATTTATTGTTTGGATTATGATTATTTTTTTGCAAATTAGAGATACCAAGATTAATTTGTTTGGGATTATAAGATTTTATTGTGAATTTATAGATACCCAATTGATTATTAGGTCATAAATTGGGGAAATTAAACTATGAGTTAGAGAAAATGGGTCATAATTATATGTTGACAGAGGAAGAAAATGGGTTATAAATTGGGAAAATTAAATTGTGGTGAAATTAATGGGTTTGAGAAAATTAAGGAATGATGCATATAATTTCTTAATGTCTATGGCATCTGATGATACATACTTCTAAAAATCTACCTCTTTTCTTCATGAAGTAAGTTAATTCTTTAATTTGTTTTCTATGCAAAATTAGGTTTTTACTATGGATTTTCCGTAGATGTATTATGGTTTTGCAAGTTCTGGAATTTTCTTAGAAGGTGCTAATATTGTTCTCAATTGTGTAGTCAAAACTAATAATGGTGGGATTTTGTTTTTTTTTTCCTTAACGAGGAATCAGTGAGAAATTTAGGGTTAATGATGATAGATTTGTATTTTCTAATCAAGACCCATGAATTGTAAATGGTAAATCAAATTGTACAATGTCTATTGCTAATCTAATTTTATTTTTATTATTAATTGATGGAAAATATATATTCTTAATTGTTATCAACAAAGATTATTTCTATAATTGGATATAATCATGTGTTTCTTGATTCAAAATCTTTTTAGGTGATGATTGTTGTTGATGATCAAAATATTGGTAGTTTTGTTGACTGTGTTAGACTGGCACTTTTGCAGTACTTTTGAATTTTACTTTGAGGTAATTATGGTTTTAGCATTTGCAACTAGGGAGATGGTCTCTAATGCTTTGTCGAAAGTCTTGCAGCATATCAGTTTTTGCTTGGAGGTCATGTTCTCTCACAATATGGGCTAGATTTGAATTTTACTTATGTTTTCAGGAATTAACTATTTTGCTTTCTGGTTGTTGAGGTCGATTTCTGGTTATGTTAGAAGGTAGTCTCAATTGCTCTCTATTGTTGTTGAGGTCGATGTTCCTCTCGATTGTTCTTAAATGGCGATTCAACTTACTCCTTTTTGTCCAACAATAAGCAAATAAACTTTCTTTTCCAGGTAAATTTTAGTTTGCACTTGTTTTAAGTTGAATTTCTATGTTTTTTTTGAGTAATTTTGCAAATTCAAGTTTGTTTTTTTTGGGTTGATTGTATTCTATTTAGAATTAATTTTCCTTCTCACTTATCCCGATGTTCAAGCTAAGATATTGAGAAAGTTCAGCTCAAAGTTGAGGTTCCATCTTCGATTAAATCTGACTTTAAGTTCTTAATCGTATAAACATTAAATTATTAGATTTTCGTTAATTTTATTCTATTTTTATTTAATTTATGGGATTTTAAATTTTACAACTATGGCATTTTTGTACAAAGCCCTTCCAACTGTTCCAAGTAGTGGAGACTGGAGTGTTGGATTTAATGTGCAAAAATATCGAAGATGAACTTAATTTTGGCTTTAGATTCTGTCATTTTGTTTGATTTGATGATTTTTTTAGTTGGAAATTGTTGGATGTTTATGTTGATTTATGTAATGTGGTATTGAAAATGACTTCTTGTGTCAGAAATTAGGGGCATTAGGAATTGGTGTTACTCGAGTTGTTGACAACTGAGAAGGTTGATCATGATATCAAAGTTTAGGTGCATCATCTTTGTAGCTAAACTGTAGATTGTTGGCTAACTGATCTTTTAATAAAATGCAGTAGTTTAAATGGTGGTTATTGAATAATGATTCATTGTTGAGCGATCTGTTATCGCTTGATTGATCTATGCTTTTGAATTTGCTGATTTATAGTTGCAACTATTCATTGATTCATTTGTGAGTAAATCTAATGCAAGCCTCCAAAAATTGACATATGATGTTGTGATCTTTTGGTGAGGTTGAAAGTGCTAGAATAGCTTCTACTCATGTTTCTTTGGGCACAAGTAGATTATAATTAGTTATATATTTATGCAGTTGTTTGTAAGCTTTGCTTTTTTGGAAACTTCGGTTTTTAGGCTTAAGTTCTTCACTTTGAAGTTATTAAAATAATGTGATGTGGTACTAAACCTTATTCAAGGCAAGATTTCTTGAATAAGTACACATCCTTTTCTTAAAGTCATTGAATTAACATATTAGTGTGAAAAATTGTTATGTGCTCGCTCCTATTATAAACGTTTCGTATATGTGGCTTTGTAACACATGGGCAACCAGCTAAACCGGTCCTAATCACGTACCAAAGGAAACGGGCCAAGAAAGGAGCGGGTAGCGTTTAATTAGAAGTAGCGTTTAATTAGAAATAAATAAATTGTAAAGGCCTTATATCTTGTGTGTCCCATACCTAGGATAAAGTGATGTAATCATAGAGTCCCATACCTATATATAGGGACATTCTAATCATTTGTAAGCTTTGTCAAATAATCAATAAAGAGGAATTATTCTTTGAGGAGCTTGGAAGTGGCTCGAACACTTCCCTATATTGCTTGTTTGATCTTGTTAGTGTCTTTAAATACTTTCTTGGGCAGAAATTCAGCAGTAACAGAAGCATTCTGTTACAAAGGTATCAGAGCGGTAAGTTCTTGGAGTGAAAATGGGGCAAGAAAGCTTGGAGAAGTTGGAACAAGGGTTGGCCAAGGTAACGGACGCCATAATTGGGCTAGAGGGAAGGATGAATCAGAGATTTGAAGGTTTAGAAGGGAAGATGGTTCAACAATTGGATAATCTTGAAGCTGCGGAAGAAAGGACGAACCAAAAGCCGGATAAAACCGAGCAAATCCTATCCATTTTGATAGAGGAGAGGACAGTTTTTGAAGGAAAAATAGGATTGAAGCTTAAAGAAGAAATAAAGAATATATGGGAAGATTCTGGAATGAATGAAAAGATTGAAGATAACCTTTGTGAAGATTCTAGGATGAATGAAGAGATTGAAGATAAAACAAATCTGAAATGTAAAGAAGAGGTTAGGGGAATATGTGAGGAAGACTTAATCATTCATGAAGAGAAATTCCAAGTAGAAGACCCTAATGTGGAGGAAAAAGAAGAGATAAAGGTAAGTATGATGGGTAAGCATTGGTCACAGAATAATAGAGAAAGAGGCGGGAAGAAAGGCAAGGAACACAACAAGAATTTGGGAAAGAAGAAAATAAAGAAGAAAGCGGAAACTGGAAAAGATAAAAACAGAGAAAGAAGGGACAAGAAAAAGAAAGTAAGAAACAAAAAAGGCAATGAAAGGAAGTGGACAGTCGCGTGTGAAGGTGCTTGGAGAAGGTCGAGGAAAAGTGCGAGGACATGTGTACCTAAGAAGAGACGCAGGAAGAGGAAGAGAATCTTGGATGTTCATGTTGAAGATGGCATGTCACCTGCATTTGGGCTTAACGGTGATACGGCAAATATGTGTGGGAAATGGAGGGTGAAGATGACCCGACAAGGTGGTGTCCCTAGGAAGACGGCGGCGGCGGTAATAAATGTGGTGGTGGGGTGTGAGAAATTGGAGAGCATGAGTAAGAAAAAATTAGGGTTTATGGGGATTAAAATTGGAAAGGAGAGAAAAGGAGACAACTCTAAGGTGGTGCAAGAGGACGCCGACGCCTGGGCGGTGCTTGGAGTGGCCGGAAAAAGAAGAGTGAACGCCGGAGAAGTGACTAGCAAGAGAGAAATTCGCGAAGGCCAAAGAGAGCAGAGAGAAAAATTCACGAAGCCACCGAAAAATTTGTACAGTTGGTTGGAAAATTCTGGGCAGTGGGGGCAACAGCATCATCCCAAAACAGCCCTCCAGTCAATGATGAAATCGAATTCAGCGCCCAACCACAGGATATTCTAGAGTTAAGGAAGTCTTCTACCGGATCCGAAGAAGTTTTGGTTGCTTGGGAGGGTTTGGATCCCACGGATGCTACTTGGGAGGATCGCAAGTCTTTCTTTGATACATATCCCCTTGCTCACCTTGAGGACAAGGTGAAAGTCTTAGCGGGGGGTATTGTAACACATGGGCAACCAGCTAAACCGGTCCTAATCACGTACCAAAGGAAACGGGCCAAGAAAGGAGCGGGTAGCGTTTAATTAGAAGTAGCGTTTAATTAGAAATAAATAAATTGTAAAGGCCTTATATCTTGTGTGTCCCATACCTAGGATAAAGTGATGTAATCATAGAGTCTCATACCTATATATAGGGACATTCTAATCATTTGTAAGCTTTGTCAAATAATCAATAAAGAGGAATTATTCTTTGAGGAGCTTGGAAGTGGCTCGAACACTTCCCTATATTGCTTGTTTGATCTTGTTAGTGTCTTTAAATACTTTCTTGGGCAGAAATTCAGCAGTAACAGAAGCATTCTGTTACAGGCTTTTTGGCATATAAGAGCTGGTTAGATTCATTTCTCATGTTCAAGCTTGTTTATATGGTCTTAACACCATGATTTGTTCATGTGTATGATTATTCATCTATGGTTTATAATAATCCTGTCTAAACGGAGAAAATGACTTTAAATTATTTGTTTTTATTTATGTGAAGTTTCCTATAAGATTTTCTATCAAGGGTTAATCAAAACAATCTCTTTGATTTACAGTTATAAGGTTGTGTTTCATAAAATTCATAATAGCCTCAACTACGAGATTGGTGTCCTACAGTCTATATAAAAGGAATCCAAAAGCTTAAAAACATTGTTAAGGTATAAAAAAGTTTAGTGTAGTATTTTTTTGCAATTATTTATACTGCACCGGTTTATGTGCAAATACACATGTTATGCAAAGATTGAAAATAAAGCTTCGTTTTATTTTAGTTGCAAGGGAAGAAAACTTTGTGAATGAAGTGTTTGGTGCAATTTGTGGCCTCATTACATCAGTGTAATAAAGTTATTGTGAACTTTGTATACGAAAATTACTTCCCTGTAACAAAACAACCTGGTGTATGATTAATTTATGTTCTTTTGGTTCTTTGTTATTGGGAGTGTCAGACTTCTACGCCTCAACTAAATTGTAATGTAAATCAGAGTTAACAACATATGCAAGACAATTTAACTAATAGGGTGTTATAATACTCCTTCGGCATGATGACGTTGAGATTTTAATATTTTCATTAATATTATTGTTAATAGAAATGTATAAAATAATATTTGAAAATTCGATAGTGCAACTTGGGGGACCGCGTGCGTAGCACGCGGCCCCACAACTAGTAATAATAAATAATCTCTTCGTCCAAGTTATTTGATACTTCCCCCAATTCAAATTAAATGTTTATTTTCCTTATTTAATAAAGTCACTTTAATTGTCTATTTTTTATTTTTTGCAAAGATTTTTTATCTAAATATCCCTAATTACCCTAACTTATATTATTTAAAATACGCCACCTATCACCTTTTCAATTATTATAATCACTTAAATACTCCACCTATCACCTCTTTAATTATTATAATCACTTAAAATATCTCATTACCATTTTTCTTAAAATGTGATCCAAACCCAAAGTGGACATTTAATTTGAATTGAAGGAAGTATATTTTTATGAAATGATTGCTAGATCTAGATCAACACGATGTCAAAAACTTTGATGAACTACAGGCTCGACGATATCCCAGGAGCAGGGGGAGCAATTGCTCAGGGCCCCAGATTTTGGGGGCCGCCATTCTAATTCTAACTTTGTTAATTATGAGTATACTAGTATAAAACCCCGTACAATGCACGCATTTCTTAGTAAGAAAATATAAATAGATAAATGTATTTTTCAAAGAGATTTAAAAGTTATCACATTATCTACTATATATAAAATAATAATAATTATTATTATTATTAAGATACATATTAATGATATTTTTCAATATTTCAAACAATAAAATCATTTCATTTAGGGGGGCTCTATAAGGATGCCACGTGGCATTTTACAGTTCTTTTATTAAATTGTATGATGAGTGGATTTTTCTGTGTTTGGTTAAAATTTCAATTGGAAAAATTACTCTAGTTGTATGATTTTGTAATTATATCAAAATTTCCAATTCCCATAAAACCTTATTGTTGGAGTATTTTTGTATTTCATTTATAAATCAGAAATTTTGTTTGTTTTTGAATTATTATGAAAATTTACATTTGATTGCTAGATATTTTATGATCAGTGATTTATTGTAGTTTTAATCTCTAGTAAATAGTAATATGACTAATAAATTATTAATAAATAACAATTCTATTACTTTAATCATATAACTTGCATTTATTTTTGATGGGCTTGTTTTTTGGTTCTCGCTCAGGGCCCTTTAAATGAGTGAGAAGGCTCTGATGAACTATAGGTGAAAGAGGAGGTCTTGGACCCCTCAAATGATAGAAAATAAGATGTGGAAAAAGATAAAAAAAACAAAGTAATAATCAAGAGAACAAACAACAACAATAAACAAGTGTTTATGAGGTATCAAAGGATATCTCCCCCTCATAAAGTATCTTACCATAAATATAATCAACATTACATCAATGATTCAACTCACAATAGTAAAGAGGATGAGACATATAGTCTGCCAGTGAGAAGGGACAAAAAAATTAGAAATGCTACAAATAGAGAAGAATTTATTTAGCTACAAATAGAGAGAGGATTGTCCAGTAATTGCAATTTTGTTTAGCTACTGGAAGTAAATCAGGCCACTCAAATTTGATAAATTTATTTCGGGATCTTACAATCAAAATCGATATTTGTCTTCTTCCCTTCCCTCAGTCTTTATCTCCTGCCTTTAAATTCTACCTAGCCACAACAATTCATCACAAAGAGCAAAAGGAGCACTAAATTGTAAGCAGGAAATTTGTAGGATGGAATACAATTATTACAAAAGTCAGTGTTGGTTTCAATCATCATTTTGATGAGAAACAGAACAGGAATAAGTACAGAGTTTACTCGGGGAGCATTAGTGTGTAAGTAATCAAAAATCAGGTTGCACTCCTTAATTTAGAAAGATTTGGATTATTGATGGACAACAGAACTAATTTTGGATTATCATGGCTATTGTCCAAAACAGATATTGCAGGAAATAAATGCAATACAAGATGATCATTTACCAATTAAAAAGTAAATCTGTAAATAATGTGTTCATTGAACCAAACAAAATCAACAACAGCCAGTATAGATCTACTCGACCAGCAAATGTATACTCCAGAGCAAGAAGATGATATCACCAATCCAATCACTAAAAGGAACTGCTAAAGATTAGGTTTTACACATACTAAGTTATTTAATTCATTAGAAGTGATTTCCCCTGTCACATAAGACACCACCTCAAAACAAGAAAAAATATAAGCGGAAGAAAGATAAGGAAACAGATTACATATTCCAAATTCATCGTGAGTTGGTGTCACTAAAAGAGGGATGGAGGAACCAAGATGTTGGCAAAAGAGGGCATCCAACACCAACCCATACAAAAACTTTCTAGGAATCCTAACTTCCCCCAATATCTTCTTCCAGCCAAACAACAACTGAATCCAGGTAAAATTTTCATAAATTCAGGCAGCAAGTTCAATTAGATTTACGAACCAAAGACCAACCTCCCTTTTATGTAATTAAAAATTAGAGGAGAGAGAAATTGTGTACAAAGACCGTAAATAAAAGATTGGCCGAGAAATTGAGTAATCAATGTTGAGAATGTTGTGAGCTTGGAGTGTTGAGGCTGATGAGGAAGAAGGGAGTCGATGGAAAATTTGAAGAGGGTGTTGGACTGATGGTTGCCATGGATGAATGTTTGAGGAGATGGGAAATGAAGCTGAAAGTTGAAGTCGAGAATAAGAAGATGAATATTAAAACAAGGATTAAAAAAAACAAAAAACAAAAAATCAGATTTAATCTTGACCGTACGTTGTTTGATCCAAGTGACATAATTCCTTCTCACACTTCTCACCATAAGATCACTTCTCACATGAGCCTAATATATATTATATATACACACACAAAGAGACAGAAAGAGAACAAAGCTCTAATTACTACCATTTCCTGATAATAAAATTTTAGGGTATTTCATGTAGACTATTAGTAGAGAGTAGACTTAGAGATAAGATGCTAGTACTATCCTGGTAAGTTCAGCCTAAACACGTTCTACCTGTTATAGAGTCCATTACTTCCTCTTCTATTATAATGAGACCGTTTATCATTAAAAAAATATTAAGTTCGCATACAGAAAATAAAGGAACAATGCAGTGCTGATGTGCTATTATCTTAAAATACAAAACGCAAAAATAGAATGCCATCAACTCATCATCACTTTGTCAATTAACATTCATCATTTCAATTTGAGGAAAACAATAAATAGAGAAATCAAAGACGCATTAAGGAACGAACTAAAGGTGAGAGGTGCCGCATATCATAATCAATTCTGAACTTGGCATACACAAAACAAAGGAACATTGCAGTGCTTATCTTTTAGAACACGAATTGCAAAGAGTGAATGCAATCAACTCATCATCAATAGTATCATCATTTCGATCTGAGGTAAACAATATATATAGAAATTAAAGGTGCATAGAGGGATGGGGTTAAAAAAAAACTCACAAGTCATGCGCATTGACAACTCGAGTTACATAGTCATGAACCGGAACAGAGAGAAAATCCACCACAGAAGCAGTCATTGTAGTAGTTTTTTCATCGAAATAGACTTTAGTTTCCATATCATGGTGTGATGATAAAGGAGAGGCATCTGCATCAGTAATAGGAGAAAGTCGGAAAATAACTAGGTCCAAGCTAGTACCTCTATCGAATGGATTGAATTTACACCAGAAGATGCCCAATAGGTTCTCAGATAAGGGATGCAGCACCATAATTCTTCTGCGACGAAGGCAGCCATTTCCTCCAAACTTGGGATTACATAGACCAGTGACGTATGCTGTCTGATACCTCTGCTCAGGCAAATTGTACATTGAGATTACCCCAGTAGGGTCGACCCAATAGATGGTCTCATGATACACAGACACAACGGGAACGACTTCCCCGTATATACGAGAGTAATAGAGGTATCGAGTGAGATCTGGGCAATGCGGTACCATAACCCAGTAGATGGATCAAAGGCGTATTGAAAACCCGAGTAAGTAGCCACTAGAAAAATCCTGTTGATTCTAACAAGAGGGAATACACAGAGTTCAAAATCGAAAACCCATTCAAAGGGTGGGTTTGGAAGTGGCTGCCAATATCCTACATTGGGATTAAAAACCTCAGCAAAAGGAGTATCTGAATCACGACGATTCCCACCAAAAGCAAATAGCTTCCCATTCAAGGAAACCACTTTAGGACGGTAACGAGGACATAAAAGAGGTTGCGAACCCAGCTTCCATTGTGGACTGGGATCGCTAAAATCACAAAAATCAAAGGAATTAGACATCTCAACATCAACATTTGTTCTTAGGTTCACACCTGTATAAGTAAAGGTAGGTTTGCCACCAGTAGATAGCCCAAAATCAGTGATATTGCTTTTGGGCGCAGGATCATTAGGGGTGGCAGGAGTAGTTCCCTCAGATTCACACAAATAATCAAAAAAAACCTTGAATGTGAGACTGATCACCACCTAGTGCATACATGACGGATCCAATAGCTGCACAACAAGCCGTGCAAGGGTATTCAGGGTCGCCCGTAACATGGCATTTGAACTCAAACGGACCTTCGATTACATAAGATTTATCTTTCACAAACAAACTACCGATAGGAGTGGCAGTTATGCCATCATATTCACACGAAGACTAACAATCTTGGAGTTTATCAAGGAGTAAGCCCGGAATCTTGATCTTCAACCATCGAACGAAATTTTGAGGTTTGGCCCAGTAAACCAAACGAACACAGATGCAGACATCTTTCTGCACTTTACCACCGCTATCTTCCGCTGCCGGTGGTGATTCCAATCTTCTCCTCTTCATACCCCTTTCAGCCTCCAATTCTTTCCTTTTCATTTTTGGTTTGATAACTTAGAGAGAGAAGATTGTACTTTAGGGTTTCTTTTTGCCCCCAAATCGATTTGCACCTTATAAATAACCCTTTTTCTCATTTGTTTTTTTAATCATTGGGGCGATTAATTGGGCTTTTTTTAAAGGACTTTGAAGTTTGAATCCATTTATTTGTCTTTGTGGAGGAGCTTGCCGGGATGGCTTGGTAAGCAAGCAACCAGGCGCCAACTCCCAGTTCTTTCTCTTCTTTCTTTTTTAGTTTAATGACAGTTCATCAATTCTTTTTTAATATACACCTCATGAATGGATCATGTCAACCGCAGCCAAAGTTATATAAGTGCATACCATGCACCAAGTCTATAATACTTCCCCCTGTTGTATTTAGTTAGGCATATATATTCCCGTCAAAAAAAAAAAAAAAAAAGTTAGGCACACATACTAAGAAGAGAAGAGAAAATGAGAAAGCAAGTGGGGTAGTAAATGCAAGTTATAAAAGTTTCCCCAAAAAGAAAACGTGTCAATTAAAAATAAACTTCTTAAAAAGGATACGTGTCAACAAAAAAAAAAAGGAGGTAAGTATAACATTTAGTAAGAAAATAAATGTTTAACAAGAATTTGAACCTTTGATAAAAAAAAATATAAACCTCCATCCCAGCCTCGATAAACCCCTATAATCGCCGAAAACCTCCATCCCAGCCCCAATAAACCCCTATAGTCGCTGAAAAACCACCGAAAACCTCCATCCCAACCTCGATAAAACCCTATAACCACCGAAAACCTCCATCCCAGCCTCGATAAACCCCTATAATCGCTGAAAAACCATCGAAAACCCCATCCAACCTCCCTAACTACCCCGAAATTCCCCACCTCAACCACGAAAATCTCCATCTCACTATTCCAGCCCCGAAAACCCCCCTTAAACACCCTAAAAACACATCCAGAATGGGTGGGTGGGTGACGGCCGGCGGTTTTCGGACGTTAAAGAGGGCGGTTCGGCCGAATTTTTGGTGGTGGCTGAGGTAAGGGTTAGGGTTTCACGGTGACTTGTGGGGGGTTGGTGGGTAGTGGCTGTTTTTTTTTTTTTTTTGTGTTTTTTTTTTTTTTTTTTTTTCCTTCTTTTTTTATTATTATATAAATAAAATTGAACTTTAAACCGTTTGAGATAAAAAAAATAAAAAAAGATTTATTTTAGTTTATTTTTGTTGGAGAGGATTGAAATGAAAAAAGAAAAATAACTATACTTCGAAAAGACATGATTAATATACACAATTTTTTGTATGCGGCTTGCTGTACTGTGCGGCAGGGGTTACTTGAGTTTCTGGGGTTACTCGAGTTTCTCGGTCAGGGTTACTCGAGTTGCACTTGAGTTGCCGGGGTTACTCGAGTTACTCGGTCAGGGGTTACTTGAGTTGCCGGGGTTGCTCAGGGGTTACTTGAGTTACTCCTGACCAAATAACCCCTAACCGAGTAAGCCCTCGAGTAATCCATGACCGATCCCCTCGAGTTACCCCTGACTGAGTAAACCCTGATTGAACCCTTTAGTAACCCCTGACCGAACTCCTTAAATAACCCCTGACTGAGTAACTCGAGTAACCCCTGACCGAGTAACTCCAGTAACCCATGACCTAGTAACCCCTAACCGAGTAACTCGAGTAATCCTTAACCGAGTAACTCCAGTAACCCATGAAGGGGAACCAAATTGGATTGAAATACCACATGATTTTTTGATATTCGATGATAAACATCGTTTGCAAAATCTCATTAACTTTGTCTACCCTAACTTGACTTCAAATTACACGGATTGGGAGTACCTCAAGGATCACGGAATTCTAGTACCAACAAACAATGATGTAGATGAGTTAAATTCAAAAAATTTATTAATGCTACCAGGAAATGTGCAGAGCTATTATAGTTCGGATACTTTGGGTCATACAGGAGATGGTGGGTTCCTTGATAACGTGGAGCCTATGGAATTGTTAAACTCATAAAATTTGTCAAGTCTTCCTAATCATTGCTTAGAGTTAAAAGTTGGTGCCCCAGTAATATTGATGCGAAATATGAACCAATCCATAGGGTTATGCAATGGAACACGCCTTATAATCAAGAAGTTGGGTCATAGGGTGATTGAAGCACAAGTGATCACAAGTCCAAGAGCTACAGAATCAATTCTGATTCTGCGAATTGATCTAACACCTTCTAACAAGAAGATAGATCTTCGTCTCAAAAGAAGGCAATTTCCATTAAAATTAGCCTTTGCCATGACAATAAATAAAAGTCAAGGACAAACGTTGAACAAAGTCGGCATTTTTCTCCCCAAGCCCGTGTTTAGTCTTGGCCAATTATATGTTGTACTATCAAGAGTTACATCTCCTTCCGGGCTAAAAGTCTTACTACAAAATAAGAAGTATGTTTCTAATAGTTTGACTAAAAATATTTTGTATAAAAAGTATTAAACAATGTAAATTAGCTATGTATGTAGTTTTGTTATAACATTTATTTAGTAGCTCTTAGCAATGTTTGTTTAAGTGTAATTTCTGAGCTATACTTTTTATTTTTTTTAATATTTCTCTTTGTCATTTTAATGCTTCTATTTTACTTTATTATAGATTTATTTTATTATCTATACTGATTTATTTTATTATCTATACTATTTATATAACCTTTATACATGTGCGAGGTTGGATCGATAATGATATATTATGTAAACTGTTTTTTATGCCCACTTCAATGATGTTAAAATGAAGGAAATGGACACAAGATACACACCATGTCGTTGTATTACCCTTACTACATTGAAAGTGAATATGAGAGTGTGTTTATTATGGATGGTCAATGAACAAGTTAGAGCTAGAGGTACAAATTACGTCCATCGTTCATGGAGTATGGTATTCATTGACTCAGAGGTTTGAACTATATTTTTACTTGCTGCTTAATTTAATTTTCCAATATATTCATTTATTTGACACTTATGTATAAATTTTTCAATTTCTAGGGAGACGAAGTTCAAGTCACATTATGAATACTGATATTGATAAATATAAATTGATCTTGAAACAAGGAAAGGTTTATTCAATTGCTCAACTAGAGCTTATGCCTCCAGATACATCTTACAAATATGCCAATAACAAAATGAGGTTGAAATTTGGTAACAAGACCATGATAACAGAAGTTCTTGATGATTGTGATGATATCCCAAGGTACAATTTTCAGGTTTATAGAATTTTGCCACATTCCACAGTACCTTCACATGCCCAATTCTTCTCTCATTGGTATGTGTCTTTTAGTAATTAAAATACATAATATGAATATTTATTGCATTTTTAATTTTTTTTTTTTTGAGTTTTAATGGTCATATCATTTTTTCTCAATGATGAATTTACATAGATGTTATTGGATTGGTTATATATGTGTCTGAATCATATAGAGTCTTGATAAAAAAGAAATTATCATAACAATACAAAATACAGACATTGAACCTATGAAAAAACAAGTGCAAAAATTAAAAAAATCTAAATTAACAACCAATAAAAATAACCAATTGCTGAAAATAAAGTACCAGCTGTTTGACATGTATGGAGTGAAGCTTTGCGCCCGTACACGTCTCGATAGAATCCATCACAAGAATCTCTTCTCGATTCACAGAAAAGAAAACACACCACCAGTGATTATCCAGTACAACGGGCACAAAAACTTAGCAAAAATACAATACTTATAATACTTATGAAGAGAAGAAAAAACAAGTTCTCTTCACAAACAACATCAACAAAATTCATTACCTACTGGTGTCATTACAATAAGGAAATTGAATAAAGACCAAGTTTAAAAACCTAAAACAATTTATATATATATATATATATATATATATATATATATATATATATATATATATATATATATATATATATATATATATATATTACCTGATCACCAACTTGGCCCCTAGTCAAAGCAATTCCAGCACACATTCTTAGTGTTGCTTGATGTCCATCACAACTTAGCATCACGGATCTTCATCCCTACCAATTGAATTGCACAATTCAATACGAAACCACAAACAAATGGGCGTTCAGACATCATAAATGTGACACAAAATTACTTACTCTGTCTGCTGCCTTCTCGGACAGAAATTGGAGTGCACCCTAACATAGTCCAAGATACAATGGGGCAAAATCTGCGATAATTCCTAGGCCACCAACAACTCACATATCCTTGGTGTGGTTGTTGTCTGCTGCCTTCCTCGGTGTGGCTGTTGTCTTCCATTTACGACGACTACGTTCACTAAAGGAATTCATCGACGACGGTGAATGAACTGAATCAGCATCTTCGTCTTCCGAGCTAAAAGGTATCTCTACATCACTTCTCTCCGGACTCCGTGGTCCCCGTATTATATTGTTTTCCGGGGGACCAAGGCTCCTGTCTCTCTAGGTTCTCCTGACTCCCCTCCACTTATGCTTCTCTGGGCTCTCCTCCTTCTCCAGGTTCAATTTGAACAGGGTAAAAAAAAACTGTTTAAACTAAAACCGTATCAAATTGCAACCTAGTTAAACAAAACCCAAATAGAACCTTTTTAAACCTGAAACCGTTAAAATTGGATAAAAATATGTTTAAACCGAAATTGTATAAAATCGCAACCCGTTTAAACCAAATTGTTTATAAACTGAACAACTTATATTAGAAACTAAGCCTTTTTAGAAATGATAAGATAATATCTTGTTGATCATAAATGTTTTCTTTCACTATCTAAATTAAATAAATTACTTTGTAAAATATCTTAATAATCTTATGTAAATATATGACGATAAATTTTTCATACTTAATCGATAATATTCCGAATGAATTGAACTCGCCCTTCTTCCAACTAAACATGTTTCAAACTGACTCGTTTTAAACCAAAATTGTTTCAACCCGACCCGAAATCGAACGATAAAATCGTTTTAACAGAAATTAATAACAACCCATTAAAGATACTACGTAAACTGGTATGAAGTAAGTTGCAATATTTCCAAATTCTATGACCTTTTTTTGAAACAAAAATCCCATGACCTTAGTTACGGACTTAAGCACTAAAAAAGCTACTCCTATAAATGGTAGACTTATTCCAAGAAAATTTAGTAGTAAAAAAAGAAACCCTACTAAATTGAACCCTCATGGTCTCAATAAAACTTATCAATTATTATAACAATAAATTTAATAGTCATTTTTCTTACTCTAATATCTCTACTGGACTACTGGAGTAGCTTCTCTTATATCCTCTCCCTCTCCTCTACCTTTTCTTTCCTCATTCCTCACGCACCGTACCCATGGCCAATAATAAAAATAAACTAGAGTTTACTTTTGATGACACAAGGGAACAACGTGGTGATTTTAGGGCTACGAGCCCTATATCATGGGAGAGGATTCAAGTCAAGAGCATGAAGTAAGAGTGCGGATATTTGATCAAGGTGTCGGTGAATCGTCGGTTAGTTCCGACCCGATCGAGATTGACCGACATGTTTCCATTTAAAGGTATTTATAAGAAAGAGTTGCTATATGGGAAAAACAAACAAGATCAAGTAGTGGGTATAGGGGTTGATGAATTTGTCCCCCTTGATTTGTGATTATTGAATTTCACCTCAACAGAAGTTTGTGTAGAGCGTTGGGCTGGATCAACTAGGTTCAGAGGATTCGTTCCCAAAATTAGAAAATTGGGACGTTTAATTGGAAAAAAGATGTATCAAAGCCATGTCAACGGTGATTATCTTGGCGTTTCACTCCCGGCTGCGTCCGTAACAGAAGAAAATATATTCTATGACGAGCAATGCAAGAAACTTTCGGGTAATTATACTCTATTATTTTTTAACTATAATAAAAAAAAAAAAAGAAATTTTGTTAACTAATCAAATTTATATAATTTTGTAGGAGTAACAAACCCGATCCAAGGGATGAAATACGATGTACTTCAATTTGGCTAATTCATCAACCAAGTTGTGAAACTCACGAAGTTGAATACCCAGTATTATCAACTTGAAGACGATATTTCCCTTGTGAGATTGACGCAAGACCTCTGTGCAGAAAGCCAAGTCAACAAGCTAACTACGCTGAAAGAATTGCAGTAAGTTTTTCTTTGCCATTTTTAACAATAATAATCCTTACTACGTAGTATTTCTTTGATAACAGCCTCATAAGAAGTAATTAAACAAGTATATAGATTAAAGAGGTAATCAAAGAAGTATGTAGATTAAAGAGGTAATTGAAGAAGTATGTAGATTAAATAAGTAATTAAGGAAATATGTATATAAAATGATTCTTTTGATAATATATTAGCAAAAAAAACATAAATTACCACTTGTAAACTTATTAATTTCCCGAAAAATTTATATGCACGGTGCAATATAAATTTGCAATTATTGGTGTTATTATTTTTTCATACTAGATTAAACGTTTAAGTTTACAAATTCATATCTTAAACGTTTAATCTAGTATGAAAAAATAATAACACCAATAATTGCAAATTCATATTGCACCGTGCATATAAATTTTCCGGAAAATAAATAAGTTTACAAGTGGTAATTTATTTTTTGTTTGCTAATATGTTATCAAAAGAATTATTTTATATACATATTTCCTTAATTACTTCTTTAAGCTACATATTTCTTCAATTACCTCTTTAATCTACATACTTCTTTGATTACCTCTTTAATCTACATACTTGTTTAATTACTTCTTATGAGGCTGTTATCAAAGAAATACTACATAGTAAGGATTATTATTGTTAAAAACGGCAAAGAAAAACCTACTGCAATTCTTTCAGCGTAGTTAGCTTGTTGACTTGGCTTTCTGCACAGAGGTCTTGCGTCAATCTCACAAGGGAAATATCGTCTTCAAGTTGATAATACTGGGTATTCAACTTCGTGAGTTTCACAACTTGGTTGATGAATTTGCCAAATTATATAAATTTGATTAGTTAACAAAATTTCTTTTTTTTTTATTATAGTTAAAAAATAATAGAGTATAATTACCCGAAAGTTTCTTGCATTGATCGTCATAGAATATATTTTCTTCTGTTACGGACGCAGCCGGGAGTGAAACGCCAAGATAATCACCGTTGACATGGCTATGATACATCTTTTTTCCAATTAAACGTCCCAATTTTCTAATTTTGGGAACGAATCCTCTAAACCTAGTTGATCCAGCCCAACACTCCACACAAACTTTTGTTGAGGTGAAATTCAATAACGACAAATCAAGGGGGACAAATTCATCAACCCCTATACCCACTACTTGATCTTGTTTGTTTTTCCCATATAGCAACTCTTTCTTACAAATACCTTTAAATGGAAACATGTCAGTGAATCTCGATCGGGTCGGAACTAACCGACGATTCACCGACACCTTGATCAAATATCTGCACTCTTACTTCACGCTCTTGACTTGAATCATCTCCCATGATATAGGGGCCCGTAGCCCTAAAATCACCACGTTGTTCCCTTGTGTCATCAAAAGTAAACTCTAGTTTATTTTTATTATTGGCCATGGGTACGGTGCGTGAGAAACGAGGAAAGAAAAGGTAAAGGAGAAGGAGAGGGAGAAGATATAAGAGAAGCTACTCAAGTAGTCCAGTAGAGATATAAGAGTAAGAAAAATGACTATTAAATTTATTGTTATAATAATTGATAAGTTTTATTGAGACCATGAGGGTTCAATTTATTAGGGTTTCTTTTTTTACTACTAAAGTTTCTTGAAATAAGTCTACCATTTATAGGAGTAGCTTTTTTAGTGCTTAAGTCTGTAACTAAGGTCATGGGATTTTTGTTTCAAAAAAAGGTCATAGAATTTGGAAATATTGCAACTTACTTCATATCAGTTTACGTAGTATCTTTAATGGGTTGTTATTAATTTCTGTTAAAACGATTTTATCGTTTGATTTCGGGTCGAGTTGAAACAATTTTGGTTTAAAACGAGTCAGTTTGAAACATGTTTAGTTGGAATAAGGGCGAGTTCAATTCATTCGGAATATTATCGATTAAGTATGAAAAATTTATCGTTATATATTTACATAAGATTATTAAGATATTTTACAAAGTAATTTAATTTATATAGTGAAAGAAAACATTTATGATCAACAAGATATCATCTTATCATTTCTAAAAAGACTTAGTTTCTAATATAAGTTGTTCAGTTTATAAACAATTTGGTTTAAACGGGTTGCGGTTTTATACAATTTCGGTTTAAACATATTTTTATCCAATTCAAACGGTTTCAGGTTTAAAAAGGTTCTATTTGGATTTGGCTTGACTAGGTTGCAATTTGATACGGTTTTAGTTTAAACAGTTTTTTTTACCCTGTTCAAATAGTTTCACTTTCAGGTTAGAAATGGTTTAGGTGATCAACAACAGTTCAGTTCAAATTAGGTTTTATTTTAGTTCGGTTTGTTATCGGGTGAGAGTCTCATATGGGTAAAAATTGATCGGTTCAGTTTGAGTTTACTAAAAATGATTTGGGTCGATTTTCGATTTCAAAATAATCGATTTTTAATTAGTTAAATGATTTTGGATTGAAATTTGATAGTGCTAGTTAATTAACACTCTATGCACTTCGTTTTACCACTCAATCCTCTTGATTTTTTGGATAGATTTGGATTGATAAACTGAAGTTGTCAGCCATCTTGATTGTGAGGAACTCTAACTCTCTTGGATCCATCAGCCATTCGTTTGCTTAGTAAATGGCTTTCTGATGGAGCATTTTCAATCTGCAAGAATTTCAGCATGGAAACAGAAAATGTCAAGGTAGCATAATCAAATCCAAACAAGGAATAGAAATTTACTTGAAGTAATATCAAGGTAGCATAATCAAATCAAATCCATAATTTGTCATAGTCCAATAACCCACTGGCAAATGAACTGTCAATTCTAAATGAGTGAAAAAATGAAAAACCGAGCATAAATTCTTTGCATCAAACAGATGGTTCAGAACTTTCAGCTCTCCACATTCAGCCAATTACAGATAAAATTCCACTTTACCAATATCATTGTCAATTATCAATTATAAAAATAATGCCAAACCATATGTGATTCCATTTATCATGTAGTTGTCACGTTACTGGTTTAAATCACACTATCAACGCGACTACTAATTCAAGACAGATGTAATAAGTAGAAAAAGACAAGGAGTGAGGAATCATATACCTTCTGTGAAGAAAGTGAGGGTTTAGCTATATTTGGAGGTGCATTTTCAAGCACAAGCTCTTGCTCAGCCTTTAATTTCGGAAAATTAGTTTCATGTGGCTGCAAATACGAAAACTACAACCAATAGTTAATGGAAAAACAACACATACACTCCACACCTTATTATCTCCTTCTTCTATAAAAACTTGCCTGTTCAAATCTTTAATGTCAAAACATTCTAGCATAAACACTTTAAAATGCTATAAGAGCTTCAGCAGAAATTGTACATTACTAGTACATGGTTTCACCCATGTACTTGTGCATTAAGGAAACGTAGAAATATAAGAGCTTCAGTCAAGACAAATTACACCATAGGTAAACTTTCATGTGTCCTCAAGGCATTAACATGTAAAAATGATCAAGGTTGAAGTCATTAGCATACAAAGCACTTACTAGAAACATCATAGACGATAACAGCAACTGAAGAATCTCTGATGTAACTGGGAATAAGACTCCGAAATCTTTCCAATATACATCAAATACACAATAAACAACAGATGTCCTAGATTTCAATATACATCAAATACACAATAAACAATACCAAAGAATAAGAGTTGCACATACGGCTATACCAACATGATTTCATGATGATGTAACCTGAAGTTTGGATGGCCAAAAATATTTTGGAGTATTACTTTATACTTGTAGGATATTAGGATCTTACTAATTCCAATTCTAAACTTGTCCATTAGATTTTGAGAAATCTCCACTATATATTAAATAGGCCAACTCTAGGATGAGAAAAATATACTATATAAGTAAAGCTTACAAATTTGAAAAGGAAATGCAAATTTTATTATAGGAAGTTGAACTCATCTCCTATGACAATGTGGCTCAGTGGTTGATATCATTCATAAAAAATCATGGCAATCTATAATTATATTGTTGGCCATGAAGTGCAAACTATGGTTTAGTACAAGTCATGCCTCCCACGGAAGATTTTTTTAAAAAAAAGAACTCAGTATCATGCATCTTGGTTTTATCAAAGACGTCCTTATTTGACTTTAAAACTTCAAGTTTCTGGATGGTGCAATATACCAAATTACCAATTACTAGTGTATATAATTACGGGAAGAAAAAAATTTAATTTTGATGACTGATATCTGAATCATAGCCAAAATTAGATGATTCGTACCAAATTTATCTTACCTGAAACTAAGGTTGGGATTGATTCTATCTGAAACTAAAGTCACCAGACCCAAAACATAACAAAATGACCCCATTGTCACCTTTAAAAGCCCCTACTTGGAGTCATGCCTCTGATTCTATGATCAGTCAACAAATTACACAACCATGCACTTGATTGCGGAATGACAAATCTTTGACAAACTATAATTCCTAGTACATATTGTAACAAAATTGCAATTGTATCCTAAATTAATGAAAATTCTCTAGAAAAATTTGTAATCCTAGCGTGAAACAGGGTAAGTTAGGCACAAATACACAATTCAATAAAATAAATAATAAATAAATAAATAAATAAATAAACAGCAAAATTAGGCATAAAATCATATCATTTGAAAACAATTAGACAAACTAACATCAATTCCAACAAATTCAGCAACCATAAAGGACTTCCTTAACTTAACAGCAGTAGATCACAAATTTCCAGCAAAATTGAACATCAAAACTTTGACCAGTGATAGGTAGACAAGATTTAAAAGAAATTGATGCTTCTAGGATAGCAATTCATACCCTGTAAGTTGTAAGGTCAGACAGTCATGTTTCAATCTTCAGTATTTTAAACTGTGGACAGTAGTTGTTTCTCTTCACATAATTTTTCTGAAAGAACAAAAGAGTATTAGATAATTTGCTCAGTATTTTGATCATGCACACACACACACACATACACATACAAGGGGGAGGGAGGTAAAAAGAGAGATTTCTGATCAAATATATCAGAAACCTGATCAAAATGCAATATCAGAAACCTGAAAAACAACACCATTTTTACCTAATTAAGAACTATCACAAAGTCATATAGTAACAATTCTATGCTCAATCGTGACACACAAAGCTAACAGAAAATTAGCTAAAATTTCTCGAATTATCCCAAATTTTCCTTACCATTAAAAACCCATAATCTCGAATCGCAGAAAAAATAACTTAATAAATCAAACCGAATTGAAGAAAAAATCATACTTAAATAAGCAGGCATCAATTAAAGATTAATAAATTCAACCAATTAAGGAGAGATCGAAATTCGAGTCTGAGAATGAAGTAGAGCTAAATTTGTAGTGTTGTATTGAAAAATCCAGAAAAAAGAATCAGTATGACGAAAACAATAGAGATTTACCAATTGGATGAGAGAGAAAATAATCACCACCAGCACCCACCTTGTAACCACCCTCTCACCGCCATGAATATCTGAAACCCCACCACAACCACCCAAAAGCCACCCAACCAACTCGCACCACCACCAATTAAAGCCCCACGTCACCAGCGACCACCAACAAACCCACCCAACTAACTCGCACGTCCACCAGCGACCAGCCGACCACCTTACCACCTCCAACAAACCGAAACCCCAACTAACTCGCACGGCCACCACCGACCAGACGACCACCAAGGAACCCACCCAACCAACTCGCACGACCACCAGCGAACCGAAACAACCACCTTGTTACCACCTCCAACAAATCGAAACCCCAACAAACCACCGCTAATTCAGATCTGAAACCCCAACTTACCACCACCAAGGAAACGAATCAAAATCCCACCACAAAAATCTGAGTACGGGGAGAGGAGAGAAAAGGAGATTATAGAGGGGATTGAGATGAAAGAGAAAAGCGAAGTAGGGTTTGAGATCATATAGGGGTTTGAAATGAAAGAGGGAGTGAGGGACTACGGAAGAGGAAAAGTAAGATATTGGAGACCGGTTTTTTTTTTTATTTTCATCTAAGAGAGTTTTTTTGCGTCTCCTGCCTAAAAAGTTGAATAATTCTATCTTAAGCAGTAATACTTTCTCATTTCTAATCTTCTAGCTATCAAAGGATTTTTGCGCAAGATGAAGGAATTAGTGATAAAAAGTCAACTGAGTCAAAAAATGCAAATGTGGTATTGAGTAGAAAAAAGATAATAACGTAGATTTTTACATTATAGTTTTTAATTTGTTAACGTGACAACTGACAAGTAATAGTTACAAAAAAAAAATGTAGCAAATATAATGAGATATAAAATGTAGGGAATCTACGTGGTAACTCTGAGATTTTGGGTTTTTCACGTGGTAACCAAAATTTTTAAATAATGCACGCGGTAACCTTGAGATTTACGTTTCACTGTGACCTTTTTGCACATAAAAACGTTGATTTCGAAGTTTTAAGGCTGTTGTACGCCTATTTTTGCGACTCATAATTTCAAATACCATCAATTTCAATTTTTCTTCCTAAAACATAAACCCCAACTTCCCATCTTTCATCCAAATCATATTTTCCTCCAAATTCAAAAATGGTAGAGTTAGGGTTTATATTTGGTGGAAAAAGGTTGAAATTAAGGACATTTGAAATGGTGAGTCCCATAAATAGGCGTACAATAGCCTTAAAGCTTAGAAACTAACGTTTGCTAATGTTTTGCTTAAGTTTTGCTAAAGTTTTATGTGCAAAAAGGTCATGGTCGAACAATTTGGTAATCAAGATTACCGTGCCATTTTTTAAAAGTTTTGGTTACCACATGGAAAACACATGGGTTGTTATATAAAATTTCCCTAGTATATAAAAGCTTAGTTGATACTCCTTTTGTTTAATAAAATTTGCCACGCTTTTTTATTTTATTTTATTTTAATTTGTACCATTAAATTTGCCTCATTTCTGTTTCAAGTAATCAGTGGCGGACCTACATTAGGTCCCCGGGGTCATGTGCCCCTAGGTGTTTTTTAAAAAGAAATATTTAAAGTAAACTTTTCTATTGGTAAGAGTAAAAGTGTAAAATTAATACTGAAGTCTTTTGATGATAATTACTCCCTCATTTTAGTAATTTTGTCTTATTTATTTATTTATTTTATCACGCACATTTTTAAAATTAGGTTAGTTAATTTAATTTGTTCAATATCATTTTGTGATAATGTCGTATTTAAAATTTTAGCAAATAAGAGTAAAATAATTGTTAATTTTGCAAATAAAACTCTGTCGAAATCTCGTCCACTAGTTGGTGCCCCCTGAGACTCCGAACCCTGAATCCGCCACTGCAAGTAATGACATAATCCATATATCTAAATTATATTTTCATTTCATATATATTTTCCTCTCACTTTTTCGCATATTATCACTTCAATCACTTTTCTTTAACTTTTATCTATATCTATTACATATAAAACAATCCCATGAGATCATATCCACTAGAAAACGTAATGAGAAATTCAGAATTAGCCATTTCCCTCAAGTAAAGATGAAGAATCCAATTCAACATTTATTTATGTTTATAATTAATTAATTAATTAAAATAGAGGTGTTCATTCGGGTCATAGGGTTGATTTCGGTCAGGTTTTCGAATCGGTTCAAAATCGGATTCTATGTTCACATTGATTTTTACATAATTGTAGATCTATTTTTGAGTCGGGTCAAATCAGATTCAATTATAAAGTCAAGTGTTAATTGGGTCATCGAGTCTGTTTTGAAAACCTCTTAAACATATATGACAAAATAGATAACCCAACAAAATCTTTCTCAACTTCAAGGCATACATACATATTACATACATACATATTATTTTTATAAATTCAGATGGAGGCAGCCCAACACGAAGCAATGCAGATGGCCAGGCGTGCTATTACGCTTCATTCTGCTGCCACATACTCTCTTCTGCATGCTCATCCCTAATACTATGCAGCCACGCATTTTTGTCCCCATACCTTCCCTTTTCTTCTTCTTTCTCTCTCCCTTTTTTCCATATAAATTCTCTTCTTTCCCCCCTCTTTTCTTCCATGTCTAAACCTCCATTTTCCTCCATTAATTTCCTCCATTTTTGCACTTCTATTAAACAATCTGTTATCTGTTATTAGCTAGCTAGTTGAACAAGATGGGAAGTGTTTGTGCTGATCATCACCATCACCACCACCACAAGTTTCACCCTCTTATCTCCCCCAAAAAATCTCTTCAAGATCTTAATATTCCTCCTAGAAAGCTTCTTTCTCGCCGGAGTGACATTTCTGAGTACTACTCGCCTTCTTCTGATGCTGCTGCTGCTCTCATGCACAAGTTTCTCCCCTGTAATGGCGATTCCTCCCCTAAATCTGATAATGATTTTGATTCCGATGATGATCCGTACTCGTCTGATGAGTTTCGGATGTATGAGTTTAAGATCCGGAAATGTACTCGTAGCCGTTCTCATGACTGGACTGACTGTCCTTTCTCTCATCCCGGGGAGAAAGCTCGGCGCCGTGACCCGCGGCGATTTCACTACTCCGGAACAATCTGCCCTGAGTATCGCCGAACAGGTGGTTGTACGCGCGGCGACGAATGTGAATTCGCGCACGGAGTTTTCGAGTGTTGGCTACATCCGGCTAGGTATCGCACAGAGGCGTGCAAGGATGGGAAAAATTGTAAGCGTAAGGTTTGTTTCTTCGCTCATTCACCTCGTGAACTTAGGGTTCTTCCCGTGGAAGACGACGGCGACGATAAGCATCATAAGCATCAGCAACAGCAGCAGCAATGTTGTAAGTATTGTTGTTCACTTTCTCCTACTTCAATTTTGGGAATGTCCGCCAATTTTTCTTCTCCTCCGATGTCTCCATCCCTTTCCCCTCCGATGTCACCAATGAAGGCGATGACGGCACGGGGGTTAGCTGGGTTAACTCGGTACTCGGACAGAGTTTCTGCATGTGGTAGTAACGGATTAAGCTATGAAGATATGGTAATTGCTGATATTTTAGGATCTTTTGATGGTATGAATTTGAGTGAAACATTAAGCCCCAATAAGCAGGGTCGAGGATTGTGGGTTGATGTGAATGGGTATGATAATAATGGAATTGCTGATGATTATGTCTCTCCCTCTGTTTTCTCATCAAGGAGTCTATTTACTGCTAACTCTGATCATTCTTCTGTTTCTGGAGCTGTATTCAACACCATTAACAATAATGGTACTAGTGTTGAAGATAGTCCTGATCTTGGTTGGGTTAATGAACTTCTCATGTAAATGCTAGCTGTTCATGGAGGTTTTGATGATGATGATGATGACGACGACGATGAATAAAGGTTTAAGTGATGAATATATGTACATAACTGATCTTTCTTTTGGTAATTTTGTGAAGAAGAAGAAGATGAAGAATAATTAGGGTAGGTTGTGTATTAATCTAAAGAAGGCATTAATTCACTTATGTATTGTTGTGCTTGATTTTGATTTTAATCCTTATTATGTTTTGGATTTGTAATTTTTATTTTTCCCACTTTATTTTTGTACTCGGAAGTCCAAATTTTAATTTGGGTCCTTTTGTCATGTACTAAAATGGATGATTATGTAAGTTTATTAATAATAAGTATCCTTATGATATGAAGTGATATTAATACTTAATGATTAATTCTCAAATTTAATTTAATTTGGTGGCTTATTTTAGTTAAGTAGTGATAATTAGTCCTCCTATCATTTACTTATTTGTAGTGTTCTTCCGAAATCCAAGTAATTAATTAGGTAATATAATCATATAGATATGCATGATGCAATGTTTATTCATTAATCTCTTTCCCCTTAATATGCCTATATTTTTTATTTTTATACTCCCTCCTATTCACTCAAAAGTGCACATTTGGGTTGGGCATGGTTTTTAAGAGTGGAATAGTGGGGTATTTTAATTGATTAAATTAATTGTAAAGGTAGTAGTTGGGTATTGGGAGTAGTAAAAGTGGGATAGTTGGATATTTTAATTGATTAAATTAATTGTAAAGGTGAGAGTAAAAATAGAAATGGGAAATTTTGTGTGAATTGGCCCAAAATAGAAATGTGTCATTTTGAGTGAATAGGAGGGAGTATTTTAATGGCCTTTTAATTTTGTAACCTTTGACTTTTCTAAATTTTTATCCACATAGTTGGTATTTTATTTTTTATAGAGAAGCATATATAGACCCTAATTGGACCAAAATTCTATTTTATGCATAAAATCGTTCCTACTATAAGCCAAGTCGAAAATAATTACTAATACTTTTCCATACATGTCGAACTCTAGAGTATATATATAATCTCATTATAGATCTAGCTAGTACAAAATGTACTTGTACTTTGTAACAAATTTTATACCCCTCCAATTTATCATAACTGTCCATTTTCTTTTTTTGGTAAATCCACTTTAATTGTCCAATTTTTATTTTTGACAAAGATTTTTTACTTGAATACCCCTAACTACCCCAACTTATATTATTTCAAATATCCCATCTATCACCTTTTCAATTATTATAATTACTTAAAATACCTCACTACCATTTTTCTTAATTGCGTGCCAAATTCAGCGTGGGCAATTATAATGAATTGAAGAGAATACTTATTTCTGTTCTATAATACTTGCTACTGAATGTGAGATGTTGTGTGGATTGAAAAAGTATTTATCATTAATTGAACATGGATATATCCAATTAGAAGCGGAACCAAAATAATGAATATTTTAATGATCTAGACTGTTCTGGAAGATAAAATGAAGAGGAAGACAGGATAATTGAAGGAAAGATATGATGATTGAAGGTGGGAATCTATTTCGAGAAAATTGTTGCATAAGTATCTAACAATTAAACAGGATTGAAAATAGAGTAGTACTAAAAAGTTAGTGAGTCCTTACTTGGCACTGAGATTGTGTGACACTTGTAATACATGCACTTTCTAAATGCAAAGAATGTAGCTCATTGTCACGTGATCTACCCTTCTTCTTTGTATGTAGACATTTTTTGTTTGTATTGTCTTGTGCCTTAATTTTTATGGCCTTTTGCATGTCCAACATTTTTCAATACATGTTACCATCAACATAACTCACACCTTTCCTCAATTAAACTTTCAAGGCGTAAGGGCAAAGCGGACTATCGTTCAGGGCCTCGTGTTTTTCAGAGCCCAAAAAAGACCTGTACTACCGGTTATAAATAGGTTTCATCTCGTATTATTGGTGGTTAATTGAAAGTTCGTACTACCGGTTAAACTTGCTGAGCAACGGTCAAAAAAAGACCTGTACTACCAGTTATAAATAGGTCATGTATGCCAGCGGAAAATGCATGTTAAAGTTCGTATTATTGGTGGTTAATTGAAAGTTCATATTATTCTTGGAAAATCAGTGAAAGGTCGTATTATTCTGAGTAATTTTTCCTTTATAAATTGTGATATGCATGTTACCATCAACATAACTCACACCTTTCCTTAAAATTTGTTTTCTGTGTAAAATTAGAATTTAGATCTTATTTCCGTTGAAATAATTAAATAAGGAGGTCAGGATCGAGCTTTGTACCATACGCTACCACTAATATATATCATGAGGTAGTAGTGTCAGTACGATCGAATTTGTCAAGAAATCAACTCAACTATAAAAGACTAAGTTAATGGTTGAGGTTCTGGAGAATTAGGTCTTATTTCAATCGGTTGAAATAATTAAATAAGCACGCTAGGATCGAGCTTTATACCATTTGCTACCAGCCTACCACTAATAAATATCATGAGTTAGTAGTGTCGGTACGATCGAATTTGTCAAGAAATCAATTCAACTAAAAGATTAAGCTAATGGTAGAGCTTTACATGTCTCCTCTCCTTTGAGCTAAAAATGTGGATCCAACATTGATCTTCCTCACTTGGTGCGAATATATTCCACTTAAATTTGAGGGATGATTAAGATAGATGTGAACATGCGAGCTTCTAATACCATATCAAGAAACCAACTCAACCAATACAAAAACTTGTACGTGGCCGCCTCATGCATGTGCCCAAAAACATTTTATACTTGCCAAATTCAAACTTTAAAACGCCCATTTTAAGACTTATAAAGCCAAACATAACACTTAAAACTCCTACTCTAATCCTCATCTTCCTTCTCCAGAATGCTTACTTTAACCCTTAAAACACTCATTCTACCATTCAAAATGTCAATTCTTACTCTATTCCGCCACTTAAAATGTCAATCGGAAAAGAAGACTTCATATTAAAAGTTAAAAGTTCTACAATTGACATGTTATTAATGTCCAAGTATGATAGATTCACCATGAAACATAAAGAATCGATCCAAAATATATTTGAACGTTACACAAATACTATACATGAACTCACATACTTCTTCCGTTTCATGCATATATATTTTTCACTGACAATAATGTTTCTCTGTTAAACATGTCACTATCAGTTGCAAGTCTTAACATCAAATGAACATAGGAAAGTTCTAAGAGGTTTGCATCAAGATAAAAGATGAAGATCCAATGTGGGCTATTTTATACTTGAGCTAAGTTTTAGACTTCACCAAGTTGAATCTTGAAGAATTAGCATGATCCTTGGAGACATATGAATTGGACCAAATGATTGCAAATCCAAAGAATGTAAAGAATAAAGGCCTAGCACTCAAGGCCTTGAAGATTGAAGTATCCTGCCCTAAAGGCTAAAGATGAGGATGGTACAATGTAGGTTTCAAATTTAAACAGTTTTGTGCGTGTGCGCATGCATGTGCTCGTGCTCGTGCTCGTGCACGTGCGAATCATGATTCAATGTTATAAACTTATATGTGCGCAATTTAGCCATGATCAAGTGCAATCTTGATGTGTTTTTGACCTCAGTCTAACTTTGTATTCGAATTTAATTTCGACCCTATTTCAAAAATATATTTACAATTATGTAAAAAATAACTAATGTGAACATCAGACTTAATTTTGTATCGATCCGAAATACCTGATTTCGATACCACTTATAAGGAAAGATTATCCCCTACAAGCTACAATTGCATTAAGATTCATATGAAGGTGAGGGGAGTCAGACAAAAGGAATATATTCAATTTATCATAATGAAATTTAGGTGACCATGCAAAAAAGTGAGCAGGGTAAGGTGAGGAGCACATGGGCAGTAATTGAGATCTATAAATGGTGTGCTGAGCAATGAGCATCACTCGGTTCATCTCAGATGTGTATTGCCATAATCATGGTTACACATTTTGCAGCGGAGCCCCTCTCTTGAGAGACCGTGTATGGTATAGAGTATAGACACCTCTTAAAAGAGCCTAGCCCACATTCTCAATAATTTAAAAAAAAAAACTAACGCTTGCGATTGAGCCTATTTCGAGTTGGTGTTATAACCTATTAAAGCTGGTGTTATAACCTATTAAAGCTGGTGTTATAACCTATTAAAGTTGGTATTATAACCTATTAAAATTAGTATTTGGAGTTAGTGTTATAACCAATTAAAGTTGGTATTATACCTATTTGGAGATACTAACTTTGATAGGTTATACTACCAACTTTAACTGGTTATAATACCAACTTCAATGGGTTATAACACCAACTCCAAATAAGATTACACAGCGCACATTTTTTCTAAAGTTTGTTTTCTAAGTAATAATATACCGGCCTATTTAAGACGCGTCTCTTGTAAAAACGGTCTCAGAATTTGTAAAGTTTTAATTTACCCATAATCAATTCATCCAGTGTGACTACACTCATTATTGGGCTGATACAACACAAACCGTGTAGGCAACATATTCATAATCTTGATTCTTTCAGTACCACACACAAATGGCACATTGGACATTTCAATACGGACACATTTATTGGGAATTCTAAAAGTTGGCTTTTTAATATTAACTCATGTGTGATCTCATATTAAAAAATAACTCATGTGTAATCTCATATTAAAAAATTAGAGAGAGTTTAATTAACATATGAGCTGGATGGGCTACTATACTCATATTACCAATCGGTTTTAAGATGGAACCTTATCAGATTTGTGTACAACTAACTATCTTCTTATACGGATCTTATTTTGTACAAGTCTAATAAATTACCAATTACCATCTAAAGCATAGATTTTGCTAAGAAATATGTGTAATGGTCGTCCTATGTATATGAAATGTAGGGTTTTTATGCAACCCAATACAAACAATTTGATCATTGATATTTGTCATTACATGCTACATATTTAAAACAACGCTTTGAAACGAATCTAAAAAAATCCAATTTTATTACACAATCTCTTACAAATTAGTGAAAAAAGTTGAGACAAATTGTAAGTATAATAATAACAAATGTTGCATTTAATTAGGTCAAGATCGGAAAGTATAAAATTTTAACGGTTAGTTTTATGTTTTTTCTTATAGAGTATCCTAAAAGAAGAATAGTACTAAATGAGAATTAAACCCAAAACATTTTCTAAACTGGTGGTATTTTCTCTTTAACAGAGGTAAAACTCAATTCTCTTTCTAACTAACTAACAAGTTTTCAATTCGCTTATAAATTATTGAAATATAGCAAATGAGAGTGCCTTTAAAAAACGAAAATTTAAAACAGAAACCAAAATTTATTAATATATAACCGCTTACAAAACAAATTATATTATAATGGTTGGCTTTCAAAGCAAATAGCTACAATTTTCCCACATTAATTATTTCTCCGCGAACTATATATATTAATCCAACACTTGGGCACTTAACTGAAAATTACACTGGCTGTTTTCCGGTGAAAACTGAATATACAAGTATATGATGATTTGAACTAGCCTTAAATAGATAGAACATATAAGCACACACATTTGTTGTTGCAAACAGATAGAAGCTATGCATTGATATCGCCCATCAAAACCCGAAAAGCAGAACGAAGCTTGAAGTAGCAAGAAAAGCATATATATCATTGAAACCTTACAACTATGCAAGATATGTCATCCTTGCTTTTCCTAGAAACGGCCGCTTCAGTCAGGTGCTTTGCAGCTGACTGAGCGTCCTTGATGTTTTTTATGGCGTCCACCGCTTCTTGATTCGTCATCACCTGCATAAGTAAATCATGTTCAATATTTTTCATTGATTTTGGGTTAGGCGTTTTGGGTCGGTTAAAAATCGGATTTTGTGTCAACATTGTTTTTCATAATCGTAAATCATTTTTGAAGCTTGGTCTAATTGGGTCTGTTTTCATGCAACTCTAGAGATATCATCTAATGTTTGGTGCGCCTTCAATTTGGATTTAGTTTTCTTCCATGAGATTATGACAAATTCTCCTCTGTCCCACGCCTTTTGCATGATTTAGGTAAAAAAATCTTTCATATTGTAATTCAAACTGATGCAAAATGAATGAAACAAAGGAATATATGAAAACACTTGAATAAATAACGGTTGAATAGTAAACCTAATTTTGTGATTAAGTCAATCAAATGGCAAAATGTGATACTATAAAACATGCTAGGTAACACTAAGGAAAGTTAAGAAAACGTTATAGAAGACCACAATACTGCATAGCTCATTTGATATAAGTTTAGTCCTACCATAGTGCAAAATATATTGTCATGACTCACAACTATATTGTAAAGTTTTTTGAGGTTACGGCAACCATTATATAGGCCCACAAACACGAAACCATATGTATTGACTGTGGAAGAGGTTAACATTAGTGTTGATTTCAAAGCATTTAAAACCACATATACGCCAACCCTAAAGAGTGTAATAGTGTATAACCGGCCTCAACCAAAAGCTTAAGCTGATGGTTGAGGCCTCAAGATATGTTATATACTCTAACAAAGAGATTGAATACATCGACTTAAGGAGGGACTAGCCCTAAAGAGAGCGAGACACTCACCTTCCATAAACCATCACTAGCCAGGATCAAAAACTCGGTAGTATCATCGATCTTCACCTTTTGTACATGGGGTTCTGAACTAAGATGAATCTTCAAGCTCTTATCTCCAAATGCCCTCGCAACCGCCAATTGTCCATCAACACGTGGGACATCACCTGCACACAATACGACAATCTCGATCAATTAAACATGTAAACGCGGATTAGCTACACAATAGGAAAGGGTGGATTGATTGTTACCCGGAATATTTGATACAAAACCACCCCGATTCTCAATTTCCGTCTTCTCTTTTCCCGGATCATGATCCACCGATAGTTGTGTAGCCTCTCCATTGTTGCAAATCACAGCACGAGAATCACCCACATTCGCGACCATGAGTGTTTGGCCATCAAGAAGGATAGCAGTAACAGCAGTAGAGCCACCTTTACCCAAGACTCGTACTTTTTCGAGAATATCTGTGTCGGTTTTATCATATGCATTCCTGATTGCAGTTTCTGGCTCAGTCCAAAAGTCGGGTTGTTTTAGAATGTTTTGAAAGAGATGAGATTGCAAGTAATTAGCGACATCGTGGCCCATATGCCCATCAAAAATGGCAAACAAACCAAGCTCTTTATCTTCAACTTGTTTGAATTGAGAAACAAGGAAATCTTCCATGGGATGATTTGCTTTTCCTTTGACGAGATGAAAACCGTGAGTAATATGCTTTAACATTTTGCCTTTTCCTTTTCCGGTGTCTGCTGGTGCTGAACTGAACCCAGCTTTAACCTGAAATATCCACACAAATCTTACTCTGTATGATGCTAAAAGCAGAAAGGTTTTACAGCCAACATTGGATTCTAGTATCCCGACTGCATATAGAAGTTGTCAAATCCTTATAACTCGGTCATTCCCTAAGGACTAAGCCGCCTGTTAAGGAAGCAACTCAACCAAAAGCTTAAGTTGGTTGAGGCCTCGAGACATGTTATATACTCTAACCTGGCCCTCACATGAGAGCCAATTGGGCTAGAAGTGTGGATGCGCATAAGCGTTGAATATTCCACTTTAATTGAGGGGTGGTTGAGGTTCGAACCAGTAGCCTCTTGTCACGTTGGCTTCTGTGACCATGTCAACGAACCAACTCAACTAAAACCTTAAGTTGATGGTTAAGGCCCTAAGATATGGTGTATACTCTAACACTGCCAACAATCAAGGTTCCAAGTAGAAAATGAGCACACTAAAAAAGGCCAACGCTATATGGTAGTAGGAGGACTAGGCCCACAAATCCACGTACACTTGGTAAGGTTCATTGTTTACCAAAAGGCCAATGTTATATGGTAGTAGGAGGATTAACTCACCCAATATATATGTAAATTCACAACCTACTATTTTATCGATGTGAGAACTTATGTCAGATGTATTAAACAATTTGGAAAACACAACAATTTCTCCTCTCCACCCTTCCTCTCCCCTCCCCTCCCACTTCTCTTTCTTTCCTTCCAAAAATGCGATTCAAACATAATATAAAAGAGACAAATTAATAGTATATATCTTCTGGCTCTAAGCCCCAATCATAAAGTAACAAAGCATCTTTAAATTGGTTGATTTCATGTATTATCCATAGATAAATGCCTAAATAACAAGAGTAGAAATCATAAACTGTTCAATGTATCAGCAAGGCAAACTTCAACAAGACAACTATAGTCAACCACAGTGGAGAAACAACTGATTGATTATTAAGTAAAGCAACCAACTTTTCCTAATGGTATCTTACTAATTTCCCACCTTTAAACTGGCATCAAATCATTATATCCTCATCATCAAAAGTGTGTGACATAATTCCTCAGTTAATTCGCTTTTTATGATTCGCGATTAGCAATGAGATAAGTGAATCATGCGACAGATTCAGAACTATCAAATTTGACATTCAGTCCTGTCTCAGTTGGAGTATATACCACTGTACCCAAGTAAGGTGTTGAGTTTGATTATTTTTCTGACCCTTCTCAATTCCTTTCCTTCTGTCAGTCTACCATGTGCTCGAAAAAAACTATCAATTTTCCTCATAATCAAACTTTCATGCTTAAATTTGGAGTTGATCCATCATCTTCATATTCTTTACCCACTTTCCATAATCACTTGATCTAGATAATTCTTTAAAACTAATAAACTTCCCCATTCTATTATTTTGTGTCTTTTTCCTACTAAGATTAGAAACAAAAGTTTCTACTAACAAAGAATTCAAGTATTCAACTACCCATTATCATTTCAAATTTAAAATTACAACCCAAAAAAAAAAAAAGAAAAACAAAAAAACTATAAGCAATTGCCAAAAAAAATCAGCAATTCTAAAGCCTCTACACGTCCTACCATCCAATCAAATAATTCCCATAAATAAACATAAAAACCAATCATATCATAACAATAATACTTAAATCAAATAACCCAACAATAAAAAAATAAAAAGAAAAATTAATATTAATAATCAAACACTTCATTCACTATCAATAATCCTAATTTTAGATTAATTTTTAATAAACTACTCAATATTTTTCCTTAATTTGTTATTATTAATATACTAATAAGACATGCTGATAGCAAACTAAAATATTACGATGATCGATAACAAACAAAGGGCTAATGTTGAATTATAAGAATAATTCAAAAGGTGTGATTATTCATAGCGGACGGGTGAAAAGTGAGATTATTAACATTAAATTTGATTTAAATAAAATGAGGAAATAAGATTACAAACCTTCATCTTATGAAGAATTTCTCTTGCAGTCATGATTATAGAATTTCCAAAAAAAAAAAAAAAAAAAAGTCGAGAGAGAATTGGAGTAGTAGGAATTAGTTCACTAAAAAAAAAAGAAAGACAAAAGAGTAGAAGGTAGTTGGAAGGAGTAGATGAATTGAATTTACAGAAGTGAAAGGGACAGCTGGAGAACACTTATTGGCTGTGACTGTGATTACTTGTGAGTTGTGACAAATGAAGACGACTTTTTTTGACATTTTTGAATTGCTTTTTGGTGGTGGGACCCGCTGTTTCCATTACGCGTTTTATGGTCCTTCCTTTGACTCCATCTCCCCCTGTCTGCTCTTGTCAACTCCATTTCCATCAAAATTTTAAAATCATAAATAAACTTAAATAAATAGGGGTAGATATTTTGGTTGGGTTTTAAGAATTTGTTATTTGAAGCATCTTAAAGAAAGTGTTAGTTCAGTCTAGGGATGTTTGGTATGTGGGAATAGGAATTAAGAGATTGAGGATATTTGGCAAATGAATGATAGCTTGTAGGCGTAGCTGATAGTCGATTATAGTGGTTGATTTTGAACCCGCAGCCCGCTGCTATAAGCAACTTGTTAAAAAACAGTTTTTCGTATCAATAAGCTGTTTGAACCGGCTAATTCACCAAATACTAGCTTTAGCTGGTTTGACTACCCAACTCTCTATTTATATTAAAATAAGCTAAAATTGCTCAATACGCTAATTTGCCAAATACCCACTCTAACTGGGATTTGAAATAAGACTTAAATCGAGACTTTGAAAAAATAGATAAGAAATTAAATAAAAGAATTAATTATATTTACAAAGTTTTCTTTGTGACTCTTTACTTTTCTTTAATTATATTAATGACAGAAATATATTTTTATAATTTACTCAATTTCAATTCAAATTACCACCCTCCTCTTAAGACGTATTTTTTGTGACTTTCCTCTTCATAAGTCTCAATCCCCAAAGTTTACCAATTCTCATTCACCTCAAATCAGCAGAAACTCTCTATAATACATTAATATTACCCTAAAATCTAAATTCCCTACCTCAATCCCCTCTTGCCAAACACTTCCTTAGTTACTTTGTAAAGAGTAACCCATAAGAGTAATCGTAATTTTCGATCATAACTAATTTTCGTTTTTTGAAAAAATATTGTTATTATGTGTAAAATGACGTTAAATATTTTATTCTTTTTACGTGTCGAAAAATGAGCGAATAAATATTTGTTTCGACCGTATTTTCGAAAGAGTTGACCCATAAGAATAATAGCAACATTTGTTTTTTGAATAATCATCGTTATGATGGGTAAAAATGATGTTATATTATTTTTTGTTTATGTGTCGAAAAATAGGCGAATAAGTACTTGTTTCGACCAAATTTCCAAAAGAATTACCCATAAGGATAATTCCGACATTTATTTTTTATAAAAATATCGTTATCATGGATAAAAAAATATAAACAAGTAAAAACTAAAAAATGAATTTTTTGTATATCTTTTTTAATATCTAAAAATTAATATAACCAGCTAAAATTTGACATGTGTTATTTCTTTTTGATTTATCTTCTAATTTCAATCAAACTTTAACGGTCAACTAATCTTTTAGCCGTTTGCAAAGAATTATTATATAACATTGAATAGTTTTTTTAAAAAAAAAAAGACAAGATAACTTTTACATATGAACCTATACATTAGCCATTAGGTAGCTTCTTAATTTTTCATAATAATAATAATAATAATAATGATAAATATTTTACACATCTATTTTAAACACTTAACTTGGGGTGTATTCTCAATACTGCACAAGAAGGTCTAAATAAACAATAGTTATTTATAAGAATAGCAAATTTCTCTTATGTGCTAAAATTTAATAGGGTGAAAATTTTGTCATTTTAATTTATCTTTTTAATTTTATTTATTTTATTGTTATTTTTTATAATTTTTTTGTAGTAATTTATATTTTGGTATATAATGATTTGTGTTTGGGGTTATAGTATTATGTATTTTGGGGGTCTATAGTGATAAAGTTTGATATAACATAATTCATTGTGAAGTTTGGGCACTTTCAACTTTTATGCCCCTTCATTTCCCATCACTACGAAGATATATTTATGGTTTGTGTTCATTTGCTAAAAATGAATAGAATTGAAGCTTTATACACATTTTAAAATTAAAGAATTGAATAAGCAAATTCAAAACCAACACAGAGCAAATTCAAAATCAATTGCCAGCTATATAACCAAAATTGAATTCACCATAATTATTAAAAAACATAATTACTCTTCGTCAAAGGTGTTTATTATTTTATTATATTAAAAAAGCAAATTTAAAAACAACACAAAGCAAATATAATTAACTAGCTTGAATCCCGTGCCAAGCACGGAAAATTTTTAAAAATTAAATAATTTCTTAAACATAAACAAATTTTATTTAAATTATCGTGATATTAATTTGTTATTTGTTAACTATAATAAATATAGAGAAAATAATATTTTACGTGTGAGAGAAATTAAACGATCAATTTACATTTTCTTATAATCGTAATATGAAGATATTTTTTATGTCAAATATTTTTTATGTCAAATATAATTGTAGTAACGTTTTATTTTAAATAAAGTAACATTTTATGTCAAATATTTCTAACTGTCTTTCTTTTGCTTTATTCTCTTACTTGAATTATTTCTTCGATTCTCATTCTTCAAATGTGATTAACATTTAATGGGTTAAATTTTACTTTGATATTGTTTGACCAATTTTTTATTGTCATAGAATTGAATGTATTTGGAGGGAAAACAATCAACATGAGAGTGACATGTGTCCTTTCTAAATAATGGTTTTAGTATATAGTATAGATTGTAAGTAAATTCAAAACCAACAATAAAGCAAATTAGAATAAAATTTTCAACTTAAATAAAGTTATCTTCATAACATAAAAACTTTTTTTCTCTAGTTTTATAGCATTGAACTAAGATAGTTTCCCTCAAAACTCGCAATAAAACAATGAAGTCTTAGCTTGAAGGAATTACAATCTGTTTGGTTAGTAGTACGAAATGGTGATGATGGAAATACTTTATAGTGTAAATTTCATTAGAAGCTCTTTGTCATTCCCATGATAATGAAACTTTAATCACAAAAAAATTTTTTGTTTACAAATTTTCATTTCTCCTAATGATAATATATTAGAATATACTAATATAAAATCACATGTAATGCATAGAATTCTGAGTATAAAACTATACATAAATATAATTTTCATAAATATGTAATAATAAATAAATATTAAGATAAATGGAGATTAATAATCCCAACTTTGCGTGATCTGCTCAAAACAATTCCAACTTTCGATTATTTTCTAATATACCTAACTTTGCCACTTTGTTGCTCAGGACATACCCTTTAATATGGTAACCGGTTATAACAGGTAAATCACCTGTTATAACCGGTTATAACAGAAAATATGCGAAAGTTGAGATTGTTTTGAGCGGATCACGCAAAGTTGGGATTATTAATCTCTATTTATCCTTCTTATTTCCATGACAAAAAAGGTGATTTACCTGTTATAACCGGTTACCATATTAAAGGGTATGTCCTGAGCAACAAAGTGGCAAAGTTAGGTATATTAGAAAATAATCGAAAGTTGGGATTGTTTTGAGCGGACGCAAAGTTGGGATTATTAATCTCCATTTATCCTAAATATTATAGAGTAAAAATAATTAATAAATAATACTCCCTCCGTTCTTATTTGTTAGTCCTATTTGAGGATTTCACGGTTATTAAGATAGTGGGAATCTTGGGTATTATTTTATTAGATAGTGGGAATCTTGGGTATTATTTTATTAAGATAGTGGAATAATTTAATGATTGTATTGGTATTATGAGAGAGAAAGTATAAATAAATTAATGATAAAGAAAAAAGAAAAAAAAAATAAAGATTTCATTAATTAAGAGAGAGAACCGTACAAAATGGAGATAAAAACAGAAATTTCTGTTTTGGATACATTTGCAACTTTCCATTTAAGGAAAGTTTTGGAGGGAATTACACTTAACAGAATTTTTGTTCCCAAATTAAGGAGGGAATTACATTAAAACTAATTTTTGATACCCAAACATCCATTGGGCATTTACATAAGACATGGATTAACAATCTAATCAAGGATTGGAATTGCATGACTATACAAATTCTAATCTAAAAATAAGGAACTTAATTGATCATCCATTACTATAAAAACAGAAGATCACTAATGGAAATTCATCCCAAAAAAAAAAAAACGAACAGTATCTTCATTGAAGTAGCTTCTTCACAAAACAGTAGCTTCACAAAACGAACAGTAGCTTCATAAAACAGTAGCTTCACAAAACAGTAGCCTCACAAAACAGTAGCCTCACCAAACAGTAGCATCACCAAACCAGTAACATCAGCTACCATACACAAATAGCATCTTCACTTCTTATTTACTCCATCATTGGCTAACTAATGGCCTCAGGAAGTGAAGACGAGATCGAGGGGGCATGGTACTTTGGATCAAATCAATACGATCCTCAATCAAGTTCGGAATCCGAGGAAGAACCACAAGAAAATAATTTAGAGATACAGGGGGCACAAGAACCACAACATAATCCAAGGTTAACAAATGAAATGCGACATCTTATTTTTGAAGAGTTGCTTTCATTACAAACAAACGATAAGTTACCACATGGAACATTCCAACGAATCGGTCAAAAGTACGGTTACCATCATAGAACAATAAGAAGATTATGGCATAGGGCTTTGCAATCAAAGGAACCAAACAAGCCATATTTGGTTGATTCTAAGTTCAAGAATTGTGGGAGGAAACGTGTTGTTGTTCCTCCCAATGTTCTTGAGTCAAGACCGATGGGGGAAAGAACTTGTATACGGGATGTGGCACAATGCCTAGATTTGGCACCATCGACCGTATGGAGATTAATCAAAAGAGGAGAAATCAAAGCACATTCAAATCCTCTTCACCCTTCTCTAACCGATGCTAATAAGGTTAAAAGGGTGGAGTGGATATTGAGTCTCATTCAAGAGGATAGCATTCAAAGGCATCCAATATACAAGGGTATGTTTGATTTTATTCATGTGGATGAAAAATGGTTTTATTTAACCAAAAAAACACAAAGAGTCTACCTTGCACACAAGGAAAAAATCCCTTATAGGGCAGCAAAATCATCAAAATTCATACCGAAGGCCATGTTCTTAGGGGCGGTTGCTAGGCCTAGATGGAACACTCATGGGCAATGTATTTTTGATGGGAAAATTGGAATTTTTCCCTTCATAAATAGGGTGGCTGCCCAAAGAGCTTCACAAAATAGGCCAAGGGGAGCAATAGAAATAAAGCCAACCGAATCCGTCACACAAGAAGTCTATAGAAACATGTTAATACAAAACCTAATTCCGGCCATACTTAGAAAGTGGCCAAGAGATGGTCCATCAATCATTTTCATACAACAAGACAATGCACGAGTACACATTACACAAGACGATCCGATATGGCAACAACACAATGTACAAGGGGGGCTCACATTCATATTAACACAACAACCACCCAATAGTCCGGATTGTAATATATTGGACTTGGGGTTTTTTAGAAGCATTCAATCGTTAATGCATAAAAAAATGCCTAAGAATATGAATGAGTTGATAAGAGCGGTGGAAGATGCTTATGAAGAACTTCATCCAAAAACATTGACAAATGTTTGGATTTCATTGCAACATCACATGAATGAAATCCTTAAAGTGAAGGGAAGTAACGACTATGTTCAACCACATTTGGGGAAAAAAGTTGAAGAAGATAATGGCCGATTAAGAATTCAAGTAAGGATTCCAACGCAACTAGTTAGAGAATCGGTTGCGTTTGTGAATCCTTCAATGAATCCTCAAGCTTCCCAAACACAAAATGAGAATGAAGATGTGGCTCAATCATCAAACATTATGCAAGAAGCTTATGATCAAGTGCTAGAAGAGACTCAAGGTTGATTATTTATTATGTTTTGATAATGGAATTCAACCCCTCAGTTTTTGTAATGTAAAATCATCACAAAAGCTTTGATTTAAGAATGTAAGGAGCAACATTTTGAAAAAAACAAATGTAATCAAAGGTTTATTTACAATAGTTGTAATGAATCATTTTTTTTTTAAATCTAGTTATGAAAAAGCCCCCTGTTTCATCATAGAGGTTGTAAGACCTCTCAGAATGTGTTTGTTCATCATTGAAAATGAAATCCATTAAACATGCATAAAACACAATGACTTCAAATGTTTAAAACAAAAGCTACTCACTTAAAATCTTAAAATCAAACTTTTCAGACATTTTAAAATCATCATAGGGGTTTCATTATTCACTAAAATCAAAACATGAACAAAACAGAACCCTAAATCAGAAGCTTAAAACAAACAGAAGCTTAAAACAAAACCCTAAATCAGAATCTTAACATGAACAAAAAAAAAACCCTAAATCAGAATCTTAACATGAACAAAAAAAAAAACCCTAAATCAGAACATCAAAAAAAACGAAAACCATACAGCAGTACATGATCAAAAATAACCCTAAATCAGAAGCTTAAAACAAACAGCAGATTAAAACAAAACAGAACATTAAAAGCAGTACATGAACCAAAAAAAAAAAAACCCTAAATCAGAAGCTTAAAACAAACAGAAGATTAAAACAAAACAGAACATTAAAAGCAGTAAAATTCACGGATCATCATCATAAACAAACAAGTTCATCAATCAAAAAAAATCCCAAATATATCACAGCAACAAGCCAAATTCCAGAAGTCACCCAAATTGATCATTAACAACCTAAAAACCCAAATCATCTTTTTGTCTCATCTAAAAAAAACGAAAAGAAACATAAATTTAAACAAAGATTTCTTACAATCAACGACGTCGTTTTTTAGGGTTTTGTTTTGCCCTAGCATTGAGTACTTCTTCAGGAGTGTCAGGGACCTCCTTATGTTCATCAACTTCAACAGGAGGCGTTTTAGGAGGGGATTTAGTAGGAGAATCAAAGACAAATTTTATTTTTACAGTTGGCTCACCACGCAATTTCGAACATGCATCGTCTTCAAGGACCTTTTGATAAGCCTCAAGCTCTTTTTTGGACCATCTCAGTATCTCATTTGAATATGAATGGGAGAGGCCATGGATTGAACATGAACATGACTCACCATTTAAACAAAGACCTTTATATAAATAACTAGGAATTGAGGATGAAGATGAAGATGATTTACCCATTTGAAACCCAGAAACCGTCAAAGAGTACAAAGAAACCCAGAAAACCGTCAAACAATACAAAGAACAGGGGACGATTTTGGAGACCACCACCAAAATTTACAAAACTTACCTCAAATTGTAGAGAATAAAACGATCTATATTTTAGATCAATTTAAGAAAACGAAATCAAGGAATATCAGGGGGCAAAGCTTGGTAAAGGAAACGAAAATGGCGTTTCAGAAGAGAGAGAGTGAAGAGAGAGAAAAACGCGTAAAACAAGAAGGTTCATAATGAGGGTTTGTAAGATTCTAAAAAAAAAACGGTAATATGAAGAGAGAGGTAAGAATAAGGGAATCAAAAGTTTCCTAAAATAGAAATGGGACAAACTTTTGAAACTACCCGTTATAGTAAGTAGGACAAACAAAAAAGGCCGGAGGGAGTAATTGTTAAAATAGGGTGATATGGCATCTTTATATGTGTAATTAATTTAAATAGTTAATTTGTAGATCGGTAAAGTAAATAACAACTTGATTAATTTTATTTTCCACTTAAGCCAATATAAAATTATTCTAAAACACATCCTAATCGACATATTAGTTTTATTTTTATACATTTCAATTATAATTATAAACTAATGATAGTGTAAGGTATTAATATATTTTTTAAAATTTTTCCTAATATTGAAATTAAAATATCTTATTGCTAATTTTATTTTCATATGCTTCAATAACATAAGTCCAACTATACTAAAAATCTACATATCAAAATCATTATTTTATTTATATACATATTAAGTTAGTCAACACATTAATATTGTTGATATTTTCGACTTTTAATTATTAATTAACTTTTAAAAAATAATATAAATATCTCAAATTCATCATAAATTCAAACAGAAATTATTAATTAACGATTAGTTTTTTATTGTTTTAATTGATAATTGCTTTCTTATATTAATTCAGATTCTCAATTTGATTATTTAATTTACTATTTTTTGTATAATATTCAAATGATATGAACTTATAATGACACTTAGACTCAATTAAGTATTTTAACTTATTTAATTTTATTTCTCAAATCATCATGCCCATATGATTTTATTAAGAGAATGAGATGATTGAAGTTGGACAAGCATGACTATCAAAGTAGCTAAGAGTTTTTCCAATCAAAATTTTCATTTTCATCAATACTATCTACTCAATGCGGCGTAGGAGTAATGAGACGTAATGATATAGTAGTATATAAAATCATTGAATATTACATATAATAATTAGACATATATTTGCTTACATAATTACACATATACTTGCCTAAATACTTTTATATTACTAAGGATATTAAAATTACAAAATTAATTGTATAAATTGAAACAAAACATGTATGTCGTGCAAATAATTAAGCAACAATACCACGTAATATGAAGAATAATCTAATTATTAAAAATCAAAACTAAACAAATTATTAACTAACTCCAAGAACTTAAAACATCTAAGAAAAATAGTTGTATGTTGTCACATTATACTATAATTTTAACTTAGATAATTTCAATTTTAAATTAAATAGCTAATAGTGGTGGAAATATCAAATAATTTTGTTGACTAATTAAGTTTAGTGATAATTATATTATTTATTTTATGTACCCATTTTTTATTTTTTATTTTATATTTTATATTACCGAAAAAATTATATCATAACTAGATTAATAAATTTTGTTTAAATAATTAATTAACTGTAGTTGTCATGAAATCTATTTATTATCCATAATGTTTTGACATGTATAAATAGAATATACCATAAAATATACGACCAAATGCAAACAAGTTTTTTAATTGTGAATGTGCTCAACAAGTAGATGAGTAATACATTTTTTTTAAAAAAATACTTTTAATGATACAAGTTATTTAACTTCAATTTCACCTTTCTCCGGCTTTTCACCTACATAGTTCCTCCAATCGATATGCGTTCATTTCTAAAATGATGATTGAAAATTTGTTCGCGTCGAATTTGCTTGTCTGATTCCTCTATTAAAACCTTTGTTAATCTTAATTTTTTTTTCTAATTTTGATAATTTTACCTTAAAGTCGTGGGTTTTGGAGATGAAACAGCAAGAACAAGTCAGAAACAGCAAGAAAGAACGTTTGAATTAGTGGGTTTTGAAACAAGAAAAACGATTTGAAGATGAAGATGAAGATGAGATGAGCAGCAAGGCAGAAAAAGCAAGATGAAAATGAAGATGAGATGAGCAGCAAGAAGATCAGAACTTTTCGAGGGTTTAAGAGGGATTTTTGGAAGAAGAACATACAGCAAGTCTTTATAAGTTACTTTTCGTATTCATAACGACATAGATATGACGCGCGTTTTTTAAAAAAAAAAATATAAAAAATTACTTCAAATGCTGCGTTACTTTAATAAACCGCAGCCTCAAAACATAAAAATTAACTTATTCCTGTTTTTTCATTTTTTTGTAAAAATTAAAAGTAACTTATATGCTCCTGTTTTTTCAAAATTATTATAAATTATTTTGCTTGATCTTCTTAGATTCTTATTTAGGTATAAAAAATTTATTTAATAAAATCTTTCAAATAATTAATCTAATTTAGCTTCAAATTTATATAGAAAAATATAGTGTCACATGATCAATTAATTCATTTGCCGAAATTGTTATTTGTCATTTTCCCAGTCTTTTATTATATTGCATGTGATTATCAAAACTACTCTATAGTCACTACAAAACACGAACAAATAGCAATGACACAAGGTGTTGCAAAGTGGGCGCTAAATGACTTTAGCGTCCGCATGACGACAAACTTTTGTTCGTCGTTATTCAATTCGTCGCTAAAAGAAGTAGACGCCAACTCGTCGCTATAGTTGCAAACACCATTTTCCGCCGCCATCTCCCATCATGTTTTGGCAACCGCCTGTCCTCATCAAGTCACCGCTCAACTTTTTTTACAAAACAAATAGCAACGACCTGAAGTCGTCGATAGGTTGTCGCTATTTTCAAAAAAATATGTAAAAATATTATCCCTCGAATATAATGTGTATATTTTAATTGTTAATTATTAATTATTTTTATAATAAATATTAATATATATTTACTATAAATATTAATATTTATTATTTTATAATAAATATTAATATTATTAATTATGAATATATTTATCAATTAATTATTAATTAATTTATTACTTGATTGTATAGCTATTTAATTTTTGAAAGTTTTCTTCACTAAGGTTTAAGTTAATTTTAAACTAATTAAGATAGATAATACAAATTAAAATGAATTTTTTCTTCTATTTTTAAATTAATATTTTCATTTTCTAATCCTTTTGGCTTGTTAGCCTAATTTTCCTCTAAAATTGGCCAACAAGGCAACAACTAATTTTAAATCAAATCATCTCCCAAAACAACTTACTTAATATTCAGCTAGTTTAAATTAAAAGTTAACAAAAACAACCAACACAAATAGCTGGTCTAACAAATCAACTAAATAACCAATTGTCAATTGTCATTTGACAAACAACCCAGTCAAGACATCGGACCAGACCGCACCAAACCATTCCAATAAAATTTGTATGATTGTATGATGATATAATAGGAAAGAAAATTAGGAAGTGTTTCTTAATAAACGCACATTATTTGCCTGCATCTATTATCAACTTATGCCCATTCCTAAAGAGGGGTATTAATTAATCCTAATATAACAGACTATTTACATAAATCGGCAGTATGAAAAGAATTGTAATTTGTAAAAGATCACTTAAACTATAGTGTAAAAGAAAGGATCTGTAAAACTACAGGCATTCATCACTCTGGTATGTAGAATTGGCGTATCTCTTCCGGTTGATTAACAATATATCCAGGTTCCAGGGCATGGCATTTAGCACTTACGTCTTCTTGCCTGTATGGTGAAGCTCTTGGCCGTGAGTCCACTCGTTTCCTTTCATGGGTAAGATACAATCTAACGAACATGGCAAAAACGATGGAGTTATGCTTTGTACATTTTAAACACGCAAATTATGTAGCACGCATGTTTACCAAGCGTTCCCCGTTTGAAATGCAGCTGCTGGCTATAGCAACACCTGGAGCAGTTTCTTGTCTGTTCAATCTATGTATTTCTTCTTGTAACAAATCAACAACTTGAGACTGTTTATCGTTACATGATTGGAGAACTGAGTTATGGTCGTGGGAATCATTAACATCTTGCAACCCCATAAGTCGAATCTTTTCCTCTTTCGATGCCATTTGCAAAGCTGCAACCTGCATATTTCAACACCCAAAACCAAGTACTCTGTCAATAGCTTCACAATAATTCAATTTCGATACAATCGGTAGCACAGATATGAAACCACACTAAGTTGTAATGACCTGACCATCATTCATAATAATTTCCAAATCTCATCTGAATTCGGTATCCTATTTGCTTTACAAATTCATTTCGATTAAGCAACAAGTTGTCAACATGCACATCAACAAGCTTCTCTGCTCTAACTTGAAAACTTCCAATCAAAACCTTCAAACGTAAGTTGATGTACATACGTCACTCAAATCCAGGTTAAGCGAAATCGGAGGACTTGATTTATTTTCATAAAAGCTACGAATACAGATTTTTTCCGTTATTTGACTCAAAATTTGTGTATGCACACATTCGCATTACTATGCTGGTACCGTTAGTAATGTTGACTATAAGACTACTGTAAATTGATGATAGAATTTTGAAATGCGTAACTATTCTTCAGGGAAAAACACAAATGAAACAGAATTCTGCTTTATGTTCCGAAAAAATATACATGTTTCAGTGGTCGTTTCAGTCTAAAAACAACGTAAAATAGACACCCAATGGATAAACATAACCAGCAGCCTCACTAGTCTTTTTCAAAGAAACAAGCATGAGATCAACCTCAAATGAAAAGTAACAAAAGGTTTATTGGCAATTGAATCTTTAAAAAAAGCAGTTTGACAGATTAAAATTGCCATGAATCACAGCTAACATGACAAACCACAGTAAAATATTTAAATATTTCGACAGACCGCATACCTCATCACCATTTTCCTCCATGTTGTGGAGGAAGTCAACTAACTTGGCTAAGCGGATACGTTGGGCATTTTTACTCGTGACATCATATACCTTGCCATGCCTATTGTTACTGCGGGCACCACCCCTACCCCACGAAAGCCTTTTCGTTCCACTCGTCAACACAGGAGATAAACTTTGTTCTTCCTTACTTGGTTGTACATTATTGTCAAAAGCCCCCCCACTTAAATGTGGTGTTGATGGACTATGCGAACCTCCAACAGTACCCCTATTTCTCGCCTTCCTTGGTTTGATTTCTCTGTGATGTTCATCTGGAACAAATTGTTTGTCACTATCATGTGCATCATCATTGTCGTCATAGTCTTGATATTCAATAGAACTATTTCTTCTCCTCCTCTTCCTCCTTGGGTAAGAACTTTGAGACTGTTGTGATGGGCCTGCTGTGTCCTTGTTTGCAGGACGCTTCTTGCCAAGTGCTTCCGATTGTTTTATAAGGACCTGGGTAATAGATTCTTGAATCTGTGCGACAAAATCTTAATGCTTAACAGCTAACAGAATAAAATGCAAATATGAAATGAGCCCCATGCAGAAATATAGAAAACATTGATCGAGGGCCCGATGCACTAGGAGTCTACAAGTCTAATGGTTAAGATGCAAGTGTCAGGTATAGTGCAAAATAACGGCTGTAGCATCGCATTGAGACCGCATGTTAAGGTTTTTGAGCTACCAGTTATGGTAGCCACAATATAGGCGGCAACACCCGCAAAGCCATCCGCATTGACTACAAAAGTGGTTTCACGATCGTTACCGCAGCCACGACCACATCCGAGATTTTGCACTATACTAGTTAGCAAATTGAATATCCACTCAAGGATGAAAACAAGAATATGACAGATACAACCTCTCGGAGATTCATGGACTCAGGGCCGGAGTTCATTTCCTTGACAAAAAATGATACATAAAACTACTAAAGCTTAGGAATGTTTATACCCAAAGGTTCAAAAATCTCAGATATATAAGATATTTTATCGACAATGATAGAGATTGAAAATTATATTAAACAATAATTATGCATAGATTATTAATGCTTCTAAGGCCCAAACCTGCTTATTGCGAGCTTCGTCCTCCTGATAAAAAGCTAGCTCCTGAAACAAATTCAATAGTTCATCACTATTAACTTCTAAGACTGCATATATATATGTCTGAAACTCTGAATATTTTTTGCTTTTGAAGCAAATTTTTAAGTTGCACGTGTTGTTTGCTATCAAAATTAATGCCCTTTATTTCGATGGAGCCAAAGATTTATAATTTTTTGGTTTCGACTAAACATTCACTTCTTATTTATATGAAGTTGCACATGACATTTGCTACCAAGGTCAATCGAAAACAATCTCTTTGTTAGTTTTATCATTAATAAGAGTAAGGTTGCATACATCCGACCCACCCAAACCCCACCTTAGGTAGGATCTCCTCAATGACATTGAGGTAAATGGTAATAGAACGTTCTAAGAAAAATTTTAACACCACAAAAATGCATTAAGGATTTCAAAGATCACCTCCTCCTCGAATTTTTTTATGTCCGGATATAAAGCAGCAATTAATTCGTCAAATCTTGGATCATCTCGCAAAGAACGACGACTGGCACAATGGGTACGACAAGCAGGGCATTCATTGTTCCTATGCCACAAACAAAATGGCTAACATAAGGACTTGGCGAAATGCAAGCTTAATCCATTCAAACAAACATCAAGACAACAGACCATAAACTATTCTCATAGTTACTAAAAGTAGAAATAGGTGACTTACCCCATCCGTATTGATTTGTCGATGCATTCTCTGCAAAAGCGATGCAGACATTCCATCACTGTTCGTGTTTTCTTGATGATACCTTCAAAGAGAAGGATTGACCGTTTAATGGAAAAGAAAAAGAAAACAAGAGGGAATGCTCAACTTGATCAAAAAGAAAATACGTGAGAAAACAGAATTTAATAAAATGGTCAAGCTTCAACATAGAGCATATCTTTGAAAATTTTTGAAAGTGATGAGAAGGTTTTGATGCAGAAGTAAATCCCTGTTTCTACATGTTAACAAATATCAAACCAACAAATGCAACTGTATTGAAGTGAAAATACCAAGACATATCGGGCATTGCACTTCTTTACGAATAGCTTGAAGATCAACATATACAAATCTGTAACAAAACAAAGGCTGAACTTGTCAGGAATGTACAAATAACTTAATATTTGAAATCAATGAGGTGCGAGTGAGACAAAACAACCGAAGCCTTTGGTAGGCAAAGAATATTCTATATTTGGCTATTACCTGCTCAAAGAGCAAAGAAACCATATCATACAGCATCGCTCAACATCAATAAGCAATTGTGTTTAGTGATACCTTGAATACGAGAGTTTTTGTTCACGTTAGCATTTCCTGCTGCTTTGCAGGAATTCAAGTATTATTCCAAATACAACAAGATTCAATCTCATCTATCATATACCAATGTCCCATTAAACAAACAGGGCCTTAGCAGAATAAATGGAATGCATGATGAGACATCACAAGTCTTAGTTACACTAGAAAAGTATACTCCAAAATAGTTTTTCAAACAATAGTTATATAAAAATTAACTTATAAGGATTTGCAAGAAGAGGCATTGTTAAGTGCACATTGCTCGCATCTCTATCCACAAATAATAGACATAAAAATGCTTCTATATGAATTCAGTGAAATGTCCATCAATTGGTATTGACACACACAATATACAATCTACTGCAAAGATAAATCATCATGATACCTTATTTGTTATTTTTAAGTTTTTAAACATCAAATCCTTCCAACATAACCCATAAAAGGTCATTAGCTATTGTAGATAATCCCTAACAACAACGATTTCCAGTAAGAAGCAGACATTTGAGCATTCCAAGTTGTTTTCCATAAAAGGTATACGTATCGAAAGTCGAAACCAATAGAGGATCAAGGTTTCAGAACCTTCTCTAGAAAACAATTGCAGGAAAAAAGGGAATGATCTAAATTGCACGAATGAATTCTTGACAAGGAAAAAGTTGCTAAAATACAAAACATGAACCCACTAAACTGAGGCATATATTCTATCATGGGCATCAGGTCATCACTAATACTGATCAGTTTGCAAGACATTAATGCCTATGAGAATAAACACATATGGTCTACAACTAGTTCATATGAAACTACATAATACCATTGCCTATGCATAATTTGAGGCGATCATTTCACTTACGAGCAATGTTACTAAAAACAACTACAAGTAAAGCACTGGTATGTGTCCAAGTGTCTCCGTGGGTAGTAAAGGCGAAACAAAGTGTATAAAACAATATTTTCTGAGATGAAACAACAAAATTCAACAAAATTGATGATAGTGTCCTTGCCAAAAACAACATAGCTGTTCCTCCCTCCAAGTCTTTCTTCTCTGAGTGGCCATGGTCTAGTCCAGGGTTGACCAATCCACACAACACTTAAGAAGAAAACTCAACCCATACACAATCTAACCATCAATGATGCGTCAACTGGCACATTACAGAGTTTCTACTTCAAGTTTGGGGACAAATCACATCAAGTCTTAGCTTCTAATGAGATCATGATCGACTTCAACAACACAATTCATGTAAGCACATAAACACGACAGTATTCCAGCTACCCACATACAAAAGAATAACAACTCCCCGTAAACTATTCCTTGTTTGAGAAATGTGGGAAGCTTAGTGAAAAACATGCACACGCCTCTCTCTCTCATGCATAAAGTCGACCAATATCACATCATAGATCAGTAAAACAAATATTCCCAAATCAACACAATCCCAAAATAAAACAAACCCAAATGGTAATCACCCATAAAAGATCGATCAAAAAAATCAAGCTCAAGTAACAGTTATCCCATACACGAGAGAAAAAAGTCAGTTAGACGTGTTTATTATGTAAGTCACATGAATAAACTCGAAATCGCTGAGCTTAGCTAATTAGCACGAAAACCACCATTGATAGAGCTTAAGAAACAAAGAGCGAAGTTGGGAATTAAGAAAGAAAAAGAATGAAGAAGAGAGAGAAAGTACTCAGAAGGGTCTTGGTCTTGTTCACTATGAGATGAATCCGAATCTGAGCACGCAAAAAAACAACCAAACAGATCAATCGTGAGATTCCAACAACCCAATCAAAATTTTCCCCATAAAATGCAATGCAATAATGAGTTTGTTCTTCATCATTAACATGTAACAATAAGATGATACTCATATGCAGATACGTAACCCTCTTTCAAAACGGCGTCGTCTTCAAGCTTAGGTTCTTGACTGCTTACAAAATGCTGCTGAAAATTCACCGGCGGCGTAGTATGTTCATCGTGGGTATTAACATCTTCAATGGAAGGTTGATGTTCAAGAGGTACATCAGAACGACGTAGTTTAGAGTTTAAGTGTGACGATGCTTGGTCGTTTATGAGCTCCGGCGAATGGTTGTCGGGCAGCATTTGATCGCCGGAGATATTGGGAATTCGATTTGGAGGAGAGAGAAAGAAAGGGTGAGGAAGGAAGCAGAGTTACGAAGAGGTAGGCTGTGAAAAATGGACAGAGAAACAAGAGTTGAAAATATAAAAGGAAATGTTTTTTATTTTCTTTTTTTTTTTTTTCTTTTCAACCTCCTTTTTTTCCGATGCTGCGGTTGGATTTTGGGACGGGAAAAGTGGCAAATTTAGGTGCCGTTAATTTTTATTCGGACTAATTTAACAAGATTATTAGGAACTAACTTCAAAAAATATGCTCTTCTCAAAAAAAAAAATCTTCATAAATATTTTAACAAAAAAAATTTAATATATTTACTTTTTATTAAAAAAAGAAAATTTCAATAAATTTAGATGTTAGGATGAGTTTATTTTTAAAAAAAGTTAATGATCATGTTGTTATAATGAGTTTTTTTGGAGTGGAATTAGATCACTCTTAATTTTTTTACACAAATTTAAATTAATATTTTCACGTTAATATTGACATGGTAAAATTTGGGTTAATTTTTTTTTCTAATTTCTTGAACCAAACATATATATAGCAACCTCCTCAGTGCTTTTTTTTTTTTTTTATTTGTACGATTTTGTTCTTTAATCAAACAAAAAAAAATTTTTTATTCACCAAAACAATAATTCATCATTATATCCACGAGTATGATCGGGGTTATCCAACACCACAACTACATACTAAGAGCATTAAACTCTACCAAGTGTTAGTATATCATGTTCAAAGTTCTTTTTTCTCCTCATGTAGTCATTGAAATTTAGGATTTTGAAATCTATTGGCATTGATACATCATATACAGTGGCAGACTTATATGGGGTCACATGGGGTCACGTGCCCCTATAGAGTTCAAAAAAAAATTTTAAAAAAAAATAAAAAATAGGGAAAAAAAAAAATCAAACGCGCATTAGGGGTCAAGCAAAGCAGCAGCCTTTCCTCCTCTCTCATTTCTCACACTAAACAAACTAGAAACCCTTTTCTCTCTCATTTCTCACACTAAACAGCTGTCCCACACGTTCCACCGCCACCGGCCACCACACCACAGTCCACCGTCGACTGTCGACACCACCAGTGGTCAGTGAGTGAGTCGACTGACTGTCGACATGACAGATACTCCTCGCTAGTCGACTGTCGCAGTCTCGCTCCTGCAGTCCTGCTTCTCCTGAACGGCTGAACACCATCACTCACCGGCCACCGGCAGTCCGGCACCAGCCCACCACACCACTGTAACGTCTGTCCATCACTCAGCCCTCAGGTATGTTATTTTTCTTTGAATCCCTAATTCCCAAAAATTAGGGTTTTTAATTCCTTATTTCAAATTTTAAGATAATTTTTTTGATTGAATTAAATATTAGATGTTATGTTATTATGTTAATGACTTAATGTTATTGTGCTTTAGCCTTTGTGAATTGTGATTGTGAATAAATGAATCATGAATGTGTTTGGATAATTAGATTTTGGAGTTTCTTGAATTATTGGTGGAAATGAATGTGTTTGTGAATGTGTTTGGTAAATTGGTGATGAGTGTATAATTGAATGTGTTATGTGTCATGTGTTCTTGCTAGAATTGAAAATAATGAAGAGAAAAGAAAGGAATATTACTTCTTTTTTTGCAAAACGTTTGAGTAATGAAAATGGTGATAGCTCGACTCCAAGCTCCCTTCCAAATAATCCTCCTCCGTCGTTTATTCCTTCTTCTCAAGATGAAGAGAAAGATAGTGAAACTACTCCAACTTTCAAAACCCCAAACTCGGCAAATGAAGAAAGATTAACTTCTATTGATGTTTTGAATCTTCCTCAAGACCCTGGGAAAAGAAGAAGGATGTCTGAATTTCATCCAAGTGACCGAGATATTGTTAGAAGAGAATATTGTTCAAGAGATCTTTGTCAACCTTATAAACATGAATTTAAATTCACAAAGTTTGGGTCTAAAAACCGTAGATTTAATTGGAAATGGTTTGATAAATACAAAATGTGGCTTGAATATAGTGTTGATAAAGATGCAGCATTTTGTTTTGCTTGTTATTTATTCAAGGATGATAATGTTGGACAAGATTCTTTTGTGGTTGATGGATTTCGCAATTGGAAAAAGGCAAATTGTTTTGATTTACATGTTGGTGCAAATATGAGTGCTCATCGAATTGCAATGAAAAGACTTGAAGATTTCAAGAATCAAAATAGTTTGATTGCAGCATCTTTACATAAGCAAGATGAAGAAACAAAAATCAAATATCGAAGGAGATTGGAAGCTTCTGTTAAGTGCTTGAAGTGGCTTATACTTCAAGGCATGCCGTGTCGGGGTCATGATGAGAAACAAGAATCATTGAATAGGGGTAATTTCATTCAACTTTTGAAGTTTCACGCAGAAGGTAGAACTGATGTTGAAGATGTTGTGTTGGATAATGCCCCTAAAAATTGTCAATTGACTTCTCCTTCCATACAAAAAGATATCATTAATGCTTGTGCAAAAGAGACTACTAAAGCAATCATTGCGGAAATTGGTGATCAATGTTTTGCTATTCTTGCTGATGAGTCTGCAGATATAGCTGATAAAGAAGAGTTGTCAGTTTGTTTGCGGTATGTTAGCAAAAGTGGTGGAGTAATGGAGCGTTTTCTTGGCATTGTACATGTTCCTAACACTACCTCTCTAACTATTAAAAATGCAATTGAATCCATGCTTATGGAACATTCTTTAACTCTTTCTAAAGTTAGGGGTCAAGCCTATGATGGTGCTAGCAACATGCGAGGTTCAATTGCTGGCCTTAAAACTTTAATCTTGAATGAATGCTCATCTGCACATTATGTTCACTGCTTTGCTCATCAACTTCAGTTGGCATTAGTAGCAACTTCCAAAAAAAATATTGAGTGTCGGTGGCTATTTGATGAAGTGCTTCCACTTCTTTTGAATTTTGTTGGTGGCTCACCCAAAAGAAAAGAATTTCTTCGTGAAAAACAATTAGCTCGTATTGCTGAAGCATTGTCCATAGGTGATCTTGAGACAGGAACTGGTTTGAATCAAGAGCTTAGTTTAATCCGTCCGGGTGATAGCCGTTGGAGTACTCATTTTAAATGTTTTGAAAATGTGCTTGGTTTGTTTCGACCACTCTTAGAGTCCCTTGACTCCATCGGAATTGCTCATGAGGCTGATAGAACAAAAGCTGAAACAATCATAGGCATGTTGATGTCCTTTGATTTTGTTTTTATAGCACATTTGATGGGATCTATATTTGGTTTGACAAATTCCTTGAATTTGAACTTGCAAAAAAAGGATCAAGATATAGTAAATGCAATGATTATGGTTGATCGAACCAAAAAGCAATTGCAGGAACTACGAGATCATGGTTGGGAAGATCATTTGAACAAAGTCATTTCATTCATGACCGAGTATGATTGTGATATTCCAAATATGGAAGACTTGTATGTTAGTCATAAGGGTGGGGGAAGGAGGATGGTTCGTGGTAAAGCTCCTCAAGTGACAAATCTTCATCATTATCGAGTTGAAGTTTTTCTAAGTGTAATTGATCTACAGTTACAAGAACTTGACAATCGATTCAGCGAGAGAACCCAAGAGTTGCTTATTTGTATGTCTTGTTTTAATCCTAGTAATGGATTCTCATCTTTTGATACAAAATAATTGGTTCAACTTGCAAAATTTTATCCAAACGAGTTTCCTAATGAAGATTTGATATTCTTTGAGGAATCACTGAAAAGTTTCATCGGTGATGTGAGATATGATGCGCGATTCTCAGATGTGAAGACTCTCAATGAACTATCAATAAAACTAGTTGAGACAGGGAAGCATGAAACACATGTAGATGTCTACTTACTGCTGAAATTAGTCTTGCTTCTTCCCGTGGCGACTGCAACTGTTGAAAGAACATTTTCCGGAATGAATCATATTAAAAGTAAAGTGCGAAATAGTATGGGGGATCAACTGTTGAATGATAGCTTAGTTACTTACTTAGAGAAAGATTTGTTTTTTGATGTTAGTATTGATGCTATTGTACAACGGTTCCAAAATATGAAAACTAGGCGTGAACAACTATAGTAGGTTTGTTATTTTGTATGCTTAGTTACTTATTTTTTGGGTTGCCATGCCGCCGTTTGGTGAGATGACATTAATTGATTGGTCTTAACTTGAAATTATTGTATCTGTACGTGTTATTGGAGGAATGAAAAATATTTGGTTGTTCATTTTGCAAACGAAACTATGTCGAAATTTTCCCAAAAATTCATCTATAATGTTGGTGCCCTTAGGGAGTATGAACCCTAGATCCGCCACTGCATATATATACTTAGATACTTAAATCATCCCTATCTATTTAAGGTCTTTCCAAGTTATTTTGCTTGTTTAGTTGTTTTCACTCGATTTTATTTCAGTCTTTAGAGTTTTTATTGAGCTGAAAATGATGAAAATTAAACTTATTGGAGTTTTTGTTGAGTATTTAGAACATGTAGGACATTATCCAAATAGCTTACGTATTAACTAAGTAGAAAAATAACAAGGAAACTGTTACGGGGTCAAATTATTATCCCGCAATTTATTTAGTCAAATCATAACCGCCCAATAAATAACTACCCACTAACCGACTATAACCTCTCCGAAAATAACTTCCTTCTAGCATTATAGATAGAGGTTACATTCATTATAAGAGGGGACTAACTTTTCATCTTCTGACCATACTCCATAAAAATACATCGCCCTCCTTACGATCGATATTCAACCAAATATCCCTTTATGATCTGAACTCATCCTACAATCCGTTATTATGTTTTCATTAATTATCATATATTCATTACTTTCAGTTTCCCGATTTGACTTGAGCGTGGGAGGGGTTTTCCGGGAAACCACCCCCCGGGCAAGGCTAACGTTGTATTGCAAGATTTGAGGTCTCATCATCGGAAGGATCAAGCATATTGACAATCGTTCCCGATTACACCTGTCCCCAGGTATTTTTAAGTGTTTTTTGCACTTCCTCGTTTCATTACCGAAACAGAAACAAAAATTAGCTTGATCAACAATCATGCTTGTTTGAGCAAAGGTCTGCTCGTTTAAGCACCTTTGTGCTTGTTCGAGCATGGCTGCTGATTTCAGGCGATTTGATTCCAAACCTTGTGTTTGTTGGTCTGAGTACATATAAAATTTCGCGTCAGAACATTTCTAAAAGTGATTTTGGTTCATGCTTGTTCGAGCGCCTCGGAACAGTATGATTGTTTGTGAATTGACACTTCGTTTCATGGAGCATTGTATTCTTATGAACTGACACTAGTGGAAAAAAGCTCAACTGTTGCGGTTTTATCCCCGTTATATGCTGCAGTTTTGAATCGCAACATTTGTGATAGCAACAGATGACAAAATATTATATGTTGCAGTCCATAAAAATGCAGCATGTAGTCCATTTTTTTTTTTTAAAAAAAAAAAGAAAAGTGGACTATATGATGTGTTTCTCAAAAAACCGCAGCATATAGTCTCTTTTTTTATTTATTTTTTCATTTTAATTGATGCTTCCATTGAAAGTCTGTACTCCATTGGAATGGAGTAACTAGCAAACTCATATTTCTTTGGTGAGTGGAACACCGAGTTTAGCCATACAAGCTTGCATTCTATCATCACTACCATAAGAACAAGATACCTTTGAAAACCCTGATTTAAAAAGAGGACATTTTACAAAATGTGAAAATCCTAATCAGCGCCGCTAAGAAGACGAGCAACAATGGCTTGAGCTTTTTGCTTGGCAAGTTCAACAACGTATTCTATCTTCCTCTTTCCTCCTCCACTTCCATCACTTGCCCCAACTGACACCATTTTTCTCTCCCTTTTGAAGCTTCCTTGAATAGTGGATTCTAAATCCAAGAAAAGGAAGTTTGGTAAAATAAACCGCTAGAAAAGAAGTTGTAGGCTTTGTTGGTAAAAAAAAGTTGTTTAGAAAAAGAAAGCTTGAGGTGATTGATAATAGTTGATGGATGGATCCGAAGGGAGAGAAATGAAGGAAATGGGGAGTTAGGTTTTTTTTTTTTCAAGAGAGAGGCGAAAGTGAGGGGGAGGGAAGATTGTAGGTTTTTTAAGAGAAGGAAAATGAGAAGTGAGGGGTTATTTGCTGCGGTCAAATAACAAACCGCAACATATACTCGTGTTAAATTTTTTTAAGCTTATTTGCTGTTGTTCTGCTAAAAATCGCAACATGTGTTATTTTTTTCGTCTTATTTATTCTTCTCTTAAATGTTGCGTATCGAAAAAACAGCAACAAATTAATAGTAACAATTACGTTTTTCCACTAGTGTAATGTTTTACATCATTATTAATTGATAGTCATCAATTATTATAGATGAATTGATTTGGATGAAACCGCGCCACATTACATTATAAATAGGAGTGGGTGCATGGAGATCATTTACATCTTAAACATCATTTCTGATTTTCATCTTTCTCTCATTCTTTTGAAACATATAAGAGAGTTATAAACTCTTTATAGTTTTCTGATTTTAGTTTCTACATAAACACATAATTACTTAATTCAATTGGTTTGTACTAACCAGTTGTAGAGATTGAATGTATCTCACTGTGAATTTTCATTATCATAACTTAAGTACCTTTGTGGGGTAAACAATAGAAAAACTTGTAGTCGCCTTCAATCTATATCAAAATTCTCAAGTGACATTATTGTTGCAAACAAATCTTCTCTATGTTGTTATCCATTTCGTGGTTCATTCAAGTAAGGAGTTCATTGCCATACACAAAGAAGACGTTACAAATATCAACTTGTACTTGTACTTTATTTTTTGCATTATTATTCTAATAGTTTTTGAATAGGTACACTAGAAGTTTGATTGATAGAAAGTGACGAGAAGCCCGATTCCCAAAAGGATATTCTATCTTTGCTAAACTAATTTGAAGAAACGATGTTTCATCTAATACTTTATCGAATACGTGTACACCTGATCAGTTCTTCATCCAACAATCATACGACAAAAAAAGTTTTAAGTTATGTAGATGATCACTAGAGGGAATTCAATGTCATATACAAATTTGTAAAAAAAGAAATAGAAAAAGATCAAAACACGGACAAGTATACAGATACCCAATTGAACATTCAAGTAAAACTTAAAAGATTTTCAAAGTGTCTGGGAAGAGCATATTTTTCGGAGGGTATCACAAGACCATGACGAATACCCAATCACGTAACAAAGAAGAAAAAAAGTAACTACCTTATTGAGTATTCGTCAGTGACATATTCAAATGTTCTCCTTAAAAAGTAAAAGTCAAGATAGATACACATATGTTGACTCTAAACAAAAGAATAACAAGGGAGAACAAATCTAGAGAATAGATGATCAACAAGGTTATATCATAACTCATCACAAATTGCATAATAGAAATATTAATTTTTTTTGAGTAGGTAGACATTTAAGGGGTTTATTAACTGTAACACCCATTTATTTTATTATAGCATTACTAATTTTATAAAAATATTTTAATAGTTATGAAATGATCACTAAATTTTGTTCCACAAACTTTCTTTTAATGTTTTTTTTCCTCCATAAACTTTATTATTTAATAAAATAATATATATATATATATCGTTTAAAGTAAATCTATTTTTTAATTTTCGTGAATATCACTTTTGTAAACTTAAAATAAAGTTCAGGCCTCAGGAGGATAGAAGATTGTGATAAAAATTGAACACAAATTCTTGTATAAGACAGTCTCACCGTGACTCCGTGAGACATGCTTTATGGAGTATTAGGATTAAATAACCCAATAATAAAAACTTTTAGCTTATGCCTTTTATTTTGAAATAGTTTCACCGTAAGACAGTCTCATACAAGACGGGCTAAAAATTGAATGGACCGGAAACTAGGGGTTCTTTTGGAAGTATAGAGGTAGACTTAGAGGTGTTCATTCGAGTCTTCAGGTTGATTTCAAATCAGGTGTTTCGGGTCGGTTCAAAAATTGGGTTTTGTGTTCATATTGGTTTATATATAATTGTAGATCCATTTTTCAGTCAGGTCAAATCGAAATTTGGTTATAAAGTCGGGTATCTATCGAGTCACCGAGTCTGTTTTGAATAAGTAGTATTTGTTTATTTGTGTCATGAGTAGTAAACGAAAGAGCGTTGGTTGTTCATTTCAAATTTCTAATCTTCAGTCTTCCGCGCTTATTCTCCTTTTCTTAACTGCTGAGCAATACTCCGGTGGAACCATGGCTGTCACTTCCATCAACTTCCACCATGCTTTTTCTCCCATAGATGATCCTCTGCTTCCATGGCTCCAGTACTTTTGCTCCCATTTCGCTTAATTTTAGTCTACTCCGACTATTTCTTCTCAAATAACTCAATAATTTTCATTTATTGTGATTTGCGCAGTTCAATCAAGAAGTGTTTGGACAACTTTCATTCGGATCTAAGTGACGAGAACTGTGCAGCTCTCCATAAGCTTGCATCTGAATGCATTACAACATTCAAGAACAATCCTAAGTACCAAAATGATCTCCGGTTTCTCAAAGTTTGGTTCATCAATGTAAATATCTTACTTGTCAATTTAGGTCGTCGTTGAAATTTGTTTGATTGTGTTTGTAATTTAGTTTTTTTTTTATTTAGTTGGATTGGCATAGAGATTTCAAGAAGGTTTTTAGAGAAATAGAGGAGCATAGGATTTGCTTGAAAAAGTCTCTACTTTACGAAATTGGAGCACATTTTTTGGAAGTGAATGGGGAATTAATGGATGCTCATAGACTCTATATCTTGGGAATTTCAAGGTTTTCTATTTTATTCCATTTTATTCAATTTTTTTTTTTATTTTAGCTAGGGTTTTTCTAATTTTGGAATTAAATCAAATGTAGGAATGCTGAGCCTATTGAAAATTTGAAGAAAGCTCACAAGTTGTTTTTGGAGAGAATATCAGATGCTGTCAAGGAATGTTCTAATTTTCTTCAGGTAAACCTATCAAAAATGTTAGCATACTACCTTTGAGTTTAGTTCTATATTTTCTTAGAATTGGCTAGAAAGGGAATGTGTGGGCAATTCTTTTGAACTTTTTTTTTTTTCTGTTTATATCAATATTCCTGCATTTTGTTTTTTCTATGTTCAATTCTTTGTTCTGGTTTCCTAAACATTTGTCTTGAATTGTTTGTTGTATTGCATTCCATACATGAGAAATGTTCAATATAAGTTTATGGAAACTATGATTGTTACATAATAATTGTATTCCTAAACTATACAAAATATGAGAATAAATAATTTTCTAACAAGATATTTTTATAATCTTATACACCCCTGTATATCAAGCCGAACATTGACGAAAGATGAGACTAGCTCAAAAATCTTGCAAGAGAATCAAAGGAACACCTTTGGTAAGAAATTTCAATAATTACCTTGAAAGAACATGAAGAACTCTAACTTAGCCTTTGGCGACTTTTTGGCAAACAAAGTGAATGTCCATCTCAATGTGTTTTGTTCATTGGTGTTGAACTGGATTGCTAGATAAATAAATATCACTGATGTTGTTACAATGAACTAGAGTAACTTTTGTGATTAGGCAATGAACAAGTAACAAATTTCTTATCCAACAACACCGGGAAACAACATAAGCATCAACTCAATATTCAGGTTTAGCACTCGAACGGGACAAGGTTGCTTGTCTTTCGGAAGACCATGACAATAAATTATTGCTAATAAAGACAACGCAAAAATGTAGTAATGATGGCAATTGCGGTAACGAGCACAAGAATATGATAAAGGGAGTGATGTAGGTATAAGATATTCCTCTATATAGCCCAAAGCACGTCTTTTACTCCTTTAAAACACTGAAAATATTAGGTTGATTTTTTGAAGAACCTTTATAATGCGATGAAATACAATGCAAACTTATTTTTGTACTATGTGTGCTGCCTCACTTCCGATGGAACCTAATAACCCTTGCATACTTAAATATGTATATGGGTCTAGGAGTGGAAGCGTAAAGTCCTTACTCATTTCACACTACATTCGAGTCATGTGGAGTGCTGGTTCTTGGTGACGACCTAGAATCTCATACATACTCATCGCCACATTTGAGTCTGAAAATTGAAGCTCGTCACTAAGTAGGGGAATGACTTCATATTAATATTAATTCGGTTCATGACATAAGATATGACATTGTTTGTCATTTACCTACCATAACATATCTCCTTTACCTTTGACTTGGGGACTTGGGCAAGCAATGAATGTGGGAACACTCACTCGTGGATCTTAAGCAATTATTAGGCAAAATAGTTGCATGAGGATACATAAGCCACAAAATGAACCAAAAATTAGAAAAATAAGAAGGGAAAGGAGAAAGAAGGTAGGAAACAAAAAAAAGCAAAGAACGAACGTGTACGGCTGCAAGTGTTGGCGCTTGGAGTGGCCAGTGTAAAGGCACAAGGCGCGTGTGAAAAAGGGTGGTGAGGAAGGTGGCAAAAACAATAGAAGAGAAAGACCGTTACGTTCATGAAGAGGGAAAGCTAGGACATGTTGGTAGTGGGTCTGGTGGTGGAACAGGAAAAAGAACAGTCTGCGAGTTGACCGGAGGTTGGACGTTTTGGAGGGTCCTAGAAGATGGTGGCTGTGACACCGGTTGATGCGGTGGAATGGAACAAAAACCAATAAGCAAGGAAAAGTTGGGGATTGGGGAGAAAGAAGAGTTGAGTAGGGAGGAGAAAAATGGGGGAGTTAGAAGAGGCTCCTGGGCGGTGCAAGAGGTCGCCCATTAGTGTGTGTTTAGTATCTGATTTTGATTACAATTCTTAGCAGATTCATTACAGTCGCTTGAGCCTTGATGTTATTTTTTACCGATTTTGTCGCCTAAATGTATTTTTTAATCAATTTGGCGCCTATATGTATTTTAATCAATTTGTCGGTTCAAGTCATTTCATTTCTACCAATTAACCTTATTGGCCGTGATGTATGTACAGAATTCTAATGGAGTTACAAGGAAGGTTGGAAAGGCTCGTATCAATCCATGGTCGTCTTCTACGACCAAAGATATTGAGCAGAAGATTCTTCCTCATTTAATGAAATATGATGTGAGATGCTTTCATGTTACCTCTTCTCTCTACTTCTCATTAGACATTCGTCACATTTTCCGATTTTTTGTTTTGTCCTTGTCTTTTGACTCTATATGTTCAATGCATCTTCATCTCAGGGTTACCATTCTAGCTCAAAAAACTATCCAGGAAAGGTTCCTTCTCAGAAAACACTTAAAAATAAGATAGTAATGAAAATTGGTAATTGCTGTAAACCTTGGTCAGTATTTTCTTTGTACCATCAAGGCTTTCCTCTTTCAAATTGCTCTAACGGGTGAGTCTATGATAAGGTGGAAGGGAGTACCACATCAAAGGCTTAGCTGGTGCAGGAGGATTTGCCCAAGTTTTCAAAGCTTGGGTTAATGGTGAGTCTAATGAAATTGTAGCAGTTAAGGTGAGTAAAGGTATTGAGAATCAAGTCATCCTGTTGGTCTTTTTTGACATGGGAATCACTCCTGATTTGAGTTTGAATGGCAGATACAAACACCTCCCTTCCCTTGGGAATTTTACATGTATCGTCAGCTTGATAAGCGTGTTCCAAATGAGGGAGTAAGTTGTTTTCTTCTCTAATCCAACATTTTATTTCATTTCTTTGCTACATAACCCTTATTGTGATCCTTGTTTATTACAGCGGCTCAGATTGGGTTTCGCTCAAAGTATGCATCATTACTCGGATTACAGCATTCTGATCTGTGACTTTTTGTCACATGGGACCCTTCATGTGCGTATATCTGGAATAGCTTTCAGAAATTTCATTGCATATTTTTATTTAATGGATGACTGATTTAGACATTATGTCCAGGATGCAATAAACACTTATCTTGTTGTTACGCAATCCATGGAGGAAGTATCATGCATTTATTATACAATTGAGATGCTCTACATACTTGAGACTCTGCATAGTGCTGGCATCATTCATGGGGATTTTAAGCCTGATAATCTTCTAATTCGCCATTCGAGGTAACTCTTGATACCATGAATTGAAACGAGATCAGTATGTCTGTGCGCTAAATATGAGTCTTGAGATATAAGTTGAACATACATCTCACTGCTTTTTAAGAGATGGTGTCGCATGCTTACTTTGACAAAATCGATGAACTAATACGGTTTTCATTTTATCAGCTTATTATGTCCTGAACTAATTTATGAATGTTCATTTTTTTCTAACATTGGTGGCCGAGTGCTTATTACTGGTCATCTGTGTGGGCTATTATAGCTGGTTATTGCCTGTGGTAAGAACATATGTTCGTGGAACTAGCTATTCATTAAGAGTATGCTGATGTATTTTCTTGCTTCTACAGATGCTTAATATAGATTTAGGGTGTATTCTCTTTAGCTTATTTCTGCGGAACTCCACTTCTGCTGAAATTAATTTATTATTACTCGACTTCTTTCGCTGAAATTTACTTACTTTACTCAACTTAGTTTTGCTGAACAGCTGAACTTACTTCAAAGACTCTCAGCCTTTTGCCTGCTTTAAAAGAGACTGAGATGTTCTGTTGTTGCAAATGCATATGACTGATCAACTTTCAAATCATTGGTGTTTTATATGTTGCAGCCCTTTTATAAAAAATTTACATTTAATGGAAAGTTTTCTATACCTTTCTAAATTAGATAGTTCTAAACAAATGTTTTGGTAATTTGGAGTCCTTTTCTCTACATAGAATTCTGTTATACTCTATAATTAATTTAGCTCATGTAGTGCAATATATGATAAAGTGAAAAATTGCATTTTCTTGTAATTCTTTTGGTTATTTTCTTTCATCAGACATCTCGGAAAATGTAGTGTTTTATTTCACTAACTATCTTAAAAGTGTACTGTTATGAGGATCAAAAGAAGTAGAAAACATCACAATCCACAAGTAAAGCCGTAACCATAGATCACAAGAAGACTAGATTCACTTCATGCTTGCTAATGTGGCGAAAAAATTCATTACTTAAAACTTCCACGAACTGGTGACGACTATCTAACATTTCTTGAAATTTGAAATTGGGTCCAACCTAGCATTATCAAACATGCATTGCAGAGCACTTCACTAATTAGCAGCAATCTTGAAAAATAATAACATATTTTTTGGATTATGGGAATTTGATTCAAATGATCTTACTCTTTGCAGCGGCAAACTGACTGATGATACAGAAGATTTTATAAAACATTCTGGCCCTTGGCGTGATCAGGTTAAATATATTGCACATAAAGTACAATACTAATCATTTCCTTATGTTCTTACTCTAAATAAAGCCTGGTTATTATGCAACGCAGGGGCTTTGCCTTGTTGACTGGGGTAGGGGAATTGATTTGAGTGTTTTCCCTGCTGATGTTGAGTTTGAAGGTGATTGTCGAACTTCAGGCTTTCGCTGTGTTGAAATGAAAGAAGACAGACCTTGGAAATTTCAGGTTCTTCATACTATCTATAAGATTATAAATTCTCTTATCCATTTCTCCACTCCCCCCTATAGATACGGAGACTTGAAATTAAAAACTTGACTGCTACAGGTAGATACTTATGGCCTGTGTGTTATCGTTCACATGATGCTGCACAACACATACATGGAAATCGAAAAACGAGCATCAAATGGTGGGGACTTTTATTTACCAAAATTACCTGTTAAAAGGTGTGTCCTTTCTTTGTGTTTGATATAAATGTATTTCCCAGTGATCAAAATTTGAAACTGATGTTTTTCTGGTGCAACTCTCTGCTTTCAGGTATTGGAAATTCAATTGGGAGAACTTTTTCAAAAGAATGCTCAACATTGAACCTTTTGATGATCACTTGAATACGATGCGAGAACTCAGGGAGTCCTTGCAAGAATACATGTCATCAGACCCGTCTCTTGTAAAGAAACTAAAGGACTCATTGCGGAAGCAAAAGTTATCTCTTTGTTCTTCTTAGCTAACTGTATAAGAATTACCTTGTGTATAAGTATTATTCGAGCATCAGCCGAAGGCAATACATCATCAATGTTTGTTTGATTTATTATGGTTCAGTGTTGTGAACCCTGGAAAGTCGAAACCTTGAAGACAACTTGACTTCGGTCTTGATGCCTCATGTTCAGGTTTGAGGAATTCTGGGAAGTTTTTAAGTGTAAATAAGTGAATGACTACATAGAGTGGAGTGTGAGAAAATAGATGCGTGAAGTATAATTTTCATTCAAACAATTTGATATTTTCTTGTTGATCATCATCATCATAGATCACATGTTCCTGTTAGAAAGGATAGTTTCTTTTTTTTAGAACAATGTTTTCCTTGCAATTTAACATTGAGTGATATACTCCCTCCGTTCCATTGAACTTGTAGCATTTTTCATTTTTGTCTTTTTTATTTAATTTGCATCGATTTTATTTTTTGAATGACTCACCGTTTTTTTTTTAAATTTCATTCACATAATTCATTTTTTCGTTTTATTTATTACCACATCCTTAAAAACTATCATCTTTTTCTCTTTAATGCAAATCAAAAAGGACAGAGAAAGTACTAATTTTCAGTCCTACGCCAGATGATGAGGATTCATGCCTAAAGTCATCGCTTTGATAATTGATACCTACCCACCAATCAGTTTCATCACCATCATATCCGTCTTATATTCAGCCCATTAACTATTTTATACCTGCCTTATCTGCTACCCATACCTGCCTATGTATGAACTCAAAATACATTTTAACATTAAACCAGATTTTACACATTTTCAATTGGAATAAAAAATCCAAACGAACTAAGTACAAAAATTTTAACATTAAAAAGCCCACAAATGTTCAATTACGGCAAAATTACTAAATTTTGGAAGAATTAAATTAGTTCGCTCTAATTTTTGAGGTAAAGACACATTCAACCTTAATTTTCCATTTTAAATCCCTTATCAAACTAAATAAAATCTTAGTGAACCGAACTAAATGATCATAACTAATAACCACTTTCTGCCTATCTAGTTTTTACTCATCCCAAAAACTAATTATGCATAAAGCCACCAAATTCTCTTGAACGACCCAAAGGATCAATCTTCAATAACGCAACAAATATCATGGGTCGAGTTACGAGTAAACAAGCCAAAATATAAACTCCAATGACATCTTTCAGAGATCCAAGATAGAAGATTGTATAAACAAGAACACAGGACAAATGACATCTTTCAGAGATCCAAAATCTTTGTTGACGACCCAGTGAAAACATTTGAAAAATATGAAAAAGAAATTTGTCATATATTATTAATCTTCAAACAGAACAACTACAATAAACAAATCGCTAATCTGATGGCACTAATTTAAGGACTTCGAAATCTAGTTTCACTCGGTATCAAGATACAACGCAAGTTTGAAAACAACTAGTTCATTTTACAAATAAAACAAGGCATCCTCAACCGATCCCACATTCGTCTGTTATCAGTCCCAAGCCATACTGTAGTCTGTCCAACTTCCCATGATGGTAGTTGAGCAGCATAGCAATTAGTAGGTATCATTGCTCCTCCTCCAGAAAATAAAAGATCGACAACATCCTTCTACTAATAGGGTCGGAATCTTCTACTCCTATTACCATCACTTCCGCTCCCACTACCCCTTCCTTGAGGACCACCTGATCCATTAGAGCGGTCATTTCTCCGTGGCCGCGCCGGTGTAGCCATCTGCATCCCAGGTTGCTGCCTGCACGATAAATTGCCAACATCGATTAGAAAACGCAGCAGGAACAACATATCTAATTTCCGACATACACAGAAATTGCTGTGGTGCGTAAACTTACAAGACATAGCCGATTCGGCCATCAGGCAGAACCATAGGCACCATCTGCATGCCTGATGGCATTGGCCCTCTTCCATATATTACTGGCTGTAATCAAATTCAAACTAACATGAGAAAATTGTGTTTCCGACAAGAGAGAAAGATACAAAGTTTATAGCATACCTGTTGATATCCACTAGCAACCCCATAGCCAGCCCCCAATGAACCATATGGATTTCCAGCAAAACCATAAGTTGGTGGAGCAAGGTAGTTCACACCAGCAGGGAAAGAAGCAGCTGCTTCAGTCTTCTTATCTGTCTGAGGCTTAGCCATCGTAACATCTAGCATCTGACCTAAATTTACAAGTGCATAAAAATATTATTAGCAAAGACTCAACTGATTAAATAAGTTACGAGTAAAGTTACAAAGTATTTCCACCTAACCAGACGTTCGAGTCAAAAAATAGACATCAAGTGGTAGAAAATAAAACAGGATAACACATTGAACATTCCAAATGTAGCAAAATAGCCCTGTTAATCATATCAAACGTGAAAATCAACTGCTTAAAGTATGTTTGGCGCAATTTAGCCCGATAAATTTCACGAGTGCAAAGCAATTCAAATTATATTTTCGGTCATCGACAATCATCAGCATTGCATATCAATGCTAATTGGTTGTAAATACAGGTGTGTTTGGACAAATTTTTGGGGTGATTTTGCATCTGGAATAAGAGTTATGGTGCTCATTTGCTATATTTGAACACATCCCAAAACGGGAAGTAGCCAAGTCCCATTAAAGCAGAAGGAACAACCAGATCTCCAAATTCTCGTATACAACACCATTACAATGGGTCTGCTATTTTCTTCTATACAAATGACAAACTGGCAACAAATTTGCAAAATTTCTTCCCTTCAAATACATTCGATAAGCCATGTTCTGTTCTCAATGTCAAGTGCTGAAACCATTTCCGCATGCACACATCCATTTTGGTGCACCATTATTGACACATGCACACATCTAACTTTGTGCAGCATTAAACGTCACGTATTCATCAGTAGGATCACACATGTATCCACAAGAAAACAAGAATCTTGGGTCAACCTAGTGGTTGAGAGCTTTCCCATTCACCCTTGTGACAGGATTTGATTCTCTAGTCTACCCCCGAGGCCCCAAGTCAAAAAAAAAGAGTAACCACAAGAAAACAAAATGCACACTTCATGGTCGTCCCACCCAATTTATTAAAAGAATCAACATAAACATGAAAATCTATTCTTTACAAGAAAACTCAGACATAATAAATCATTACCATCAATCTCGTACTTTTCCGTATCTTTGACAGCTTTCAGAGCACTAGACCTTTCACCAAAATGGATAAATCCAAAATTCCCTTTGCCTTGTCCACCTTTCGCTGGTGGCAGCACAACCTTTGTGACTTCTCCATGGCGTTGAAAGAGTTCCTTCAGCTGCTCTGGAGTGGCAGTGTCCGGTATGTTTTTTACATAAAGCGCCTTGACCTGAAAAATCAAATACAATATCAACAAAACTTCATAAATATAAGCCAGTACATTTGAGTTGTTTTTCAGATCTCATGCGACATCTTTTTTTTAAAAAAGGTAGTTGTCACAATACGGAAAGGGACTTAAACAGTAGCAAAGAGCTTTAGATTCACAGAATGGAAGATTATGATTACTAAAATTGAAAAATAATGGACAATATGCAATAAAGGGTGTTTATATTTTTGTTCCTAATTTAAATGGAAAATTTTAGTTTTGTTTTTGATAACAAGGTATTGGGTAATACGCTAAACTTTAATTCCCTCTATTCAAGATTCATGTTCCAACTTTCTGTTTCAATTTAATCCTCATCGGTGTCGGTGTTCCCACTTAACAGGGAAATAAAGAGAAAATCTCTTGGCATAAAAAACGATGTTTATGTTTGGAGGAAGTGAGGGCAAAAACTCAGAATTATGTGTCGAGATCCTTATCACCAACTAGAAACAAGAGAGAATATTGTTCACATTGTCTGATGAACTGAGAATTTGTCCTCCCTGGTCAATTTAACCTATTTCAAAGCAAGCAAATTCTTTGTTAGACACTTAGACCCTTAATTTTTCTTGGGTGAAAAAGCGCATTTGGATGGATAATATTCACATCATCATGCCTTCAGTGAAAAAAGTATTCATTCAATTTAAGCATGGCTTGTTCAGCAACAACAGTCATGGCTGTGACTCGAATTACGCTTTACCCACCTTGAGGATAAGGTGGATTTGTTAGTAAATAGTGAGAATTAAAAATAAAATAAGCAGAACAAATTGTGGACAAGGTTAAGCGAAAAATCATTCACATATTTTGTAAAAACATTGGCTGAGTTCTTGCCTCATATTTTGGAGAGCCACAAGCCCTCGAAAGCTTTTACTATCACATTGTTTAGTAATCTTTTTAGGTTACAATCAACATACATTTATGCTTACGTCAATACACATCATCACATTTACATTCATCTTCAATTTTCCTAATCTCATGCAATTAGGCGATTTTTGGCACATTAACATCCATGAGTATTGACATTCTGCCTAATAATATCATTAACATCCATGGGTATTAAAAATCATAACTACCAAAAGTTTTGGAAGTCCTGAAAGATAATCACGATCCCTTAAATTTACTTACTCGATAATCAGTTCCTAACTTCCCAAATGATTTCCCCATTTGAATTTTCACGTGTGTTCGTTTAGGAAAAAGATGCAAACATTGATAAAAATGGGAACACATAATAATTATAGTCACTCATCAATAATGACCGAATTGGTAGAATGGGCCACATGTTAAGGGTTCGTATTTTAAATTGACAAGAAGTGATCAAGATGCCAGCTTCAAAATTGATTACCTGAGAAGCTGCAGCAGAATCTGGCGCACTTTTTGGATCAGCCCAGGTGACGGTAGGGGTGTTCCCTTCCAGCCTAAAACTTCCACTAGACATTTGTTGTCTAGCATAATCAGCACAAGCATTGTTGTAATACTCGATAAAAGCAAAGCCACGATTACGACCAGGATTTAATGCATCCTGCCATGAGCAAACCATAAGCGAAACAGAAAAATATCATGCCACTAAGCAATAAACAGATGGTAGAGAAGAATATAGTGTATTCACCTGCTTAAGGTCAATCATCTCTGCCCCAGGGCCAACTTCATGTATCAATTTTTTAAATTGATCTTCAGACAAGCTTTTAGGTATGTTTCCTATAAACAACCTGTGCTTTGAGTCGGACAAAGAGCACCTCAATGTTTTTCCCTGTAGTTTTAAAGCAAATGGCATGAGAGATGCTAAAAAAGGCACACAAGGCTCAATCCTAACCAATAATGGGAGTAAAAAAAATATGGTGGCTGTGACATGAATTAAAGTAACCTTGAATTCCTTGTTCTTAAGCTCATCTATTGCTCTTTGGCCCTCTTCCTTTGTTTTGAATGCCACAAAGGCATATCCTTTGACTTCACCAGTATCCTTATTTTTCATTAATCTAACCTGCATGGCATGCATTATAACACAAGAAAAAAAAGCAAAAGCAGGAATAAGTGATTGAAAAATTAAAAAAAAAAATAGTCCTTACTTCAAATATTTCACCAATCGGCTCACACAGTTCTCTTAGATCTTCATCTGTAACATCCTTTGGAAGTCCCCCAATGAAAACCTCGGATCCATGAGGAGGTAGTGATAGAAGCTCAGAATGCTTCTCTTTGTCTTCTTCATTTATTAAAGTTGAGTACTTCTCTTCATCTTCCCCATGACCATCAATGGGACTTTGATCAGGTTCTGATGATTGCTCTTTTCCGCTACCATCAGGTTCCTCAACCTTCTCATCACCAGTTTCCTCCTCCTCTGGATCCTCCTCCGGATCCTCATCAGGATCCTCATCAGGATCGTCCTCAATTCCATCAACAACTTCTTCATCTGTCTCTTCCATGTAATTATCATCATCAAGGTCGACACGCTCATCAATCTCTGAACCCTCGGCCATGACTGCTTTATGTAATTCTTTTCTGAGAATAAGCAGATCCCCAATCAAGCTTCTATGGCAACCATGAGGACGCATACAAGCCATTTTTAAATAATGGTCAAATGTGGATAAGACGAGAAAGAGGAATCAGTGATAAATGTAGAAATAAAAGAGGGTGTTTTGCACTGGATTATTCGTGTTTGATTATATTGTGTAAATTGGGTTGACCTGATACCCAGGATCAACATATTACAAAGTTGGATTGCTGTGTTAGACATAAAATCAAAGGCATCACCAAAGTATTTCCCAGGATTGTTTGTGTTTGATTTAAATGTGTCATGAAGTGATACCCAAGAACTAAAGTATGGCATTTTGATTGTATGTAAAGTGTATAGCTACAGTAATATTTAAATGTGTGGATTTTCACTGAAATATCATGATTGAGGAGGTTTCACCATAAAAAGCGCCTCCAACAAGGATTCCGGCATTTTGGTCACCTGCACCTCCATGATCATTTTAAGTAACTTCAAATTCAGAATCATATCAACTCTGACCAGTCACAATAAAAATAAAACCCCACTATTTATATAGGATTTCAGGTAAGGGGAGAACTTGACAAGGGTCATCTACACCTACAATTATGTCATAAGAACCTTTGATCCGTTATGGGAAGTGACAAGTAAATATTCTTCAATCCAAAAAAGTTCAAGTAAAAAGAAACTAAAATCTTCTTAGTAATTGACATTACCTATACAAACATCCCGGAAATCCACAATTGAGATCAGTTGCAATTTATTCATTTCATTCCGCCCTTTAAAATTTTTGGAAAAACTTCTAAAACTCACATAAAATCCTAAGCAAATAGATTCGTAAATGAAAGGAAACCATCATTATGTTGACATTAAAACCCAAAAAATCAACGATTAAGCTTCATTTTCATCATATGTATATAAACTTGGTACCATAAACTATATCCCCAAACTAATCTAACAATTTTCTAATTGTATAATTACTGAAACCCTAATTGAAAAACGACAACTGAAACCCTAAAAACACAAGACTTCACTTCACAAAAACCAGTTTAGCTTAAATAAATCGGAAATCAATTTCGGGAAAGACATACCAATCAAATCTTCAAATAAGGAATCAAACACATACGCAATCTTTAAAAAGGGAAAAAAACGGGTGAATTAAGTATCAAATCAAGCGACTACAGAACAAATCAAGAAGAGAGAAAGAGGGGCGGGGTGAAGATAATACCAACCTAGAAAGTATGAAGAGCAGAGAAATCAGCACATAGAAGATAGAAGGAGATTGAGAATGGGATGATATGGGCGTTTTGGCTCCTGAATCCTGAGTGAGCAGCGGGTGTAATGGGTATTTTTAGTAAGTGGGTGAAGCTGCCCGATAAATATAACCTAAAACCACTTCCTCTAGATTCAAGAATGCCGTTTCCCCTTTTAATTTAACATACCATTTAGGCAAGAATTAATGATAATGAAATTATCAAGGACAACAACTACTCCTATTTATTAAGTTATAAATAGGGCCCACTAACCTCTATAAACAACAATTCTCAAATCAGCTGGTCTTGGACGAGACGGCCTCGTAATGAAACTGTTAATTTGGATTGGTTTAATTCGTTTTAGGTACTTTTTGACAAATAAAATAAATATTCTAGATGTTTTTTGACAAAAAAAATTTGTTTTTGGTAGTTATTCACAAAAGTGATGTTTTTCTAGGTAGTTATTCATAAATGTGGCTTTCTTTGCTTATATCTTTCAGCGAATCTTGGGTAAGACCGTCTTAGAATAAGACGCGGCCCAATATGGAGCTCATAAGCTTTTTTCATTTCTCTGGGTATTTTTCAATTTTACTCTTAAAGGTATCAATTTTGACCTTAAAGATATCAATTTCAACGTAAAGTGGTACTTAAATATATCAATTAAAGTAAAAAACCTCGATTTGAACCTATAAGTGATCATTTTTAACGTTAAAGTGATCAATTTCTACCTAATATAATTGACAATGATAAGTATGAAATTGTATATTGTTATCAATGTAGTTCATTTATTTTGTTGATAATTGATATAGTTAACATTATATTATAACAAAAACAAGATAAGTTCATAATTGATGTATGTTTGGTAATAATTGACACTGATAAGTAATGAATTGTATGTTGTTATGTAGTTCATTTATTTTGTTTATAATTGATATACTTAACATCATAAATAAAATAAGATAAGGTCATAATTGATGCATGTTTGGTAATAATTGACAGTGATAAGTAATGAATTGTATGTTGTTATTGAAAATTTTACTTTAATTGATATGTTTAAGTACTTTATATTGAAATTGATATCTTTAAGGTCAAAATTGATACCTTTAAGGTCCAAATTGAAACATTTTCAAAAAATGAAAAAACCCAAAAAAATTGCACACGCCTGAGAATGGGCTGGCCCAGTTATGGTCTTAGAATAAGACGGTCTTACGCAAGTTTTTGTATAACAATATATCTTTTCTCAAATCTATATTGGATTGGGCTTTTGAGAGCCGTCCTTACGAAAGACGGTCTCAAATAAGAATTTGTGTATATCTTTTCTCACACCCATTTTTTCTCTCTTCTCCTCTTTTCTACATTCTTTATATGTCAAATACTTCTATTTAAATGATAAATTTTCATTCTCTTTCTTCAATCTCAACAGGATTTGCAAAGCGTCATTATTGGTGGAGATTAAGCTTTGTCAATGGCGACAACTATTTAATAATTATTTTTGAATTTGGTCCCTTTAGCTAAGAATGAGCGTTGAGCTTTGTTGATGTCAATAGTGGAGAATAATGGTGAAATCCTTAAATTCTTTATATTCAAATTGGAGTAGCATCTGTTGTGAATGGGCTATGATAATGGTGAAGAAACAAACACAAAACAAATACAAAAGAAAACACCCAAATCAGAGCTCAACAATGGAGAAGAGAAAACACAAGAAATATGAGGTATTTAAGGATACCTCCTTCGCAAAACAAGTATCTTATCATTAATATAATCAACAATACATTAATGACTCACCACTCCAATCCTTGAGAACACTCTCTCAAGATAAAGATTGAACTTTCAACTCAATCTCACATAGACATGTAAATAACTCTTATGGTGTGAACCCTAGCTTTCCATCTTGTATGTGCCTCTCTCAATACCCTAATGGGATTCTAAGATCCTCTTATATACAACTATGAAATATAAGAAAGTCTAAGACAAAAGCCTTGAAGGCCCACTCAAACAAACCAAAAAAGGAAACCAGATAAAAGAGCTCGTTGTAGCTCGCTTGGGTCGAGCGCCCATTGCTCGCCTGGTCGAGCACCTTCCCAGAATCCACTGCCTACCTGATGCATCTTGGTTCGACTGAGCCCCTTATGCTCGATGGGTCGAGCAGCTTTCACTGTCTTTTACTCTTCATTCCACAAGCTGCCTTGGTCGAGCAATGGTCGCCTTGGTCATTGCCTCGATCAAGGCACAACTTGAATCTCTTCTTGAATCCTTCCTTGCCTTCATTAAGGCACACCAACTCATTATTACTAATCACTTAATCAAGTGACCCAAATCTTGGCACTCCATATCCCATGGCACACCCCATACCACTCTCAAGAGTGCAAGACATGACATGAGTTAATAGGTGCTTAAAGTGATCATCAATGTGGTGGGAATTGGCTCTTGATTCAATAACACCTAAATGTTTGATTTTGACAAAGGAAATCAATGAGAGGACGAGAGATAAAGATGGGCATCAAAATCCTCTTGGGAATCGATGCAACAGTTGAAAGACACTTATTTCTTCTTTTCTTGTTTGTTGCTTATTTTTCGTAGACCAATAACAATATTTATGGTCATAAGTAGTTGAGATTTTAACAAAAATTGGTGTAACTAAAGTTGAGATTTTCTTCATTTTATCTCCATTATGCTGAGGATTCTTTTATTGTTGGTGTTATCAAGTGCGACTTCCATTTGAGATGTCGACTCATTTTCAGTTGCACTTGAAGTTTTGTGATTAGGATGTGTTTAAGTTCCCATGTTTTGCCCCTGTTGAATGCATATTTTGATTTTTTTTTATTAAGTTACTTATTAAACAATGTTGTTTTATTTTTAAATTAAAATTGTCGAATGATGAAAGAGCTCAGACGCAATTTTGAGTGTAGTAAAATAAGTTGGGATTTGTCTAGTAGCCATAATTAAACACATGTGTAACACCCCGGCCCAACAGACCATCGGTGACTACTCATGGAGACTGTAGACTGACCCCACAGACCAACACAAGTCTTTCCAGCGCACTTTGGCCTCACTCGTGCGCACCCGAGAAACTTCCCAGGAGGTCACCCATCCTAAGATTGCTCCCCACCAAGTACGCTTAACTGTGGAGTTCTTAGCAAATGGGCTCCCTAGAAAAGAAGATGCACCTTGTTGATATGAGTAGTCTATCAATCTCTTTTTCAAGCTAAATCTGGGTTATCATACTCACCCCCACTTAAGAATACAACGTCCTCGTTGGACCGTCACTTCAGGATCTTTTCCCCTGCTAGGTGCGCTGAACACACAATCAGCCACGGTCGCAGGGTTGCTCTGATACCATTTGTAACACCCCAGCCCAACGAACCATCGGTGACTACTCATGGAGACTGTAGACTGACCCCATAGACCAACACAAGTCTTTCCAGCGCACTTTGGCCTCACTCGTGCGCACCCGAGAAACTTCCCAGGAGGTCACTCATCCTAAGATTGCTCCCCACCAAGCATGCTTAACTGTGGAGTTCTTAGCAAATGGGCTCCCTAGAAAAGAAGATGCACCTTGTTGATATGACTATGAGTAATCTATCAATCTCTTTTTCAAGCTAAATCTGGGTTATCACGACATGCATTTACACATGAATGACTTAGTTAGAGCATATATAATACGGTATTATTGTTGATTAGTTTTTCCAAGTTTTTGTGATAAATGTATGAGTTTCTACGTTATTTAGTATAGGAGATATTACTTCAAATAAAAGCTAACTAATTTTCATAATTAGTTCGGTATGAAGTTATAAAAAATAAAATAAAAAACATTCATTTTTTGCTTCTCAAAAGATCATCCTTAATTTTCATAATTAATATAAAGAAACTCCAATAACAACTTAAGAGTACAATTGTACAAAAGAAAACAATAATGAAACAAATAGAATAAAACATAGCCAATGCAATTCAAATTTTATTTAAACAAACATCATAGTAGTGTCATATTATGGTAGTTTCAAATTTATTACGTTGTTGGGACACATTATTTTGAATAATATAATTGTTATTATAAATTCGATTTGTCTACGACTGCAGTTAAATATTTATACCACTCGTGTTTTACACGAGAATCTATCTAGTAATTTCTATTTTTAAATCATATCTACACAATTTAATATTCAGCTGGTCTTGAGTTGGACTGTCTCAGTATGAGACAGATACCCCAACCAGTTCCAAAACAGTCTTTCTCAATATACACTTAGTTCTTGCTCTATTTAAGGTCATAATTGATTTTTTAATTGATCATTCTAAGGTCTGCAGAAATCTGAATTGAACATTTTTAGATCAAAATTATTTTTTTTTGGAAAAATTATATAAAACCACCTAATCTATACACTATTTTTTAAAAAACCACCTTATATAAATTGTTTTGTAAAAAACCACCTTACATAATGCATTTCTTTGCAAAAGACTACATGTCACTCTATTTCATCAGTTGACTGGTATGTTTAACGTTTGACCAGCATGTGCTTTTGCAAAAACCACCTTACATAATGCATTTCTTTGCAAAAACCACCTTACATAATGCATTTCTTTGCAAAAGACTACCTGGTCAAACGTTAAACATGCCGGTCAACTGACGAAATAGAGTAACAGGTAGTCTTTTGCAAAGAAATGTATTATGTAAGGTGGTTTTTTGCAAAAAAATTTATATAAGGTGTTTTTTTTTTAAAAAAAGAGTGTATAGATTAGGTGTTTTAATATAATTTTTCCTTTTTTTTTTAACAAAATAACCTTGAATTCTTGATCATTTCCAAAAAGCATTCATTTAATGGATCATTTTAACGTTTGAATTGATAATTTTTTAGTTTTAAATTGAAATTTTCATCACCCATGAACTTCTGTTCATTTCCAAGAGTATTCATCGAGTTATTTGACTAAACATGACTTGAGATCCACACTTCCTCCGCTTTCACATCAAGGGTAAACAAACACTACACTTACAACTTTATTTCCAACTCCATTATGAATAGTTACTGTTGAAGAAAGAGCAATATCATTATTATGAATAGATGATTAAAAAATACAAATACTCTCATATGTTCCATTAAAACCATCATGCTGCATTGAATAAGATTACTTGTATTGTGCAATATTTTAACACTATTATTAATAGAGTTATGGACTAGTCATTTGTTGTTTGAATACAATTCATAAAATTATAGAATAACACTATTTTATTAACTCTGTCTAGAAATTGTGGAAACAAAATAATATTTAGGTAAAAATTGATTACTTTAATGTCACAATTGATCACTTATAAGTCAAAAGTGAAAATTTTCATTTAAATCGATCTTTTTAAGGTTTTTTTTAAGTTGAAATTGATACCTTAAGTTCAAAATTGATAAATATCCAAAAAAGAGAAAAAAAAAAACTTTTAAACCTATTGCACACGTATATTAGACCGACCCAAATTAACAATCTCATAATAAGACCGTCTCAGCCAAATTTTTGTATATAATATTTCCATCACTTTCTTAATCTCTTTATCCATGTTATAGATGAAGAGAGTTAAGAAAACGGTAAAGAGAAAAGGACACGCGCCGGAAGAAGAGGTGGGGTCAGGAATATGAGCATAATGTGATATGATAATGATGAGTCTTTACACTATTTTAGTTGAGTAAAAGACTTAACAACAAGACTACTGTTTACTTTGTTGTTGTAGTCTTTTTTAATACTCCCATTGGCATATAGCCTGGACCTCCACTTCTCTATCAATTTTCAATTATATATATCCACTTTAGATTACACCAACACCCAATTAAATAATATACCTATTTATCCGTTTTAGTCCGTCCTTCTAAATTTACATTATTATTTTATTATTTTAAAATGCAATTGCATCGCTTAAATGTATTTTTACTCTCTATTTTCTTTTTACACATAAACTTGAACAAGATGATTTCACTATGAGATCGCTAATTTGGACCAGTTCAATTAGTACGTGTAACAACATTTTAATTTTTTTGGGCATTTATCAATTTTGACCTAAAAGGTATCAATTTTGAAAATTGATACTTTTAAGATCAAAATTAAAAAATACCCCAAATTACACGCATAAATTTGGTTGATTCAAATTAACGTTCTCATTACGAGACCGTCTCATCCAAAATCGGCTGTTCTTTTTATTATTTGTCTTTTAACCCACAAAAGAACAATTTATCCAGCCCAATAATTCAAACTCGTACCATCAGAGGAGGTTCTGAGCATGTTCAGCATGTTCCACCGCACAGGGCCCCAAAAATTTTGGGGGCCTCACTATTAACTTACGTAATACGGAGTACTATATATTTAGTGTCTAAAGATACAAAATTGATAAAAACATATCATAATTTTCGAAATTGCACAGGGCCTTCAAAAATTTTTTCAACTTTTGCTCCGCCCCTGCGTACCATACTAATATCAAAGGAACTGTTGATTATAGCTCCTCAGTTAATGTGTATTTTGATTACTTATATATTAAATTATATATAATTAAAAATTATAAAAAATATTTTTTCTTACATATTAACTATAGTATAATAAGATAAATTTAAATCATAAATAATACACTCCCTTCAATTCATTTTAGTTGTCCCATTTGTTTTTCACACTATTCATCAATTCCTTTTAATTTGTATTTTATTTTTAATCTATAAGTTAAAACATAGTCATGTGAGATATCAAGTTTTCATAATTTTTATTTAAGCATAATTAGAGATATCAAGAGTCAAAATATTCCCTTAACAAATGCCAACAAATAAATGGAACAACTGAAATGAATTAGAGGGAGTATCAATAACCGCAATGTAACGAGTATTATCAATTATCATTATTATAATACAAAATAATAGAGATTCCGGCGAAAAACTTATAGTCAAATTGCTGCTTGCTGCTGCTGTCTGCAAAATTTCAGAGAAACTTCTTTCTCTCTCTAACATAACATGAAGTATATTTCTAATCCTCCATTTTTCCTTCCTTTTTCTATCTTTCCAGCTCTTTCCATGGTTTCCTTATATCTCCAACCTTCTTATTCTCTCACTAGATTTCTCTAATTCCTTCTCTCTCTTCTTTAGTACAATCTTTGAGCTCAAACAGTTGGTGCAAAGCAAACAACAAAATCACTATCTGATTGTTCAATTTTGTTTCTGTTTGGTATGTATGTTTGCGTATAATTGGTTTTCTCTCTTTACTTTTTTCTGCCATTAATGCTTCATGAATCATGTTATTCATTCATACTCTGAGTTTTACTGGATTTCTGATTTCTTTGTTCATTGCTGTTCTGTATGCGCAATTTCAATGCGGTCTTCTTTCGCCTCTTTTTTTCTTGGTCTAATTTTCTCTCTTTTATCACATCATCTATAAATCTACGCATGGGTCAATAATGAAATCATAATGGATTTAGTGTTAATTTACATTAGTGTACATTACTTCGGCTTTAAGTAAATTAATTACTGTTTTTCGACCCAAAACCCATAATTGTATAATAATGTAAAATTGTGTATTTATGATCTCTTTGTTGCTTGTTTCTTTGAGTAATCATGTTTGATTGTTTTTGTGTGCTGTCATCATTGTATAATTATATTATAAAGCTAAAGTTTTTCCCATTTCTTATTGGGTAAGAAAAGCAAGAATTCTATTCAATTTGATTTATTTTGATGTTTTAATTACAGCTGAGCAAATAATTTCATGCTATTTTTTTACCTTGATACTAAATTTTCAGTGGTAATTTGTAGATTTGAGGGACCAAAGAGGGTTGAGAAAGAGGTTGACCTTGAATGAATGTGTTGGAAGATGCATATTTTGGAATACCCAGGGTTAAAGATCTGGGTTGGAATTGCTTTTCTGTTAGTGTTCACATTTCTGCTGCCTTTAGCCACTGGTTTGACCAATTCTGATGATGGTAAGTACAGAATTTACTAGTATAATTTAATGATTGAGATTCAATGAATTGTGTGATTGGAAGAATTTGTGCAATGGTTACATTTACTGCTATGTTTTTCATGGTATTTTTCTGTTTTCTGGAACTAAGTGGAGTGTTTTATAATTCAACAATGTGAAAGCCTTATTTACAGAATATGGAACTGTCTATATGAACTGAAACTAATCAACATAATATACAATCATACACATATATTGTACTCCTTTATTTATTCCTATCTGTTGTCATATGTTCCCATTATCTAGGTTATATTTTGCTAAATTTTAAGCTCCTAAAGTTGTGACTTCCACTTTCTTGTGCATTTTGAGTCTTTGTTATACATGACCAAATCAACATAGACGATTTTCTCGTATTTTGTATCCCGACTTAAGGATTCGTTAATGTATGTATTTCAAATTCTATCATTTGGAAGACTCACTAATTCATCTTAACATATGCATTGCATCCACCCCCATCTTCTGAAAATGGTCTCTTCTAAAACCCAACATTCCCCCCCCATATACTAGTGATTGTCTAATACTCTAATGGTAATCCAATAAGATTTTCTGTTAATGTTAGCGAATCACCTTAATCGCATAGTATTCAGGTTGCAATTCTCCATTTGAGCAAGCCGAACTTAATAGTATGCTTAACATCTTGATCCATATCTTCGTGAGAAATTGAACAACTTGAAAAACGCATTTGGAAGGAGTTCCATTTTGTGTGAATATAGAGCCTTTGCTGTGATCCTCAATCCCAAAATGACATTCCAGATACTCGATCTTAGTTCAAGTAAATGGCATAGGAGTTGAAGCCATTTTCTTCTCAGCCAATAAAAGAAAAGAAAAGAAAAGACAAGTGGGGACATCTGGACAACAGAAAACGGTGTAGCCGTTTAGTATTGGCATTGGAAAAAGATGTTCATTCAGTGCTTTAAATTTGTTTCACAAGGTTTGATCAATTATAATTGTATTTGTGCTGTTGAATTTTGTCAAATTTAGTAAAAGATCCTCTATTTTTATTCCTTCTTATACCTTATACCACTAGAATCGCCTATAGATGGTGTAATTGTCCCAAAAACAGCTTTGAAAAAAAAGAATAAACCCCTTAAGAATTCAAAATTTGCTTGTCATGTAAGATTTCAGATGATAATTTTTGAAAAGATGACTTAGCTTTGTGATAACGATAGAAACGCATAGTATAGCATTGGTCTTTAAGTTGGGTATATACGGAAAAATACTCTTTTATTTCAAATGCATACAAGCTGTCCTGTAATTTATCTAGAAGCCTTCAAACACTGTTATTTTCCAATGGACATCCCCTGATTCTGTCTACTATAGTACTATCTCAATTGCTTATTTTATATCTTAAGCCTTTAACTTCTATGTCCTATGATATTGCTCTGTGATTTGAATGGTCATGAAAGTCAAATGAGTGTGCTTGTTTCTAATTAATAGTTTGTTTCATCATAGTTGCTGCAATTAACAGCTTATATGCTGCTTTTGGTTCTCTGCTCCCTGGATGGGCTGTTAGTGGGGGAGACCCGTGTGGTGAAGCTTGGCAAGGAGTCCTATGTGATATAAATGGCAACATTATTTCAATGTAAAGGAAAATCCTTTTTTTTTGTTCCAATCCTGTATGTGCATTTACTGTTACCTGCTCAGTTTTCTTGAGTATGACTCTTTGAATATGGGTTAAATTTACAGAAATCTTGTTGGTGCCAATTTGGGTGGTGGACTGGGAGACAGCCTAGCATCATTTTCGTCAATTACAACAATGTAAGAACCTCAAAATTCTTTCAGGTTGCGTTTGGGAACATGTATTTCATTTCAAATTCTTAATTTCAATTATGGAATCATAAATGGAGAATTTGAAATGACAAGGTTTGACAAGTCATTCTCAAATTCTCCACTTTAACTACTTTGGAAAACAAAGGTGGAATTCACTCAAATCCAAATTTGAAATTTTTTGATTTACCAAACACTTAATTTGATCCAATGCTAGATTTCCAAATGAAATCATCATTCCCAAACATAGCATCAAATTATTTCAAATCCTCACTTAATTGCGTATCATAGTACATTCATTTGCTAGCCTTTTGTTAGAGATCGGATTACTCTGGCAAAGCTCGTTCTATCTTAACGTCAAACTGCATATTTACAAACACCATCGTGGTCTTCGCCCATTTTAATTTGTTGTCAGCTTTGTATGTCAGTTCTTATGCGTCAATAATTATAATAATAAACTTGCGAGTTTCCCATCTTTGACTGCATGGACCAAAAACTCTGAAATTAGTACTGCATTCATTTGGCTTTATATGGTTTCCTATATCTTTGCTTTGTGTGCCGATCATAGTTTGTAACTTTTGATTTATTATTATTCTTTTTAGTGATTTGAGCAACAACCATATTAGTGGAAGTCTTCCATCAAAATTTCCAGTGTCCTTGGTGGGATTGTAAGTACCCGAACTTTTTGTAGACATATTCTTTTAAACTTATTGTTTCTTGCCATCCTTTTTTGTTCTTCAATGCTGAATAGTATAATACAAAATATATGATGGTTTTTGGCATACCAGTTTTCTTTCAGATAATAATTTGACTGGAAGCATTCCGAGCAGTATATCCACGCTTACCAATCTCGCTACATTGTAAGTCTATCAGTTTTTGTTAGGTTTATTATTTCTCTTAAAAAAGTCATTGTCTATTTGCTTAAAATTGTATGCCTTGTAGGAAATTGAATGAGAATCATCTCACTGGTGAGCTACCCGATAGCTTCCACTCTCTTACATCTTTGTCTAGCATGTAAGTTTTCATCTGTTTTGACTAGCTTCATATTCCACTCTTCAACAGGTGACTGATTTGTTTTCTTTACAGAGATTTCGGTCACAACAGCTTGAGTGGAGAATTGCCACCTTCGATGGAGAATCTGTCTGCTCTAGTCAGCCTGTACGTTTCTTTCGATTATTTTTCCACTATCAATTTTATAATTGCATTTGCAGTGACACAAACTCTGATTGTGCAGACACTTGCAGAACAATCAGCTATCTGGGACACTTGATGTTCTCCAGAATCTTCCCTTGCAGGACTTGTAAGATCCTTTTGTAACATATTAAAAAACTTGAAGTAATTTTTTGTGCTTCCTTATATCATAACACGTGCCATTTTCTTTGCTGTTTGTTGACACGTTCATTTTTGTTTCTGGTCAGAAATATAGAGAACAATCTATTCAATGGACCTATACCTGAGAAATTGCTGAATATTCCCAACTTCAAGTGAGCTTTTGCATTGGTCTTTCCTATTTTTCATGTTTTTTCTCCATTTTGCCAATGGTCTATGTTGGTCTTAGTTGCAAATGCTCTTATAGTGCTGCATGCTTACAGTTAACACTCCCAAAGTAAAACCAAAAAGTATTACTTTGACGTATTCTGAATGTTGGGATTTTATGACTCGAATCGAGTCTAAGATCGGGTTTTAAGATAAATCAAGAGATGGGTCGAAGTGCGCGGGGTACGGAGTACTACGCGGGGCGCTGATGCGCGGGGTGCGGAGTGTCTTCTGTTTTGGTAGAAAGCAGAGCGCGGGCCGCGGAGTTTTACGCGGGGTGCGTAGATCTACGCGGGGCACATAGCACTGCGGTTTTTGCGGAAAGTTGATTTTTTCCACGTTTTGGACGGTTATTCTTGGTTTTTGACGGTTTCTTTTGTTTTACTTAACCTAATTTCTTTTCATTTAGTGGTATACTATATAAAGGCCTCTTGTAATTAGAATTAGAAAATGCAATACAAAGTGAGGAAAACTAAGAAAGAAAAAGCTTGGAGAGCCATTGTTGTGGCTTCTTGTTCATCTTGTAATCTCCCGGTTTATAGTGAAAAGTTTATTCTCGGTGCTGGTGGATTTAGCTATCACATTGATAGTGAACCACGTTAAAATTCTCGGTGTGATTTTTTTTTTTTTATTGTTTGTTTGAATCTTTATTGCTTTCCATTATTGTTTTTTCGATCTTTTCTTCCGCTGGCGCACAACATTGAAAGTGCATCAACTTGATCCTGTTGCACTTGTAGTGGAAAATACATTTCCTATTAGTAAAAAACCTCAGTAACTCCAAATAAGGAAGAATAGAAAAAAAGAAATAGTTCTTATCACTAAACATAAGTTCAATGCATTAATAAATAGTTCCTTTCATCAATATGAGTAAATTCGGTTGTGAAAAAAAGATATAATAATTAAATGTAAGTTCAATTGAGCTAAAATAAGACGAATCAAATAGGGCCTAAGTTGTGAAGATTTGAGAGTGGGGGTGCTTTGGATAGAGGGAAATGTAGGGAAGGAAGGGGAGGGATTTAAAGGGATGAAGGATCCCTTGTTTGGATAACAAAAAGAAAGGAGTGGAATTTGGAGGGGAAGGATTTGAGCGATTACATGAATATGTTTTGTTAAGGTTACAATCTTTCTAAAGGTAGAAAGATTTGGAGGGAAAATACTCTTTTCCTTCCCTGCTATACAAACAAGGTAGACTTACCTTCCAATTTTTTCCCCTTCCTTTCTTTTCTCTCCAAAATTGTTATCCAAAAACACTCTGAAAGTAATTGGTAAAACTTATTGAAATTGAGTTGAATTTATTGGAATTGATGTGAAGTGAACTTATTAAAACTGAACTGACTTGAATTTATTACAGCTGAACTTACTAGAATTGAACTTACTAGAACTGAACTTATAAGACCTGAAAGTAAGTTTGGCAGAGTGGGTTCTTGAAGAGCTTTGTAATCTGGTATTGAACTATCTATGGGTTGCGTTGATTAGCTAATCAACTGTTATAGTGATGGCATGTCTTGGGGTGAAGCCAAGATTTTAAATTAAGGGGGGCCAAATTGTCGATAAACTAAGAAATCATCTACTGATATATGAAAACTCGTTAAACTCTGAAAATTTTAAAATCATGTAGATTGAAAGAACTTGAATCATAGCAAAATTATATTTAACAAATAGAGTTGAAGCTTCCTTAAAATTACACCTTTTGAAAAAAAACCAAGTGTTTTTGATTCCATATATTTGCTTAGTAAGTCTCCAATAAAAAAACACTATTAAAATTATAATAGCAAAAATATAAACACACACACTAAATAGGAGGAATGGGAAATTATGAAAGACAGAGTAATGGCATAATAATATAATTTTATTAGTCTATAAATAAATGATATTTTAAATTAGGGTTTGATCCCTAATCTTAGATTACAAATGTGTTGCGCCAATCATTGAGCTATAGTAAATTTTGTTATATTTTTGCACTCTTTAAAGTATATGTAATATTAGTAAAGGGTCTTAAGCCAAAAATATAAAGGATCGCATCTTCGGCAAGGAGCCTCCATGTAGCTTTGCCTATGGGCATGTCAGATTGTTAGTATATGTTTTGTAACTTTCAACATCTTTCTGTCTGTAATCATGAACAACAGTTGTGTTTGCTACAATCATGATCAACCGTTGCACTAAAATTTTGACAATATTTTTTTCGTAAGGTATATAGCGGTGTTTTCCTCTCATGTATTCTTAGATTTTCTAGCAACCTTATGCCAATACGGAATTATATTAAACAGGAGAGATGATAATCTTTTTAACACCACTGCTGCTCCATTGCCTTCACCACCAGCTCCCTCTGTGCTGCCTTCACCACCAGCTCCCTCAGTGCTGCCTTCACCACCGGATCCCTCAGTGCTGCCTTCACCACCGGATCCCTCAGTGCTGCCTTCTCCTATTACTCAAGAGGCGCCAACTCAGTCACCAGCTCGTTCAGGCTCTTCTCCAAGTTCTAACACGACATCTCCTAGTTCTAGCACAACTTCCAGTTCTGGACAGACACCTGGAAACCACACAGTTTCACCACCTATGCAGTCACCACCTGCACAACAGGTACAAAAAACTCAGTCAGCAAAAACAAGAAGGATAGTTGGGATATCAATTGCTTCGGTGATCGGATTTATAATTTTGGTTTTGGCACTTCTGCTGTGCTTACCATGGTGTTTTAGAAGAAGCAGAGCCTATTATCGAGCAACAACTCGACACGAAATCCGACCATATATGGGTGCAAGAGAGAGCTCTCACATTAATGGGTCATCTCGTTATCCTAACAATCAGGTTGAAAAAGGTCAGCCTAGTTTAATTAATAGTCTGTCTGCTTCTCTTAATGACTACGAACATAATGTTCCAATCGAGTTACAAGTTATTGTACATACTGATGAAATGTTAAATTTTGCATTTAGTTCAAAAAGATGCAGTTGTTGAGATCAAAGATGAGCCACGAGCTGAAGTTAGGAGAACTGCTGCAATTCCGAAACAACCAAGTGAAGAGGAGTTCTATTCTCAAAGATCAGCAACTCCATTGAGGAAGCTTGAAAGTGATATGAGTTTTGACATGGATTTTGTGATGCCTCCGCCGCCGCCGCCACCACCACCACCTCCTCCTCATTTTTCTTCAGAGAGAGTTATTGTTAAGCCCATCTCATCAGCAGAATCTCTAGCCGCGAAGCGTTCCACTAGACCTCTTCCCTTGACTTCAGTGAAGTCTTTCACAATTGCTTCACTTCAGCAATACACTCACAGCTTTTCACATGATAATCTGATAGGAAGTGGCATGCTTGGAACTGTGTATCGAGCTGAGCTTCCTAATGGAAAGGTATAAGTTTCTACCATGTTTAAGACACTCTGAGTTGTTTTTTGCTGTAGATATTTATTCGAACATGGCAGTTTTATTAAGGGCCTTCGTATGTTCTCCACAGAGCCAATAGTGTTCAGGCTACTTAGTTTGACATTGTTTTCGACTACAATTCTCTTTATTATAATCCATGTCCATGATTTCTGCTATATTTGGACTTTTGGCAGCCTTTGTGAGAGAAAATATTAATTGGACCACTTTTCCTTGAATTATCATTAACAATGTGGCTGACTATATTTGTGGATCAATTCTATATAAACTTGAAGCAACAATGTTTAGTACTTGCAAGAAGGATCATATATGTTGTTGGATTGCAATACAGATACCTTGTTATGCTACACAAGTTTGTGTTGGTGATAAAATTATCTAGAACTTGTAGGATAGCTTTTTAATGAGCCAAATACAGCATAGCAGGATTAGAATTCTGTACATGATGGAACACCAACATATCTAACTTCTACATTTCTTGTCACCTTGTCCAATATTTTCCCTCTTTTCTTCTGACTGGTTTTCTTTGTTTAATTATGTATGTGATTTGAAGTTTGTGGAGGGTAAGGCCTCATGAGAAGTTTAGTTGCAGGATTAGTAGGAGGAGATGTGTCAAAACAGTCGAGGGGGCGGGTTTTGGGTTGGGTTGGATAGTTTCCGGTGGGATTGACTTTGGGCTGGGTCATTTTTGAGTCAAGTCATTTTTGGTTTGAACGGGTTGATCAAAGAGGCCAATAGTTTAATAATTTTTTCCTTATCATCAACATTTTCTAGAAATATGAAGTATATATATTAAATAAACTGTTTTTGTTTTTGTAGTTTTTTTTCTTATAAAATGGACTAGAAATACAACAGGTTCCAGGTTCTAGATATAAAATGATGATGTAGAACTTTAAAAAGTTGAGTTAGGGTTACGTTTGAGCTTGACCCACTTTTTTAGCTTTTCCTGATTGGATTGTTCTTGTGTTATGGGTCAAAATTTTGGGTTATGCACCAACAATTTTAAATGTTGTTTCAAATTCATTTCAGTTCGGATCAAAAACACTAACAGGTCTTAGAGGGGGGGCATTCAGTTTGTGTGAAAATTTTCTCATGCAAACAGTTTTGACGTGATCTGTGGTTTGTGGTTTAATGTGCAGGTATTTGCAGTGAAGAAGCTAGACAAGGGTGTTTCTAGCCGCCTGAAAGAGCATGAATTTATTGAGCTTGTAAATAACATTGATAGAATTCGTCATGCGAATGTCGTGGACCTGGTGGGCTACTGCTCGGAGCACAATCAGCGCCTTTTGATTTATGAGTATTGTAGTAATGGTAGTTTGAAGGATGCACTACACGCAGATGATGAATTCAGGAAAAACCTTTCTTGGCATTTGCGAATGCAGATGGCACTTGGAGCTGCACGAGCCTTGGAGTAAGTATCTTTATCTAAACATATATATTTGTATGAATCTTAGTATCACTTTGCTACGATGTGATAATATTGTGTCTCATTTTAATATAATTTTTTGGAATTATCAAGTCTTTTTTCAGTATCCACTTTGAAATTTAAAGTGCTCATGTGTTGTTATCGATGAGTAGTAATTTTTTTTTTACCTAAATTCAGATATCTGCATGAGGTCTGTGAACCACCTGTTGTCCATAGAAACTTCAAATCTGAGAACATTCTTTTTGATGATGAATTTAATGTGCGGGTCTCTGATTGTGGATTGGCATCTTTGATAGCATCTGGTTCTGTTAGCCAGGTAAGAGATGTATTGGCCTACATGGTTTTATTGGTTTATTTGCTGCTGCTTCACTTGATTAAAATCCATCATCTTTCACTGAAAATCGATCCTACACAGTTACTGGTTAGTTTTCACGATTCTATCTTGAAAGTTTTGGAACATGAGTATAAAATAATTAATCTTTGATGAATGACCTGTCCACTTTGGATCTTGTAGTAGTAATTTTTAAATGCCTTGTGTTTGAAATCTTGCCCATGAGGTATATCTAACCCTTTCTTCCTTCAAGTGTTTCTTGGCGTCTTTGTCTCCATGAAAGTGGACACTGTAAGTAGGAACTAAGAAACTTTAAATATAGCTCAGGTGGTAAATGATAGCTCCCAAAATAAAAAATTAGTTCTCCATGGATGCTTTTGATTTTTGTTTAACTTATTATGAGTTTAGAGTTTTGGATCTTGGGTGGAGTAATTCGTTTCGATTGTGTTTGTAAAACACAACATTTGAGGCATACTTGTCATGGCCTTATAGATTAAATTGTCTCTTAGGGAATGTGGATCATACTACACAATATAGTCCGCATCATGACGTCATTGTAACGACTTTTGAGGTTATCGCGACTACAATATATGCCGTGATAACTAGAAAACCATCTGCGTTGACCGCAAAAAGACCATGGATGGGGTTTCAAAACCGTGACCGCAACCGAGAATTCGCACCATCATATATAAGCTTCAAACAACTCCATTTTTGGTGTATCTTCGACCTTCTCTCTATGTCAATGGAATTATAGGAAAGAAGTTTGGGATGTGTATATCTCCAACTAACAAAACAGTCATTAATGATCCTAATTTTGATGGATCAAACTCCTTCAAGATCAAGTCGTGTCAAAAGTCAATACACTTTTTACAAGTGATAGAAGTCCATGTCTCTTGACGAGGCTTCTAAATAATCCCTCTGTCCATGTGAGTTTGGTAGTCTAGTGGCCTTGGTAGTTGTTACTGTTGGAGGATATTGTACTAGCGATTTTATTAGGAGAATACGAAAAAGTTATTGGCGAGTAAATCTGGTAGCGTTCAAGGTTGCTTGGTCGGACTAAAAGTGATTTTGTTAATTGATCTAATGGGCGTTGCGATGGTGCCATGGGAGGCGATTTATCATTTTGAGGGTAGTTATATGGATGTATCACCTAATACAAAGGTATAGGTGAGTGAACGACTTTTGTCAAACAAGATGTTATGTGGTGGGGTTATGGGCTTGGTGTTGATGACTTTGATGGCAGTAGAGTAGATCTCTTGTTATGGTTGGGATTAACAGCCTTGAAGATAACTCTAGGTGATAATCTGGGAAAAGGTTTTCACTATTGTTAATGGGAACTATCCCTGTTGCTGCAATCTTTTTAGATTACGCCACCAACGCAAGCTTTTCTATCTCAAATTTATCTTCTATATTTTATTAGCTATGATATCCTACCTTGGTTCATAACAGGACTACAATTGGAACTTTTCCAACTTTGTTTATGTTTTGTTTATGAACACGTGAGAAACGGAGGGATGCATTTGCCTCCATTTGGATATCAAATAAGGAGGGAAGAAAATGGCTGGAAGGGAATGAGAGAGATGAGATCCTTCATATTCTCTGAAAAAAAAAAAATCTTCCTATTTCTTTATCCAAACACACTCTTATTGAGTTCATGCACCCTCGTTTATGTTATTTTCTCCATCAGAGCAGTATTCATTTTTTTCTATATGTGAGTTTATTTTTCTTTATATTATTTTTTCACGTTTCCTCGAGTTATTAGAAATTTCTCAGCAGAAAGTCTCTCTTTAATGACCTCCACACTTCAGTTACTCTAGAAGAGGACTGTCATTTGCATGCATGTTATTTACAATTGAATAAAACACGTTTTTTGGATAGGCATTAGTCATTATTGACAGTGATAAATGCTGGGTGCTGGATATGCTCCTTTGCATTAAGAAAACTTCATAAAATATTGCTGTCTTATATGCTGTTCATTTTCAGTTGTCAGGACACCTGTTGTCTACCTATGGTTATGGCGCTCCTGAATTCGAGTCGGGAATCTATACTTCTCAAAGCGATGTTTACAGCTTTGGAGTGGTTATGTTGGAGCTTTTGACAGGTCGAATGTCCTATGACAGGTAAGAGTTGTCAAAACATGCATTTTTCTAATCCACATCACTCAATTTGAGCAAAACATCAAGTGTGAACATTTAATTGATATTTTCTCCAGGACACGAATTCGAGGGGAGCAATTTTTAGTAAGATGGGCAGTTCCTCAACTACATGATATCGATGCTTTGCAAAGGATGGTTGATCCTTCTCTCAGCAAAGAGTATTCAACAAAATCTTTATCACACTTTGCTGATATTATTGCACGATGTGTTCAGGTGAATAGAACTTCCTGCTTTTTTATTATTGGCTTGATATCTGCTGGAGTCAGGTGAATAATGGACTCTAGAAGATATCCTCACAATTAGCGTATTTTGTTTGATTGTTTGTCTTGAAAGCATTAATCTTTCTTGCTCTTCGTCTTCTCAATCTCTTTTGGCACTACTTTTTATCTTAATTCATTCTCTCTCAGTCCCTCTGAGTTTACACCATATGACCCAAAAAGTTCACATATTTGAGTAAGAGCAAACACAAAGGCACGGAGGGAATAATAAATAAATAGTAGACCAAGCTGTGCAGACATTTTCAGACTCTGCTGAAAAAGTATTGCAAGGATTTTCCATCAGAGAAATAGGAATCACTTTTGGGAGCCCAAAGTAATGCTAAAACATAGTATTTCCTATGTTATTTAGGAAGTAAAATGCCTTCAAAAATTGTGCCAATGGTCACGATTGCGGTAACAACACAGTGATGTGGTTGTCGTACCACCAAATATCGGCCAAACTTATGAGATGTCCCTTGAACAGAATATTAGACATACTGATGTTGCACGTATTATAGATATATTGCACTTTCTAAAATTTGAGTTCATTGAAGTCTAGTCATTTGGAGATGGAGATAAGGAAACTATAGTTCCGGATCAATTTTCTTCACTTATGCAAAGTACATATCATAGTACAATGATATATTTATATACCATATTGTTCCGTTACTGATTCACGGCTGTTTGGCTAAATATCGTCTCCTTGGACATTGACAAATATGATATGGTTTAACCGCAGACTGAACCAGAGTTTAGGCCGCTGATGTCTGAAGTAGTACAAGATCTCCAAAGCATGCTACAAAGAGGTTCACCCACCAAGAGTCCCAATGGAGACTAAATATTCAGATTGTAATGAGTAACTCGACAAGAATGTGCAGAATTTTGGTGCCTAATTGCAGCAAATGCAGATTGTTGGAATTGTTTTAACTGTAGATATCAAAACTATCTAAAACATTAGAAGAACAGAAAGTTACCATGAAAGATACTGCAGCTGTACATCCTCCATCAGATGATCTTCAAAAGTGCCTTTGCATAGTATCTATTGGATGCAGTCGACGCCCTATACTGATTTAATGGGTACGCCTTATATATATCATTTATTTATCATTTTTTGATGATCGACAAATTAGTGATTGAAGATGCTTAGCGTAGCTAGATGTAATTATGTGATTGTTTGGGAAGTGACCAGGTAAAAATCGTCTTAAGCCCGTTTTGTGAAGGAAAAATCCGATGGTGTTGGAATTTTTCTGTAAATGTAATATTGTTTCTGTAGCTGTGTACCACAGTATGTTGTTTTGGTGCTGAGTCCTTTTTATTCATTTTGCTCCATTCTTTTAAGTTTTGAGAGCCATTTGTTCTTATACTATTGTATAATCATCAATTGTTTAAAGAGTAAAATTAGTTTATGTTGGATAGTTAAAACTTAAGAGTATTATGATGGATCTAAATGTGCAAAAGGTGAAATGTTTTGTGCTTGACCATGTACAAGTTCTCGATCAAAATTGAGTAGAGGGAAACGAAATTTAGAAGGCAAACTAGACCATGCGTTCGACCAAGCACAGTTGGCAATCGAGCCATTTGGCTCAATCGACACGATCGTGTATCAATTCTCTGAGTAGTGATAAAAATTTGCCCATTTGAAATTGATACACGATTGTGTCGATTGAGCCAAATGGCTCGATTTCCAACTGTGCTCGGTCGAACAAAACTTATGATAAATATATTTGTTATGGTAGAAATTACATGGCCTAAAAGCCTATCATCCTTTATTAGAATATTTGGTTCTTACTAGAAATTAGTTTATTGGAAGATAAAATATTTTTGGTAAAATTACCTAGAATAATCCAATCTTTTTATGAGTTTTTTTACAATAACTTCTATTGATTAACCATGAATAATTCCAACTTTAAGAGCTATTTGCCTAGAGTAAACTCGAATACCCTGATGACTAGATACAATAGTTAATTTATAAAAAAATAAACTGAAAATTAATGCAAAATTAGAGAAAGGTTTTGGAAACCACAACTTTATCCTTAAGATATTAGCTACAAGCATAGTGTCAAATCTCCCATTAGCATAACAACATTCATTGTATCTCAAAGCAAACTTGTTAGTTTATTCCAAAATCACCAAAGTGGGATGAATATTAGTCTTTGATGGAATTGATAACATCTGCTCAAGTTATAGTCATAGTTATAGTCATAGTCATAGTGCCGCCATCATTGTTTGTCTAGCAGCATGCTGCTTCATCTCTGCTGCTTTCCCACTTCCTCGAAAATACATATATACTTGCTGCAACAATTTATTATATTATACTCCCTCCTATTCACAAGTATTGTCCACTTTCCTTATTTGGTAAAGTCACTTCACTTGTCCACTTTCTATTTTTGGCAAAACTTTTTACCTAAATACCCCCAACTATCCCAACTTATATTATTTAATAATACCCCACCTACCACCTTTTCAATTATTATAATCACTTAAAATACCCCACTATCACCTTTTCAATTATTATAATCACTTAAAATACCCCACTACCACCTTTTCAATTATTATAATCACTTAAAATACCCCACTATCATTTTTTCTTAAAATCCGATCCAAACCCAAAGTGGACAATACTTGTGAATAGGAGGGAGTATTATGTGGTGGCTTCAAATAATTAGATGAAAATACTTTTTATGCTTTATTCAGATTGCAACATTTGAGCTTAAAAGCTTTTATGTAAAAATGTACTGGCTAATATTGCAATTTTAATAGAAGTAAGACATGTTTATTACGTCTTTTTAATTTTGCTATATAATACATTAAAAAAATCATTTTGATTTTAGCAATATAGCAAAATTCAAGAGATAGATTACTAAAAAGATAAATAATTTGATTATTAGATTAAATAAACATTTAAACCTGGAAAACCCAAAAGCTAAGCAGCAATTCCAAGACGAATAAGCCAAACCCAATAAGGTATAATATCTGTAGAAAAAATTGAACTTTAATCATGCAATCAATTCAAATTCTCGTAAAAGGATCGCACGTATGAAGTTAAGATGATGGGTATTTATGTTGTGTCAAAGTATTAAAATTAAATACACAAGTATATGTAATGAAAGACAATAATTAAGAAATCAATACAATCACTTTTTCGTGACACGACCTTAGCCGTGCAACTGACCCAAACCCAATAACTTTTAAAAATATTTTGACATACTAATTTTAAGACTAAAAAGACAATTTCAAGACTTAAAAATCCAATTTTAAGACTTAAAAGGTCAATTTTAAAGTTTTTAATATCTACTTCAATATTTGAGTCATTCTATTTTTAAGTTGAAATGAGAATTTAATGTCATGTAAATGGTCTTTTAAGTCTTAAAATTGGATTTTAAAGTATTGAAATTGACCTTTTAAGTCTAAAAACTGTCAAATTTCATAACTTAAAATGTCAATTTCAACTTGAAATTGATATTTTAAGTCTTTAAATTGGTCTTTTAACTCTAGAATTTGATATTTTAATTTGTAAAATTGGCAAAAAAAAAATATACACAATTGGGCCGGCCCAATAAGACGCGTCTCACAAGTAAGACGGTCTCACCAAGTTTTTGTGAAATCTTAAGACAAGGATTTAAGGTGGTTCAACAATTAATTAATGAGCCGCATCCACCATCTAGGCTAGATTATAATTAATGTGTTTAAAGGAGATAAATGAACTTGAGAGAAATTACAAATGGAGGTTTAATGTAAGAAGAGAGAAGCTAATTAGCGAGTAATCATGCTCTTACAAATAAGACATTAGTGCATCTAAGACCTAGAACAAGAGTATTTTATAGGGGAAAAGTCTTGGTGCCTAAGGTTTGCTTCATCGAGCACCTACTAACACCTAATATAATTGTACTCATTTGATTCTCTATCATCCAATCACAATGTAGTACTTGGTGCTTAAGGTTTGCTGCATCGAAAAACTCATTAACACTTAGTACAATGTACTAGTTTACTTGTTTAATTCCCAAACAACCAATTACAAAGGAACTTTGTATACTTGTTACTTACACTAACATGTTAAATTAATTTCTTTAATCTTGTTTTGATTATTTGGTGAACCAAATCACCAATAATCCTAATGTTTTCTCTAATTAAGTGTCGGCTTTAAAAGAGTCAATGATGTTAATTGATATACCTTAATTTTGTAAAAATAAAAATACTAGTGTAAGTTTATTGAGTACAGTGTAGTCTAAACACTTGGTCTGCGTATAAACCCCCACAACTCCTTTCCTTTGGGCTAGATTATGGGTGAAGACTGAAGTATAAATCCTTCTTATGCTATATATCTCATTTTAAATATGGAGCGGTTGAGATTGAAGCCCATGACTTCTTATCACGCTGACTTTTAATACTATGTCAAGAAGCCAATTCAACCAAAAACTTAAACTAATGATAATACGCCACATTATACTATATACCCTAACACCAATACACCGTACTAATTTACCAATTTTGTTTCTCCTTTTTTACTTAGATTTAATAGTATAAATGTATGTCGGAGAGAACATTTTTCAATTTTTTGGAAACAAATTCTATCTTATTTTACGGTGAAAGAGACAATCTTTCACAAGAGTAGCTGATTGAAAACAGAAAAGTGATAATAGAAATTAAAATAGACATAAAAAGTCAAAACTTACCGCAACAATAACATTATCATTCAAAAGTTCTATAGCAGACAAAATTCCCCTGAAACACCAATATGAAATATAAATCAAAAATATGAATAAAAATGTCAGCTAAAGTACTAAAACTAAATTAAATTGTTAATTTAACTCAAAAAAAAAATTAAATTGTTAATTTAACTCAAAAAAAAAAAAAATTTGTTAATTTTGCGTCCAACTCCCTATTGTTCTAACGCTATTAAGTGACTTGTATCTAGGGTGGAGTTTATGAAGTCAAATGTACTCAGTTTTACCCTTATTACTGATAACATTAGCAAAGAGGTTATTTCCGATTAGCTCTTAGTAGTAAAAATTATGTGCAACTTAAATAAAAATGCACATAATTTAATATGTCATTTTATTATAGTTCATTATGATTCAAAACCAAAAAATCAAAAATCTTTGGCTAATATCAAAAATCAAGATAAAAGGTAAAGGATCTTCCCGGTATTCCGCACAAGGCAGGTTCCGAGTGAGGAATTTTCTTTTTTTGAAAAATGCGGACAAATTACACCCGTACTCCCAAGAAGGGAGTAATTGTAAAGACAGATGTGCGCAGTCAAGAAACACTCCAATTGATACCTGCGCCCAGTAGGGGTCGAACCCCCTCAATATACAATTTATACTTTTTATTTGAAATAAATAAATTGCTCATATTTTACATAAAGGAGACTTACGTAATAGATTTATCTTCAAAAACAAAAGGTGGAGCAATTGCAGCCAAACTGCAGAAGATAAGGTGCACCTGTACATTGCGAAACCATCAATACATGAATACCAAAAATTATACGTATACCGTATACCGTATATCGTATTCTTCTAAGAAAATACTATTTGACTAAAAGAACCATTAAATATTCAAGTCAAATAATGCTTTTCTAGAGGGATTAATACAATACGATTGCATAATTGTTACACTTACAACATAGGCAAGGAAAAACCATCCGAATTTAAGAGCATTTTCAGTTCTGTCCAAAATAAAATGAAGACTAATTAGATAATTTCTCGATTTAAATTATGCATGAAACATATAATAATTGTTATAATGTTGGTAGAAGGTGTCCGAAAGCGGCCCGACCTGTTTTCGAAAATCCGGATACCTAAATTTGCGATCCGGTTTAACCGAGTACTCAGAATCCGGATACCGGATTTAAACCGGGTCGGAAATCGGGTACCCGGTTTTGTGCCTTTAGTAAAGGACTGAAGGTCGAAAGGAACAAAACGTGTGTTGGTGAAAGGTGAGGAGTCCAAAAGTGTAAGGTAAAACTTAGTGGGACACTGTGTGTTGGTGAAAGATGAGGAGTCCAAAAGTTTAGAGTTTAGACTCAAAACAGTAAACAGTTGCCAAACAAAAAAAATATGTATCCGGTTCCGACCCGAATATCCGGTTTACAAACCGGGTACCCGGTCCGAAATATCCGTTTTTACAATCCGGGTCAAAACCCAATTTTAAAAACCAGATACCGGATAATCTGGATCGAGTTTTTAAATTCGGATATTTTTGAATACCCCTAGTTGGTAGGTCAATTCCAACTAAATATATTAAATATGGAAACAAAAGTTAATGAAATAATATTTAATACAATTAAAGTGTATCACTTTTCAATCTGAGTCATAGGCTACACCCATATGGAAACAAGAATTACGTTCAGGGGTGTTTGGTACAATCGTACAAAAAGTGGAAAAGGAATGAAAAGGGAACTATTAAGGAGGAGTAAGGAAAATGATAAAGGTTATTATTGTTAGTTGTTTGGTATAATTATGTAACAAAAACACTTTTTTACAAAATGTTTTATCAGAGCTTTGAGAATGGAAACAAATTAGAGGAATCAATTACAAAAAGGAAAAAGAAATGATTACCTAATTATATTAACAAACGCAAAGTAATAAATTTGCTTATCTGTTTCCCTTACCAAACATACCCTGAAGGTTTAGGTAATGTTGATCAAGCAAGTACTACTTGGATATAAACAATACAATATAGTTGTAGCGTTGTAGGCTTACTACAAGCTACTTAACCAACTCTAAACCGATTATACTAAATCCACGTAAAACAGTCTCAATAAAATCACTCAAATGACAACCTCTACGAGTAATATAGTAAAGTGAAAAAACTTAAAGATAGGCATGATGTTATGTACCTCATAGCACGATATAATGGACGGTACCAGAAGACATAAGAGACTGGAACTCCAGACATAAAATAAATAATAGATAGAAGCCAAATTTCCACTCCTTCAATAACACAAATTAAAGCTTAGCTTATGCAATTTTGTGCAACTAACACATTCAACAACAAAAAAATGTACAACATATATACTTCCTCGTGCTATTTTGTTCATTTATATGTCAAATTATATACATTTAAAAATTATAAATAGGTTATATACTTATATTATGAAAGTATGCGATTAGACGATTCAAACAAGATCCCATTTGACTATATTATTACTTACTTATTAGTTACAATATATAAAATAAGCTTAAACGATGAATAATGTCCAAAAACAAAATGTAGCAAGTATTTCAGAACAAAGGAAGTATGTATTATGTGGATACCTTCTCCTTTAATCCAAGCTACAGTAACTGCCACAATATTCCACAAAAGGCATAGAAAAAGTCCTGTGTATAAACCTCATCCAAGTTAAAAGGATGAAACCAAATAATTTTGATAAAAAAGGACATTTTAACTACTAAAAAAATGGTTTTTATATGATCAATGTTTTATTATAATAGAAATAATATAGCACATTTCGTGCATATTCATTACATATTATTTTCATTATTACCGTTTAATACCAACAACCAAACACACATTAAAACTACTTAATATTCTAGAGATTTCATCTCATACAACATTAGAGTAGTAAAAAGATAGTGTTCGAGTATATAAAATAACTTCGAGGCTTAACCATCAGCTTAAACTTTTGTCAAGTTGATTACTTAACATGGTATCAGAGCCAGCGTGACTGTTAGAATATATAACATAATTTAGAGCCTCAACCATCAGCTTAAGCTTTTGGTTTAAGCCCCCAGGTTACGTCATATATATATATACTCTAACGGATAGTAACACACTATGTTGATATGTAGATTGAAAACTATTACAAAGAGACATACCAATATATGTTGTGAATGCAACATATTGCAACTTTTGCAAATGAATAGGAATCTCATTTGGAATGTCATGATGTATAAGAGGGAAAAATGGGGGCCAATTCTTCTCTTCTATAACAATCCCAGCTGCAAACCCACAAGTATTATTGTACATCAGATGCCCATGCCTATATAATATAATATACAAATTCCTCTATTCCTTAAAGTTGTTCCCATTTGCTATTTTGATTCGTTGTTTCTATTTGCTATTTTGATTCGTTGTTTTTCTTTGTCATTTTGAGTCGTTCTCCTATAAAATCATCTAGTTATATCACAAATTCCGAATATAATTAACCTTTTCATTGTTATTTGTATATTTTATTATGTGTATGGTCATCACATATTTTTCATCAACTTTATTTTAATATTTTTTAAATTTTTTTTCTTATTGGAACAACTATAAGAAATGGGGGAATATTATAATACCTTTACAAACAAAGATGGCAAGTACCCCGAGCGATTGCATCTTCTCGTCTTTTAATTTCCTGCATCCATCAATGAGCTCAAAATTAGTTTAGTTTAACCAATACATTCCAACAAAAATAACGTGACAGATAAAAGATTAGGAAAAATTGTCGGGAATAATCCGAACTATTGACAAACCGCTGTGAATAATCCAAACTATTGATTATTTATGAATAATCCCACCTTTACAGTTTATTTGCTCGTGGCACCCCCAACCGAAATTGAACCTGTTGTAGCAGGTTTTATTAATCCTTTGCAGGTCATCTTCTTCAAAGTTCTTTTTATAAACCTCATATACTGATTTCAATGTCTTCTCCATTGTTCTTCTTCCATTTCTTCCGTTTTGTTCTTCCTTCTTCCACTAATTCCAACTCCATAAAACATGCCTATATATTTTTTTTCTGGGTAAATGAACTCCAATTGTTCCGCAAGCCATAGTAGAGCTTCAAATTGGAATAATGGCGTGAGATGTGACTGAGCATGGGTATTTGGAAGAAGGAAGAAGAACAAAATGGAAGAAAGAAGGTGAAGAAAGGAGAACAAAATGGAAGAAATAGAAGAAATACAATGGAGAAGACATTGAAATCAGTATATGGGGTTTATAAAAAGAACTTTGGAGAAGATGACCTGCAAAAGATTGATAAAACCTGCTACAACGGGTTGAATTTCAGTTGGGGGTGCCATGAGCAAATAAACTGTAAAGGTGGGATTATTCATAAATAATCAATAGTTCGGATTATTCACAGCGGTTTGTCAATAGTTCGGATTATTCCGGATAATTTTTCCAAAAGATTATGATAAATTTATTATTAGATTATCAACTTAAATCTTTAGTTGAGTTGATACCTTGACATTATTAGCCGCCTAATGACAAGACAATGCAATATGCAATTTTATCATTGTAATATCAAAATCGTCGTGTCCAACTAAGCTATATATTTACTAATAAAATCCAAATTTTCACAAAATAAAAAGCACAAACATTCAAATGAACGATTTTACTATAGTCTAGAATTCAAAACAACAAAATTTATAGACGTTTTGGCTTCATTGAGATTGATTATCATATATTTGTCATTAAACTTATATAACAAATTCTTGCTATAGACCGTCTATAGCATAGATGGGTAAATTTAGGCCATCTTATTTTGCAAAATAAGTAACTGATTAGTCATCAATCTTAATTTTTAAATTTAAAATCATTGGGTTGGGCTGTTGGGAGACCCGTCTTTGTCATAGACGATCTCTCAGGAGACCTTCTGAACTTGTATAGCAATAGGACTCACTCAAAGAAAACTTGACTGCATACAAGCCTAATGTCAATAGTAATAATAAGAGTAACTCATCAACTTAATGTTAATTAATATCTCACTAATTCTTCGATTGGTGATTAAATTTCCAACATATTATAGATTTAAGACACATTAAATCAATTTGTAAAATTTTGATATAAAAAATTAAAATACCTGTTCTTTTTTCTTTAATTCAGCCTCTTTAGCAAGCAAATTCTTCTCTTTATTTTTCCAATCCTAAATGATACAAAATAAAAAAAATGAGAAATAATTCCTAGTACATTTCTAAATAATTAGAGAACAATAGAGTCAGGGTCGTTCCTGAGGGTAGTTTTAAGGTGCAATCGCCTAGGGCCCAGCTCATGAAGGGGCCCAAATTGAGTTAATCCTTATTATTAAAAATTGTATTTCCATAAATAACTTTTAACGTGGATCGAATTTACAATATTGAGTTTCTTAATTAAGCGCATGATCATCAAATACATTAAAAAAACGAACTGAAACTTTAACTATATAAGGGTCATTTTTCTATTTTCTGCCTAGGGTCCAAACATTATTAGGAACGGCACTGAATAGAGTTTAGTAAATATAGTTTGGAAGAGAAACAGTAATTATAAAAAGATATATACCTGTCCATCATGAAGAGGAATATCAAGAGTTGCACCACGATTGTAATCAGCACGTTCTGATGGAAGTGGTGATAGTACGGAATTTGGAGCAGAAGGTTCTGGATTCTATTATTAAATAAATTATATTATCATAATGATTTTACATATAAATTACGATAAGTCCATTAAGCCAAAAGGAAAAACAACTAGCTTCGTCAATATAATTAGTCAAATATAGTTTAGGCAATGAGCAATTGAGCATTACACACACGAAAAACTTAGTTGATTCAGTTGGTAAACTGCCGTTTTTAATCGACAAATACTATATATTGGTGACCTGGTTATTAATATTACTTGATATTTATTAATCATGAATTGTTTTTCCGGTGAGTAGATGGAGCTAAGTCCAATTAAGAACATTGGAAAAGTTAAAAGACAAGTATATTAGCGAATCTGTAATTATCTTGACAGACTTACAAAGAAAGTAAGGAAGATTGAACGAATATGATATTGTTGTTATTAGGCCGTGACAAATCGTCACATAATCTCACCGTGGCCCACTCGTGGGGACACGGGACACCCGTGGGCTCAAGCCCACAAACCCACGGGTCAAGAGTGTTGACTTGCACATACACTCGGTGAGGTTCATTATTACCCAAAACCATATGGCAATAGGAGGATTAGCTCACCAAGTATATATGCAAGTCCACAACCCACTTTTTTATCGATGTGGGATCTTGTCTCACATGTGAAGTATTTCCAATAGTTGTTTTTGTGGTACTTTTTTCTAACAACCATTTAATCGGAAGTGGTGCTAACAAAGCTTAAAAAAATTTCCACACAATAGCATTGTAATGTTGTAGTTAAATCTCCAGTAATATTAATGAGCTAAAAGCATTTAATTAGTCGTTAAGTTGTAAAATATCTTAGAAATATTCTATATGATAACAATATAATTAAATTTCCTCCAACAAATCAATCAATCTGATTTAATAAAAATCCAAGAAACTTGAAGGCAACAAATTCCAGAAAATCCAAATAAGATATAGAAATTAAATTAAATCACAAATTATTTAGAAAAAAATAGGCAATTTAAATTAAAAAAAACAAAAATGAAAAAGAAAAATAAAGGAGAAGGAGAACAAACCGCAAAAGGATTGAGATTGTCGTCAAATGGGTTTCGATCATACGCCATAAGAATTGCTAATGATGAGAACAAATTGTATGATAACAATGTGGGAGAATTAAAATGTAGCAAATTGATTTGTATATGGACAAGTATTATGATAATACTTGTTTATTTTTTACCCCAAATACTACCAAAAATAATAGGGTATAATAAATTTGTTAATTTTGATCTCTAATGGGTTGTGATTTGTGTTCATGCTTTGATTCGAAAATTTGGGTTTAATTCCACGTTTTGGATGCTTTGAAATTTTTAGATTCACATTATTTTGATTAATTTGCGCATTTTAAGTAAAATGTTTGAGATTTTAAGTAAAATTTGCGCATTTTATTGTCAATTCTTTTTTAATTATAGTTACCAAAGTATCAAAGTCTATACTGTTTAGGTCAAAGAACATAGTTTCGATCAACTTAGTGTTTGAAATTTTGGGTTAAATGGTCGAGATTTTGTGCTTTGGCCTACACGTGGCAGGCTTTGATATTTTAGTATCGGTAACTGTAATTTACGGTATCTATGTGCGGGAACACTGGGTATGATGATGATGGTAACTGTAATTTACAAAAGTCATGAATTATAAGATTTTAATTCGTGAATTATTTTATTATTTTTAAACTAATGTAAAAAGCCGTGCAACACATGAAGTTGTTAGTATGGAAATATTAAAAGTTTTCCATCTTGTGGAGCTCCATTTAATTAATTTTTAGGATTGGTAACATCAACCAATAAAATTCAATTTTGTGGAAAAGACTCGTGAAATTTTCATGTTATTTTTTTAAATTGTATGATTGTAGAATGCTTTGTTAAAGTCTAAAAACTGTATATTAGCCATTTTTATGGGAACATTTTTCTATAACAAAAAACAATACTCCCTCCGGTCCAGTTTAGATGTCCCATTTGACTTTTGGCACTATTCACTCATCACTCTTAATTTGTATTTTACTCTTAATCTATAAGTTAAAACATAGTCATGTGGGATCTTGTTTGATTCGTCTCAATACAAGGATTATTAATATCAATTTTTTATAATTTTTGATTAAGAATAATTAGAGATATTAAGGGTTAAAATGTTGCCTCGGCATGTGTGAAAAGTCAAATGGGACATCTAAACTGGACCGGAGGGAGTATATTTTTTTAGATTAATAAGAACTTTTATATTAAAAAAAAGGAAAATTTGATTTAAAAGGTGCCAACTTTGGCACATTTGCTGGCAAAGGTTCGAACTTTCGATATTCCAGGAAAGGTTCGAACTTTACCTCCCATCTTCAATTAAAGGTTCACCCGGTTTTCTATGAGTAAGGTAACCTATTATACCAGGTTACCTTCATCTTCTTCCTTACTCTTCATCAATGGTTTGAAGGTTTGAAGAACATCCATCTTAGTTCATCAATGGTTTGAAGATAACAACGTGAAGATGTCCTCTACAATCATCCCCCATGAAGGTCTGCAACTTATGAATCAATGTTTTAACCTTTTTTTTCGATTTTTACATGATTTAAAGGAGGATTAAAATTCTTGTCTATTCTTTCTTGATTTTGTCTTAATCTTAATACTTGCTTTTGGTATTAACTTGTACGGACTAAGGGGTACTTTTTAAAAAATTCTTTTTTCTTTTTGATTTTGTGGCTGATTTGATTAGGGATTTTTCTTGGTGGGGATGTTATTGTGAATGAATTTTTGGTGGGTATGTGTTCATTTAGTTGATTTTGGGTTTTTGTGGTGGTAAGAAACCCCAGTTCAAACAATAGCTTTCAATTACACCAATTTCAATCACCCTAACCTAACAAATTCAATTCAATTACCCAAAAAATAACCCATTTTAGATCTCTGAATTTGTACTAATTTCTGGGTTTTTTGGGTTGATTTTGGGTTTTTTTGGGTTGATTATGCGTTTTTTGGGGTTGATTTTGGATTAATTATGTGTTTTTTTGGGTTGATTATGGGTTGATTTTGGGTTGATTATGGGTTAATTTGGGTTCATTTTGGGTATAATTTTGGGTTGAAGATGATGATGATGATGATGATGATGATGATGATAATGATGATGATGATGATTTTGAGTTGAAGATGAAGGTGAAGAAGATGAAGTTCACTTAGATTAACTCCATGTCCAGATTTAATCATTTTTTAGGTTGATTATGGATTTTTTGGGTTGATTTTAGGTTGATTATGGATTTTTTGGGTTGATTTTAGATTGATTATGAGTTTTTTGGGTTGATTTTAGATGGATGTTCTTCAAACCTTCAAACCATTGATGAAGTGTTTGAGTTGAAGATGATGAAGATGATTTTGAGTTGAAGATAAAGGTGAAGAAGATGAAGTTTACGGGTTCAACCGGTTACAAGTCATGGAAACCTTTAATTGAAGATGGGAGGTAAAGTTCGAACCTTTCCTGGAATATCGAAAGTTCGAACCTTTGTCAGCAAATGTGCCAAAGTTGGCACCTTTTAAATCAAATTTTCCTAAAAAAAATTGTACCTTGTTAAGTTGTTCCAAATCCGATCTAGTTAGAAATCTTCCCTTCCCTAGTCATATGTTGACAGATCCAATAACTTGATATTCACCTGATCTTGTAACCAAATCCAACTTCAAAATGAAATTTAAATTATACAAAATCAATGTAGACACAAAATCCGAAATCAACTCAATGACCCAAATGAACACGTTTAGTAGTGATGAATTTTTTAATATTTTTTTATTACAACTCTTAGACAAAGGGAGATGTGACATGTCAAAAAAAAGAGAAAATCTAGAATGAGATGATGATTGGTTTATTAAAGTAGACGTGGCAGATGAATCAACGGTTTAGAGTATCTCACCTTATCCTCCGCCCTAACAAAAACAGATTGATCATCAAGCTTCAAAACAGTTCCGATAGCACTAGAACAATTTGCTAAGAGATTTCTTCAATGGCGCTTCAAGCAGCTTCATTGATACCTTCTTCAGTCTCTTTTCAGAAAGAGGTACGCTTCTTACTACTATTTTCGCTCAAATTTCTCCATTCACTTTAAATGTTCAAACATTTTACAGTATTTGATTTTGATTTTGATTTTGATTTTGAATTTGAATTTTCACAGGGAAAATTTTCTGGTTTTAAGGAGACATCTTTTGTTGGAATTTCAATCTCCGACAATCTCAAATCTGAATTTCATCCTTCTTCTTTGAGAATTAAGGTATATCTTTTGTTAATTGCTGCTGGTTTTTGTAGTTTGTTGTCTTCCTTTTGTGCTACTGGGTTTATGAGTCTTACGAAGATATAGGGGTGTTTAGCAAACATATAATAGCCGCTATCTGGTAGCTGATTACTACCAGTTCATTTTATTAACTGGTTAGATTTTGAACCCACCATAACTATAAGCACTTTGTTCAAAAACAGCTTATGGCTTCTTCAATAAGTTGTTTCAATCAGCTAATTTACCAAATACTAGTTTTGAATGGTCTACCCAATTCTCTATTTGTATTAAAATAAGCTTAAATTGCATAATAAGCTATTTAGCCAAATATCCTCATATATTTTTTTCAGAGTTAGTTTATGTGTCAAATTATGTTTCATGATAGTAATTTGTTGTTGGCCTTAGAAAACAAGTACCTATGATTTGGTCAAGAAACTTTTTGATGAACAAATTGGATTAGAATTATAATATTGATCCACTTCTGATTGTTTAGTTTAAACTATTTCTGAGATTTAGGTATAATTTACTTGGACTTTGTTTATTTTAGACTATCCATTGATAAAGTATATATAAGATATCTTGGAGTTTCGATTATAAGCTCAAAGTCTCGGTAGAGTGACACTGATATCATAAGCCATTAGCCCCTCATTTCAAATATTTCTGACCATGTATAAGAAAATTATGCGTTGTATCTACAATTCTAGCCCCATTGAGTATATAATATTTCTTAGAGTTTCAACCTTAAGCGTAAGTTCTTGGTTGAGTTAGTTTTTTATACCATGTCAAACTTAATTTCATGATTGAAACTCTAATATATGCTATGTATGTACTCTATCAGCATTTCTAATGTAAATCTAGTTCTTTGCACAGATCACTATGTCATATTGTGACTATTTGTTAAAAGGAGGATTAGTTAAACATATTGTCAAGAGACCGATTTAGCCAAATGATTAAGCTGATTTTAGTAGCCATGTGTGGATGATACAAGCTTTTCTCATACTTGACGCTAAATTTACATACTTGGCTTTTGATACCATGTAAAATTATCTTTGGTTTGCATTGGGTTTTGATACCATGTAAAATTATCAACACAACCAAAAACATAAATTGATGGTTAGAGTCCCATAATATGTTATATACTTTATCACATATGCACCAGTTTGAACCATGTTGATGATGCTACCTCACATTTGACACTAGAAATCATTACAAATGCAGGAATTCCGAAATGGTATTATCAAAGCCCAAACAGTTACAGCATCTCCATCTATCGACCAAGCAACTCCTGAAGGTAAGAAAACACTGAGGAAAGGCAATGTCATCATTACAGGAGCCTCATCTGGGCTAGGCTTGGCTACAGCTAAGGCTCTCTCAATGATGGGAAATTGGAACGTAATCATGGCGTGTAGAGATTTCCTCAAAGCAGAAAGGGCTGCCAAGAGAGTAGGAATGCCCAAAGATAGCTACACCGTCATGCATCTTGACCTTGCCTCCCTAGAGAGTGTCCGTCAATTTGTTGAAAACTTTCGACGTTCTGGTATGCCCCTTGATGTGTTGGTTTGCAATGCGGCTGTGTATTTGCCTACCGACAAAGAGCCTACGTTTACTGCTGAGGGCTTTGAACTTAGTGTTGGTACCAACCACCTTGGTCATTTTCTGTTATCAAGGTTGTTACTTGATGACTTAAAGCAGTCCGACTATCCATCAAAGCGCCTTATAATTGTTGGTTCGATAACAGGTAAATCTCTGCAATGTCATCTTACTTTATATCAAATTTTAAACATTAGTTTTGGGCTATTTTAGGGTTATTTTGAGCGAATCGCAAATTCAAAAAGCGAATTAACTGGCAAATTATGTTACATAAGTTCAAACTAAAGTACTGACTGCCCTTGTTGTAGGAAACTCAAATACGCTAGCTGGGAATGTGCCTCCAAAAGCCAACCTTGGAGATTTGAGGGGACTTGCAGGAGGGCTGAACGGAGTAAACAGCTCATCGATGATTGATGGAGGTGAATTTGATGGAGCAAAGGCCTACAAGGACAGCAAAGTATGCAACATGCTGACTATGCAAGAGTTCCACAGGCGATTCCACGAAGAAACAGGAATTACCTTTTCCTCTCTTTATCCTGGATGTATTGCCGAGACTGGTCTGTTTAGGAACCATGTTGCGTTGTTTAGAACCCTTTTCCCGCCCTTCCAGAAGTACATCACGAAGGGTTATGTTTCCGAAGAGGAGGCTGGAAAGAGACTTGCACAGGTCCGTTGAGTACATTTTCCGATATTTACATTAGATAAAATCATGAAACATAGCAAATTGCTAAGTGGACTTGCAAATTTTATTGTAACAGGTCGTCTGTGATCAAAGCTTGACAAAATCAGGTGTTTACTGGAGTTGGAACAACAATTCAAAATCATTCGAAAACCAGTTGTCGAAGGAAGCTAGTGACGAAGAGAAAGCACGAAAATTATGGGAGGTCAGTGAAAAGCTTGTTGGATTGGCTTAGGGAGAGACCTTATTACTGCTACTACAATGACTTGTGATCAAGTATCTTATGGTCCTGATTTTGTAGAATAATAGTCAATGTAAACCGGTAAACCAAAGATAATGTAGATTATAATGAAACAGAGCTGTGTATGAGTTTCCTACCCCATTCTTACATTTGATTTATGATGTGATTTACTTCCTTAAACCATTTACAGACTTTCCTTTCAGCAGTATAAATTTCATGCAAGTACTGTTATGGATTTGGGCTGTGGGGGTGTTGTTGAGTATGAAGGAGAAATTATGTTTAGTTACCCATTAGATGAATTAATGTGGATGACTACTAGACCAGATCTATTGGTTCATGTAGCTGGCCCCAATATTCAAGGATATATTATGGCTTTGGCGTTGTAGGCATTAGATTTCCATCTTGATGATGCCATCTTCCACAGTAAGTTGTGTACACTAATGCTGGACATTTTAAACTACTAAATGTCAAGGAACCAACTCAACCAGTAGCTTAAGATGATGGTTGAGTCCCCAAGATTTGTCATATACTCTCGTACGCCCCCTCACACGAGAGCTCTTTGGAGTAGCAGTGTGGATGCAACACATTTTCTCCTCATACATGACACAGAATATTCAACTTTAAATGAGAGATGGTTGAGATTTGAACCCATGACCTCTTGTCACACTGGCTTTTGATACTATGTCAAGGAACCACGAGATATGTTATTATATGTGTAAAGATCAGGATTCCTAATCATGGTCGTCATTGGCAACATCAGAGAGGATAAATTACATAACCGGGAGGATTAATTGGGACAAAAGGACGGTGCATTTAACAAAAAGTTGTCTCATACGTACATCTACTATGTATAGGTCACACAAGTGGTAATGCCAAAAGGTTACTTTTTCAGTAGTGGGACACGTGTCAGAAGCTGAAACAAGTAATTATGCTAGGGCATTTATTGCACCGCTGGAGGACCAATCAACAACCAACATGTTAGCATTTGCAGCACTCAAACAAGGCGGTATTTTTGGCATCGGTTAAGACAACTAGTGTCTGCTAATGGGCATTTCAAAACATTCCATACAACGCAATGATGGGACTTATTAGGCAACCAAATCATAATTTTTAGAACAATTAATACTTGAGCATTGAATAAGAATCGTTTCATACAATCTCATTGATCCTTAAAAGACAATCGAGAATATTTAAGAGCATTTATTGAATAAGACAAGATCTTATTCATCAAATACAACAAAGCCTCATGCTTAAAAACCTCTAAGCAATAAACCACCTTAATGCCACTGTGCACTTGGAAGGACTTATTAGGCAATTCATATTATACAAAAAGTCAATCAGTGACTTGGGCGTTGGAGTAGGTCCCCGGAAAACCACCTAGGGCCCTACTAACCCTTCTTGACTGTGCCAAAAAACAAATATCTTGAGGAGTTGTCTTATTGCAAGGCTTGGCAAGAAGAGCAAACATCCAATCCCGTTAAAACCCTTGCTTAAGGATAATCATTGGACTAATCAACAGTTACTTCATAATTAACTGTGTCCAATTCGCACACAGGAACTGTTATATACTCTAACACTGAAAGATCAAGTTGTTCACACTTCATTAAAGCATAGTTTAATATTGACTTCTCACTTCTAAACATTTCTCACATGGACACCAACAAGCTATGAACCATCTCATTGGATTCTTTTTATTGAAGTTTGTGCATACACATGACTGTAACTGTAAATAACTATACTTTAATCATTTTTAAGAAAGAAACAGATCTACTCCTAATGAATAAAGAAAGGGAGAGTTTGGTAACTTCCCTTTTTAAAGTGTTTTTTATAAGCTTTCAGCTTATAAAGGATTCAGAGGAACCAGTCAAATTTTGTCATTGACTTAATAAATGATTTATCAATGTCTAGTGGTGTATATATTTATACAATTCCAATCTTTAAAAATATGCAAGTTGTATTAATCTTCAAAAAAATTCTCATTTTGGAACAATCTTTGATCTTAATTCATCATTTTGTTCAGGAACTTGAGGCACAATACATGGTTTAGAATTTGTAAATCCCAGTTAATGGGAGCATACCCATCATAAATATCTGTATTATCTGCAAGTCAGAGGTCCAGAACTCCCCCAATACTTTCTGGGATCTGCTTTTTATTGCTTGTTTCTGCAGGATATAGCTGGATCGAAAGGTTGATCGATAAATCGAAGATTCAGAAATGTCGAACATTGAGATGGGGAGTAAAAACAGGTACAAGAGGATGGATTCTGAAGTCGGGGAGGATGATAACGAATTAAGCATCCAAGGGAAGAAGGATATTGCCAACAACACCAGAAGATATGTTATGGCCTGCGCGTTTTTCGCTTCTGTCAATTCTGTTCTCCTTGGTTATGGTAAGAAGATTATGCACATTTTGACTTTATTGATTCAAAAACTGGTTGTGTATTAACCATCTAGGATTAGTAATTGAGCCTGAGTTTTGACTTTAAGATGAGTTACTGTATTTTGATTCCTGGTCACAAGAAAATGCTCGGATATCTAAAAATCGACCATTTCTTGGTGGGTAAAGTAGCTACACGATCACTTAGCGAAATCTGCGAGTGTTTCTAATTGAAATGATTGATTGTTCCCAAATATAATAAATAACACTCGAATCATTCGAATTAGGCATTGGTTAATTGAAACAATGTAAGCTGAGGCCGTTTGTTTTTCACAGATGTTGGTGTGATGAGTGGAGCGATCATATTCATCCATGAAGAACTAAACATAAATGAGGTGCAACAAGAAGTATTAGTCGGGTGTTTGAGCATCGTTTCTCTGATTGGTAGCTTAGCCGGGGGAAGAACATCAGATGCTATCGGAAGAAAATGGACAATGGCTATAGGAGCCGTTATTTTCCAACTAGGCGGGCTGATAATGACGATTGCACATTCGTTTGAGATTCTAATGCTCGGAAGGCTTCTATCGGGTATTGGAATTGGGTTCGGAGCAACGATCATGGGAGTTTACATAGCTGAGATATCACCAGCTGTTTCAAGAGGCTTCTTAACCACTTTTCCCGAGATCTTCATAAACCTCGGAATCCTTCTTGGCTATGTCTCAAACTATGCACTTTCGGGATTACCCTCAAATATTAATTGGAGGGTTATGCTTGCCTTAGGGATATTCCCATCGGTTCTCATCGGCTTTGCACTCTTCGTAATCCCTGAATCGCCAAGGTGGTTGGTTCTTCAAGACAGAGTTGATGAAGCAAGATCGATACTAATGAGAACAATCGGTGACGAAAAAGAAGTGGACGAAAGACTTGCCGACATCCTACAAACTGCTAGCAAAGCAAAATCGACAAAAAGTGAAGAAAAAGCGGTTTGGTACGAAATTTTAAGGCCTAACCCAACAGTTTATAAAATGCTTTCGGCTGGGGTTGGCTTACAATGTTTCCAACAAATCACAGGAATAGATGCATTAGTTTATTACAGTCCGACAATTTTAAAGTCGGCTGGGATTGAAGGTAACACTGAGCTCCTAGCTGCAACAGTGGCAGTCGGACTGACAAAAACAGTTTCTATATTGATTGCTCTCGTACTCATCGATAGAATAGGTAGGAAGCCGTTGTTGTATACAAGCACCATCGGGATGACAGTCTGCTTGTTCTGTATATCAATAAGCTTGCCGTTTATGGGAAAAGGCGCTGCTGGGATTGCGCTGGCGTTACTATTTGTTTGCGGGGATGTCGCCTTTTTTTCAGTAGGAATAGGCCCGATTTGCTGGGTATTGACTTCAGAGATTTACCCATTAAGATTACGAGCTCAAGCAGTTGCTGTCGGATTTGCAGCTAATAGAGTGTGCAGTGGGCTTGTTAGTCTGTCTTTCCTGTCTGTTTCCAGTGCAATTTCAGTCCCCGGAACTTTCCTAATCTTCTCTGCATTATCTGCACTTTCAGTATTGTTTGTGCACAAGATTGTACCAGAGACGAAAGGGAAGACACTCGAGGAAATCGAGTGTTTGTTCCAAGAGAGTGATGGGTGGAAGGAGAGTCATTTAGAGCTGGCAGATACCGAGCGTTTAGTGTTGTAACATTCTACATGTGAGAAATTTATCGGAAACTATTTTGATTTCGGTAGATCTAGATGATATTCTGCCCATAAAGCGTTCCAAGAACTCGAGCAGAAAATTGCTTCTTTGACAGATTCATTTGAGTTACACCATTGTTTTCACTACACATTAGTATGGTTAGTTGATAGTTGATATTTTTCATATTCATGTATTAAGTGATGAACTATCATAACCTTTTTGACAATGGGACTCTACTTTTATGTAAAGCCAAGGAAAATAATCATAGGCCTCAATAAAAGTGATTGTTTCTTGTTTCTTCCTCATCTGTCACTAATTTAGAATTTTTAAATTGGCACCGAATCTGCTCCAGTTGGGGCGAGTATCGGTTTGAATTTAGTGTGTAGTGGGTGGATATGGGTATGAGGAGTCATAATAGGCAGTGGGTATGTGGTGGGTATCGATATCTTATTAGCCCCATACCCACTAAAGGCTAGTGCTTTGGGGCTAAATGCATCAATAAGATAGGGTATTCTTGGATAAACATATAATTTAGGCTAATGATTAGTTTTGTGGAGGGTCATCTCTATTTTCTCGCTTACAGATATAGAGAGTAAATTATCTTGAACTAGAGTCGTAATTTTTTCAACATTAAGCTTTTATCATGATTACAAACGAAAATTTCACACTACTTACATTCAAGCATAAGTCCGAAAACATTAAAGACAGCTGCTAGGCTCTAAGTCATGAAGTTCTCAACCACCCTCCAAGAGTCACTAGTTAACCACAATCACAATTTAATCGTTTTCCAATCAAGCTAAATGATGTAGATATAAAAGACTAGAAAATACAATCCAAACAGATTTAAAGTTGACTAAATAATTATTTCACTTAAAATAAATTCGTTATCTCATACAAAGACTTCATTAAAAAAAATAGTCATTGTTTCAAATAACGATTTCACTTAAATTGAAGTTGTTGCCTCAACCAAAATCTTCACTTCAATATAAAGTTGTTTCAAACAACTACTTTTGTCTAAAAGTTAAAACTTTGATTTTTGAAATAATTCTGCTCCAAAACTTATTTTTATTTTGAAATAATTCTGCTCCAAAACTTATTTTTATTAAGTTAAAGAAATACGCTAATTTAAAAAACTTCACAAATTCAACCATTATTCAATCACTTAAACAATATAAACCTGATTCCCTCTATTATTATGTCTTGTTTTAAAAATCCTAAAATAAAAATTCATTGAAGTTCGACTAGATGCTTACGCAAGTCTTGTTCAAAAACACCAAAATTAGATTTTTGAAAATTTGACATTAACCATTTGTTTGACCGTGAATAATCACACATTTAGATTATTCTCTAATAATCCAACATATATCCTTTATTCGCTATAAATAATTCAACCTTTGTCTTAATTTACTGAATAATAAAGTAAAAGCATATTATGGTCAAATGTACCATAAAAGTTAAATAATAAAAAAAAAATCCAAAAACATATTTTTCACGTGGATGAAAAGGTTGAATTTATTTATTTATTTTTTTTTTAGTCTTGAGTCTTGATTCTTGATCATAATGACCATGCTACTTCTCGGGTCATGGGGTTGATTTCGGATCAGATGTTTTAGGTCGGTTCAAAATCGGGTTTTGTGTTCACATTGATTTTTTACATAATTGTAGATCTATTTTAAAGTCGGGTCATATCGGGTTCGATTATAAAGTCGGTGTCTATCGGGTCATCAATAAAAATCGGATTTCCTGTCCAATCCCACTAACCTCTCCTAACTTGAAAAAGTGTCAAAAAGAAAAGCAGCTTAATCTTCAGTACATGCAAAATAACTTTGTGGCTAATTTGTATTGCCATTCATGGAGCAGATCCAGCACAGCCATGTCCAAGTTGGAAGTCTCAAACTTCATGTTTCTCAAATTGGATCAGGTTTACGCATAAATAACACTCGATCAATACGAATTTGCCTTATTTTATCATTTTAATCCGTTTAATGAATTTTCCCCAATTGTTTAGGTTATCTGCTTTTAATTTGAAAATGTGCGAGTATCTGATGAGTATTTGTGTTGAATTGAATGTTTAGGTCAAAAAATAGTGTTATTTCTGCATGGTTTTCCAGAAATATGGTATTCATGGAGATACCAAATGGTGGGAGTTGCTAAAGCTGGGTATCGTGCTATAGCAATTGATTATAGGGGTTATGGTCTCTCTGATCAGCCCCCTGAGCCTGAGAAAACTACTTTGACTGATTTTGCTGAAGATGTTGTAGGCTTACTCAACTCTTTGGGAATTGACAAGGTAATACTCCTTTTAAATCCAATCCAATTAACTCCATTTACTAAATTCAAGTTCTAGTGCTTGTGAAGAATGCAAAATCTAGGTAAAACTTTCAATAATACATTTGAAAACCTTGATGGGAATTTGGTACTTTTAGGCCAAGTCCTAGTTCAGCTTGTTTTGAATTTTGGAGGCAACTTTCCCCATTTATCTTGGTGTTACTCATGTCAGGGCTCTCTTTAACTTGGGTTTAAATTGATTGAACGCTTTCTCTGCTCTATTCTTTGAGGGGTATGAATAATTTCTGATGCATAGAATATTGATACCTATTGTTCTACAAGTTCTCCATCAGTATATGTGAGTAGCCAGAGGCTAAATGTGGTGAAAATAATTCTATTGAACATGAATTGCAACAGGTTTTTTTAGTTGGGAAGGACTTCGGAGCATTCATAGTGAGTCTCGTAGCAGTATTATACCCCAACCGAGTGTCTGGTTTCATAACCTTAGGGGTTCCTTTTATGCTACCAGGTCCTGCTAGAAAATCGGATCAACTTCCAAAAGGTTTTTACATTCTACGGTGGAAGGTAGCTAATCGATTCATTGTCATTATGATTATCAATCTTGTGTCGTAAATATTTTGTTGAAATAAAAACTATCTAGTAATTTCTTCAAACAGGAGCCAGGAAGAGCAGAGGCAGATTTTGGTCGATTTGACGTTAGGACAGTGATAAAAAACATCTACATACTGTTTTCAGGAAGCGAGCTTCAAGTAGCCGATGATGATCAGGAAATAATGGACCTAGTCGATCCAAACTCTCCGCTACCCTCTTGGTTTTCCGAAGAAGATCTATCAATCTACGCTAGCTTGTATGAGATATCGGGTTTTCGTACAGCCCTGCAAGTTCCATACAGGTAAAGTCTAAGCCTCTGAAAATATATACACAACAAAATATGTATGGATGTCAAAAACTGGACCCTGTTTTATCTGTTCGTTTTGTCGAAGCATGACATGGGTTGTTTTGTTATTGTAGGAGCATGGAACAAATTATCGATATTCAAGACCCACGAGTAAGAGTTCCGGCAATGCTTATCATGGGCGAAAAAGATTATGTCATGAAGTTTCCCGGCATGGAGGAAAACATAAGAAGTGGAGCAATTAAGAAGTTGGTACCGGACCTAGAAGTTGTTTTTATGCCAGAAGGAAACCATTTTGTACAAGAACAGCTGCCCGAGGAGGTCAATGAACTCATCATATCGTTCCTGAACAAAAACAGCGTCTAGTTTGATATAGTAGTATCGGAACAAGGCGTGTTATATGTAACGTAATGCTGTGTTTCGAGAAAAATGTTTATTGTGGTTTAAGTGTCGTGGGGGATGTTGCTCCGGAGTCGGCCATCTGCTTGGTCTAGCCTATGTTGTGAGATTGGAGAAGTTTGCAAATATAAATATTAAGAACCTTAGTAAGTATAAGAGTTGTACAATGAAACAGCAGACAGGGAAACCAAAATTCAAGGCAACATTGATATACTGCTGATCAAGTACATTCCATGAGAAGTAAAAACCAAATGTTGAGCTGATTTGTGTTGGAATTCAGAGCAAGTTAGCACATATCCCTTAAGTTACGAACGTAGTAGGACAAACAAGTGTTAAAACTTGACGTCCAAGTATAATTGAGCTGATAAGCTAGCTAAAACGCATGGGAAATTGAACGCGGCAAAAGAGAGGCCAAAGAAACAATGCTCGTTCGAGCACTCTAGTGCTCGTTCGAACACTTTGTTTTGTGAAGTATTGCATTGTTACAGCTTTTTATTGTAACTGATAATAACTATTGTTTTATCAGTTATTTTTCATGAAACCAAGAGTTGGAAGCTTGCATAAAACTTTATAAATAGAACAAGTTACATGAAGAATACATATTCATATTCATGGAATTTCTAAAATTCTTTTCACCTCACTTGAATATTTAAATAATTTTATAAACTCATTATATAGTTTTTGAATCTAATCTTTATAAACACATTCGTTTAAATTATTCATTTTTAACTCGATTTTTTTGTACAACTGAACTTAGATTTAGTCGCATGTTTTATACGACTCAACCTAGGCAAAGTCGCATGTTTTGCGCGACTGGATCTTTTTCGATTATTTTTTGAACTTTTCTAGTTATTTTTTAATTAATATTTAAGTTTTTAATTTAATTATTAATTATCATTAATGTTATTTATTTTTTTGTTTTTTTTTTATTTTTCATACTTCCATCTCTCTAATCTCTCCCTAAAAAGACATACTCATCTAAATTAGAAAAAAAAAATTGCAAATGAACTTAAAATAGAAATAAAATAAAAATATTGTTATTAAACTAAAAATGATTAATACTAGTAATTAAATTAAATAAATAAAAATTAATCATTTCAAAATATATATAAATATTAATTAAATTAATAAATATTAACTTCTTTCTTAAAATAAATAATATTTAAACCAAAAAAAAAAAAAATATTTAAACTAAAAATAAGGCTAATTGATACATGAATATGATGGTAGATGAATGATAGTTGATAATTGATAGTTGATAATTGATAGAAAGGATGAACATGACTCAGATCTAGGTCGGGTCCAGCTAGACCTAGATTTCAACCCTATTTTTTATTGAACACAAAACCGAATCTAGATTCATAGAGTTTTAGACTTGCTAATTAGTGATCAGTAAGTCTCATGGGAGACGGTCTATTTTATAGACGGAATACATAAAGCCCAACCCAAAATATAACATAGTATATTTGGGGTTATAATAAATTATTTGGGGTTATAATAACTTATATTTAGGGTTATAGAATCGTATATTCAAGGTTATAATACCTTACATTTAGGATTATAATATAATATAATTGATATTATAATAAAAAAAATCAATTAAGGGAAATGGGCTGACCCAATTTTGTGGTCTATACTATAGACCGTTTCTTGTGAGATTTTGTGATTAGTGATAATGAAAATGATTTATAGTATAAATGTTCATAATAGTATCTATTATGTCATTCCCATGGTAATAAAAATTTAATCATAATAAAGTTTTTTGTTAACAATTTTTCATTACCACTTAATACCACATATCAAATGATAATGCATTAGAATATATTTTGTAAATAAATGAGATTGTCGAAGGACAATTTGCTTGATCATTAAATTTGTCAAGAGATATTCCTACAAAAATTACACTAACTTTCCTTATCAAACAGTTTATACGCAAACATTAAGTAAGTGCAATAGAAATTGTCTAATCACAAAACCGATTCATTTGAGAATTTGTGGACATGAAATGATATGTTAAAATAAGAATAGCAGAGTAAGTAAATGTGAAGTGACAAATTAGGATATTTTGTTGAATATTTAGTGCCTAATAATCCTGAATATAATCACTAAGTACTACTAAGGTAGTGGGACAATTTATAAGTCCGTAATAAATCACTAAAAGCTACTTTAAAGTAGTGGGACAAATACGTATTGTATTAATTTACTCGGTCCGAAAAGCATTGGAAGAAAAGACAAAACAAGGGAAACGGGGAGCCAAGATAGGCCTGACAACCAACTCGGCGGTCCCCCTTTTGTAGCTGTAGCCGAGTCGGCTTCAGCTTCTGGAAAATCAATGGTTTGGTCAGAAGGTTTCGCCGAGTCGGCGGTCCCTTCTTTGGATCCATCGCCGACTCGGCGATGGCTGCTGGAATCATACCGTTGCTTTTTCTTCCCGTTTTCAATAGAGTAAATGCCTTGGATTCTCTCTTAATGCTCATAATCTCTGAGTTTATGAAGGAGTATAATGCAATTCTTAATGGCATTGATTTGGGTGATTATGATTGTAATCAATCATGATCAATTTTGTGATTATGAGCTTAGGCTCCTCCATATGCTCCTTGTGTGTATAAATAGGATGCCTTTGTGATAGTTTCCTTGCACCAATTTCTGAATTTCTCTATTCTCATTCTCTCATTTGTCTTTGCTTGTTCAAGAGAGTAATTAACTCTTGTTCTTGCTTTCCATTGCTCATAGTTTCTAAACACATTGATATTAAGTTATATATCCTAAGTACTAAGGGTATATTGAAGTTGTTTGTATCTCGTTGTGAATTTCAACATATCAACCCAAGTACCTTTGTGGAGGAAATATCACAAAAGGAAAGTGAGCACACGCCTACAACTTGTATCAAGTTTCCGGGTAACGGTTGTCGTTACAAAACAATCTTCACTTTACTTAGCATTGTTATTATCATTGTAATTTTATTTTGCCATCAACAAAGGGGTTTAATACAAATTCCCGATTGTATTTTGTATTGTAATTATATACATTCCGTAATATATTTTAGGGAAGAAGAGCAAAAGCATAATTTCATAGAAAGATGAATGCAATAAGGTAGAGCAGATTGGACCCTTTCCTTTTTTCCTGTCCTATGTGCAAATTATCACCAAGGTTTTTAACTAATTTAACTACTGCAATGAAACTCTAATGGTTATTTTCTGTCCAAAATATAATAGCAATCAATATTTTACCTGAAAATTATGAAATTACACTTTTATACATTCCAAACAAATTAATTCAATTGAAAAAAAAAAGAAAAATTTAATTTGCTCTTTAACCTTTTCCACGCTTCGACTAAATACATAACTTGCATTTTGAGTTGCAGCATATTACAGGATAACCATGTAAATCTGTAAATACAAACCAATAAACTTAAGTTAAAGAACTTAAATCCCAGTAAAAAAATTCTACATTGTAATCTTATTCTTGCGAGTTCCGAATTTCTAAAAGCTTGCTCATACAAATGTCTAGCAACAATGTAGATTAATCATATACCAAAATTGTGGGAGCAAAATGTAGATGAAATAAGGTCATACTCTCTCACTGCTCATCACTTTAATTAATCATACCAACGAATTAGTATAATTTATTTCTCCAAATTTGACAAAAAGAAAAACACCTTCCATAAATATATGTCAACTTGAACAGAATAACAACTTGGGCTCAGAAAAAAGAACAGGCATGGTGGCCCGGTAAAACTTGATTTGTTGATTTTTACTCGTTTAAGTTGGTTTACATTCTTCACCATTTGGACCGTGCCAAAAATACCAATCACACTTATTCATTGAAAAACCAATGGCCCAATTGCACAATTTTGGTTTTCTTAAGGTAGGGGGCATGAGGCGGGGCTAATCACAATTTTTTTTTAAGGTTTGGGACGCGGGGCAGGGAATCTAAAAATTACAGCGTATGGATATTTGATATTATCCAACTAATCAAATAGCTGAATGCAGTTCAAGCCAATTTATGAGAACAGTGTTAAATAGGAGTACATGTAAAGGGACGGGGGCAGGTGAATTAAGCACAAAAGTTCGAAAATTATAACCCCTAGAAAGTTGATATGGTCCATCTAATCAGATAGCCAAATGTAGTTCAAATCAGCTAGTGATAATAGTTGTTAAATAGGAGCACATGTAAAATTTTCTCACATAAAATTATACATTGTAAAATTAACTTGTCTAGAACATAGTATATTGGTTGCATCCCTCCGTCACCAATCTCAGCCCTCAAAGAAAAATTTGATCCTTTGTTCCTTTTTCAGCCAAACCCTACCCCCCCCCCCCCCCCCCCCCCCCCCCCCCCCCCCCCCCACACACACACACACACAAATACACAAACAACACACACATTACTCCTCACATTCACAACTCTCCAACTTCCATCAATAAACCATATAGTAACCTACTCCAGCACTGGCTGAAAGAAAAGGTGTGAAAGTGAATGCCTCAAGAATAAATTACAAGCAAGAAATCACATATTTAAAGAGTTGACAGTCATCCAGATTCAACTTACCACATAGATAAGTACATATGTTTTGTGTCACTTCCTTGGCGCATAGAGAGAGTCAGGAACATGAGGCGGATCAGCAGAGTTTCTTAAAAGCGGGTGCCTTGAAGCGGCATACTCCTCATCACTGTCATAGTATCTATCCCTATGTGGGCCCAAAGCTTTCAGTACCATAGCCAAAAGAAATGACAATCCCTGAAAATAAATATTCAATCTCAATAGTGAGAAATATGATGACCAAAAATGATATCAACAAGGAGTAGAGTGCAGGCACACAGATAATGAAAAGCATTTTCTTGATTATATTTCAATAAGGGGAGAAGTGCTGAGAGTCTGAACAGAGTGATCTATAGAGACGTTTTAAAATGAAAAGTTTCCAACATTTTACAAGAAGAAACAGAAAAAATTGAGAACGAATATATTTTGCATGCAGTAATTTGAATTCCTAGTGCAAGAAATATACATTTTAAAATGTGTGCATTTTGATTTCAGTAAAAAGTATACCCTTGATGCACACTTTTGTTTTGAAACAATGTTGCAACAATTTATGAAATTTGCCTTCAATTCTCGTCGACTTGGTCTTCGCACATTCAGTGAAGGATAACTTTTGTTCCCAAATAGAAATATTTGAAAATTTGAGAGCTGCAGCCTAAGTAGAGTAAAGTGAGAGAATCTGTGCAATTCAATAAAAATGGAGACTTAGGGCTTAGAAATTTTGTCTTTTGGAATGTTGTTATGACGGCAAGGATTGTTTGGATATCAGTCTTAGACAAGATTCCTTATGGATCAAGTGGGTTCATGGTGTGTACAACAAGACTCATTGTAGGTAGGATTTCCTTCCTAATCATCGGCTAGCTGGTCTATTAAGCTGTTATATGGTCAGGGATCAGATTAAGGGCCTGCTTATCAACCAGAACGGTGTAAATCACTTGCTGGGTGAAGTGCATCTACAACAAGCTGCTGCTACCTAAGAATTCTTCTCCATGGTCCAAAGCTTCTGGAATAGGTCCTCTATACTAAGCCATCTTTGACAGGCTTGCTACAAGAAATAGATTGGCTGAGATTGGTTTAGAATCTATATATCCAATTACTTACTGATTTCGCTCTCTGTAGACTTTCCGTAAAACATCTAGTTATTAGTTTTTCCAATGTGACTTTAGTAGTCTATATATCAAAGCTACTTTGGAGCAATTAGGCTTAGCTCCTCCTAAATTTTCACTAGTTGAACTGTTTAAAAAGAAGTGGAAACTCCCCCAAACCAAAAAAAATAAGTTTAATTCTCCACATTTAGTTTTCTGGTCTACTTCATCTGGCCAAAAAATAATGCAGTCTGGCATGCTGATATTCCTGCTGTTAGAAGTCTGGTGAGCCAACTGAAGGCAGGTCTTCAATGGAGGACATTTGGTTGGCAAACCAACAAAAGTGAGTAAATTGGTAATTTATGGGAAAAATGGGAGAAATACGGATGAATTATAAAGATACATTAAATGAGTGGATGAATATTAAAGAAACAGTGTTAGCCATGGCCAAAAATAAAAATGGGGTAAATTTGGTGGGATGGACCAAAAAGGAAAGTGTGGAAAACTTTGTGGACAGAGGGAGTAGAAAAAATCTTAATTTTTTAGGGTGTTGACCCAAATCAGTACAGGTTCACTTACTACCAAGTAAATAGTAAATACTTTGCGTTTCTTTTAACAAAAGAATTAACAACTTTTTTTCCATGCCATCCACCAACAGGAAAATCCCTTTTCTATTATTCCCTCTTTCTTTTCTACAATGTCTCCTTTTATACTTCTCGGAATATATCAGCCTTTGTAATAAATGGATACTTGATAAAAACAATATGCTAAAAAAGATATGCATCCAATAACTAAGGAATACCACCTAAATTGATTAAAACTAAAGCAACTTATTCAAGAAATATACAACTCAAAATCATGAGTCTTTAAGGGCTTAATTAATAGCTCACAAACCCTAGTAGGAAACAACTTTAAAGACTCAAACGAGCTATAGAATAAAAACCAAACAACGCTAAAGACTGTTAATAATACTAGCAAACGAAATAACTCATTCTAATCTAACTCCATCAAATAATAATCTTATCTTGTTACAATAAGAAAAGCAACAATCCAAACCAGCTTTAATGAGAAGACTTAAAGTGGTGCAAGAGTGATGAAAAAAACCGAGTAGGAATCACCAATCTCAGTGACATAGAACTCAATTCTAAACTATGTAAGAAAAACAAGAAACTCCAAGAATGCTTTAACAATTGTTAAGAATCATCATAGAAAATTCAAGAAGTGTAATTCAGAACTAAAGAGCTCTAAAACTATTTTGTAAAGAATAATTAGGAAATTCATCTTCAACTTCATTTCATGCACCCATGTATTATGGTTCACTTCCATTCCCCAAGGGATCTTTCTATTTTTGACTCAATTTTTTGCCAGTTATACCCTCAATTGCCCCATTCAATACAACCATATCAGAAAATTCTTTTCTTTTTTTTTTTTTTGCAATTACCCTAATCACAAAATTAGATTGCATACACTTTCCCACTCTCCTTTCCACCCTCCCTCCTTGGGTTGTTTACCATATACCTTAAGCAAAGATTAAAAAATTCTAGAAGTCTTCTAGCAATTGGACAAGCAACTACAAAAGTATTATATAAGGTCTGAAAGATTGAATCTACGCAAGGAAATTCTCACAAGTCACAAAATATTCTTTTTGAAGACAATCGCCATAATAATCCACCACAAATGAGATAAGTATTCCAGTTTATAACAGGAAAAGGAGAGTTGTAATCCAAGCAATTAAAACAGCCTCTGGAACCTTATTTAACATTTGCAATATGGTCTAGCTCTGGCATGTAAGAGCTTTACACTTTACACCTGTTTTTCATCATCTGTCTCCATGTATGCAGAAAAAGGAAATTCAAGAAGCATAATTTGAGAGGCAACAACTAGAGTAAGTAATTATATGATATTACATAGATTATGCATCCTGGAAATATAGCTGAAGAGAAGAGAGAGAAATAGAGAAAGACCAATACCTGTGCCGCCAGAATAGGCAAGGCAATCCATTTGCAGAAATCAAAATTTTCCCTTATAAAAACTTTCAACTGATGCAAATTTCCCGTTGGATCTTTTGGAAAGTCCTGCCACAATTAAAAAGATCATAACTACCCTAGGACTTAGGAAAGCAATGAACACGTTTATAAGTTATAGGAATTATTTGAGACAAAAACCTGCTCCCAGTTACGATTCAGGAACACATCTGCTGTTATAACACCTTCTAGCACTAGAAGTAGGAACATAATCATCATGTACTTTGGAATGTTATGGAAATCAAAGTTTATCTACATGTTTTCCGTACTGATACATCGTAAATTCGCAACAAAGATAATTGTATTGCAATTAGTTTTTCCATAGTACAATGCAATCAGCAGTAGAATCATTATCCACTTATTCAAGTTGTAATACTCAATATAATGTAGCATTGAATTTCATCCATTCAAAAAAAAATACAGCAAACAACATGCCAAAAATAAATCTATCTTCCTGCTAGGCCATGTACTAAATGGTAATGATGAAAATAATTTCCTATGTAATTGTAGAGGTGATCCCACCCCGCTATTTGTGTTTTCTCTTCATAAATTACCATCCTCACTCAAGGCCGTATTTTAAGATAAAAAGGTTTTATAGTGGCCAGTTTCCAAAAAGTACAAATGAATTCATTCCTATAAGGAAATTTTAGGTAAGGTGAAAGAGATATTGTAAAACACAACCGCAAATCCAAACAAGAACAGTTCTTCACAATTTGGCATTTACCCCCACCCTCTTCTCTCTTGAGTAAAATCAGTGGTGAAGCCACACGGGGGAGGCTCTATCTAACTACACAGCCTAATGTATTATTTTTTTACTTGGCCCCCTTAGTCATTTATAATAAATGATGTAAAATATGATTGAATATGACAAATTCCAGTGAAGTTTAGTGTTCAAAAAAGTAGAAATGAAATTTAAGGTTTGAGGTTCTTTTTTTTTTTTTTTTGAAAGCATTAAGGTTCTAGTCTTTATACAAGCTATAAATTTGATATTTGCTATAGCTTGACAGTTGTCTAAATCATAGAAGTTGAATTTTTACATTTAAAAGCATTAATATTTTAACATGTTTAGACTAACTCCGCTGCCCATTCGAAATTGTTACATTATGCATATCAAGATGAGAGCTTTTTTAGATGTTAGGTAGTAAATTCAAAGAGATAGGAGTAATTATTTTGCTAATGTATTGGCTATGTGGCTTCCTCTAGTATAAATTCCTGGCTTTGCCCCTTGAACATGACGTGTGCTAAAGACGATATTGTAGTATAAAGTATAAAGATTAATCTAGTAGTTTTGCTTTCCACTCAAGTTATTTTCAGCCTTTTATTGTTGTGCTTGTTGTAGCTAATCATACTACCTTAGTACTTCTATAATTTTCTATAATGTATGATAACTGTCTTGATCTTGGTTACCATATAAGTTGAGATTACAGTAAATAGGGCCTCAATGTCAAGTAAAAGAACTCTCAAAATACTCCCCCAATAATTTATGTCATTCCGTCTTAACCTTTCTTTTTGTGCAAGACAGATAATTTCTCGGAATTTTTGATATTTCTCTTCCTGATAATTCGGTCTTAACAAAGAGGATGAAATATATCATGTAAAAGCCAACTTCTAATTTAGGGTTTGTTCTATTATCCTTAAGTAGTCCCCCTACCCCTTTACGGGTACTGCATTTAACAAATTTAAGTAAGTGCTTTATTTTCAAACTCAAAATGTAGAAAAGTTAAAGGGAACATATGGATCATATTAGGAGATAGGTTTTAACAAGATCATGTCTATTCACATACATTCACATTAGTTTGAATAAGACATCCTAATTCAAGTCATTACTACAATAAATTCAAAATAGAAAAGTCATATTAAGGAAAACAAAATACACCATGATGAAAAGAATTGCCAAATCAGGCTCTTGAGGTGACATAAACAGGAAAACCGGAAGGAGAATCAAAGCTGCAGAAACCAATCCTCTTATTCTATAAGTTATTCAAAGATGCTAGGGGGGTCTACTGGATGGATGATGTGGGGTTCATAACATTAACATCTTGTGTTACCTAAAATGCAAGTCATTGGAAAGTAAATATACTAGACCAGACCAGACCAGACCTGGGAACTATTGCAGCATCTATCTTATTTAATAGAAACCGTTATACCTAGCTTGCAATCTGCTCAAGGTTCAGAACTTCAGATACTACTATTCCAGATCTCAGACTATACAATTCAAGCAATTTCAAGCATTTTCTGCTGGAAGACAAAAGATAAGTCTGGACAGTAGTGCCACCACTCATATTGTAAAGTTTTAAGTAGTTAGGATGAAAGGATACAAGATATAAGCAACACCCATTTAAAGTCTCCGCAGCAATATGACCTGAGCATGTAATCACACAAAAGGTGACCCCAAGTCCCAGAAAGGTATAGATAAACCTGCAAGATGCATCACAAAAAAAAAGGAAATTAGAAATCCATTACTATTGTCACATTGCAAACATAAGGCCGAGGCTTTGTTCTTGTCGCCTAATAGTCATTAGTTCAGGAATACTAAGCTATATCATAAGTTCAATCAAGGGCTTAAAGATCTAATAACTTCAATTTACAACGAAAAAAACTACTAGTTATTCTATTGTGTTACACTCTAAAGTTTCTAAGTTCAGATAAGTTCCATGAAAGGCTCACTGATTCAAATAAAAAAATGTTATTTCATCATGATAGTATTCAATAGTTTTAGGGTTGAAGTTCTTAATGTGCGGTTGAGGGCCAATAAGTTCACATAAGTTCAGCAAATTAAATTAGTCATATTTGGGTGAAGAGAAGGCATTCTTAGAAATCACAATAAAGTTATCACTTAGCAGGATGAGGTCATCATTATAATCGCAAAGTCAAGTGTAGATTGCATGATCTATGTTCTCATAAAATTAGAGATTTTGAACTAGTAAAGATCACTTTTACACCCTTCTTGTTTCTATCTAAACATTGTGAAAATTGTAATGGAGGGGAATCGATTTGAAGAAGGAACTACACCACATAAGCAATAATGCTCCCCAAGACCAAAACAAGACAATGATTGATAAAAATCTAAGAAAATTGAATGCTCAAAATAATGTTGGAGAGAGAGCAAACCATGGAAATGGATAGTCCGATTCCTCGAACGGAGAATGACCCGTTTGTTTGTGCCAAACCCGAATCATCCACAAACTATAAATTACCATAGCAATTCCAGCCATTCCGATTATGGCATTAAACATTTTCATCAAAGATTGCAAGAAACTTCTAATTAAGCTGGCCATACCTTAAACAATTCTGAAAATCCAATAAATTAGGAAACAAATCAGCACAACTATACTATAAATTGATGCTCAGATTTGGATTGCAGTGAAATTAAGAACCCTAATTTCGAGGTTCGGGGTTAAGCAGGGCAGGACTAGTCATGAAGAAATAATTAGGTATGTTCTGTTTATGTTGAATAGCCAAGGTGTCATTCGGAAAGTAAAATGATTAGAAGTGCCACGTGTAACAGCTAACTGGAAAGATCCTCGTTGGATTAACACAAAGTATGAACCCATTATTCCGCCAAACTCGATCCATCCGGCTAGAAAAACAGGCAGGCTAACCATCAGACTTGATGGATAGCGGTACAAAAGTAAATAAATCGGTAATACCCGCATACTAAGTTAAACGGTTGGATGGTGAGACAAAAATAATACTTCCAAGTAAACCCGCCGCCCAATTATAATATAAATATATAAATTTTCTAATTTTTTATTTGAGAATGTACTATACTTCTTCAAGTGGCCAAAATTCTAAGTCGATAATATATTACTATATTTACTTTGAAAGTTCAACAATGTGGACATTTAGAATTTTGAATTTTATGTCTTATGTATTCCTCATATACCGTTAAGTGTCTCATATTTTAAGAATATCTCTTTATTTTGATTATTTTGGGCAGTGCATTGTAAAATTGTTAAGATTAAATATTAAACTTTTTATATCGGTCATGTCTATTTGTCCGCGGGCCCAACACGCTAAGAAAGAGGGTGGGTAGCGGCAAAAAAAAAAGGTTCGCAATGGTGGACAATCAATTTAAAGAGATATAGGAAATAATGTAATTAATTTTTCTTTGTTTCTCGTAACAAAATAGTTATACTTAAAAAAGTTTATAAACAAGCAAACTTAAATTCACTTTCTCATACATTAATATAGGTCTAATCCGGCCATTACTAAGTGAGCTACATTATTTTTAAAGAGAGGCGGAGAAAAAAAAAGCTAGTACAATTCAAGGGGAGCATTACACGTTATGACAGCAACAATGCCAAATCCTTAATCAAAAAGATTAGGATCGGCTACACATTACACATAGATTAACAAACTAATTTTGGGGGGCAGTTTTTGTGTAGGTAGAAGTGTGTTGTCTAACAGAAGTTGCTGATGCATAGACAGTTGTATCAGTAGAGTACCGACAAGACGAGAACTCCTCGAAAAACCTAACACTTTCTCCGTCATCAGCAAAACCTAGGACAGACCGTGGAATCGAGGGCATATCGACATCCAAAACTCCTTCAAGAATCTGTACTGCTTGCCCCATGGATGGTCTATGACTCTCTTCATCTTGTATGCACCAGCATGCTAGTTTGCATATTCTCATGACTTCTTCCTTGTCCGCGTTTCCTTCTAACCGTCTGTCGATTATGCTTAAAACATCTTCACCATTAGTTAGTTTGCGTAATGCCCAAGAAGGAAAGTAATCCATCCTCTCTTCATTTGCTTGTTGGATGTTTCTTCGGCCAGAAACAAGCTCGAAGAGCACCATTCCATAGCTATAAACATCGGCTTTTGCTGTGATCGCCTCACCTGAGATCCATTCTGGTGCTAAGTAGCCCCTCGTACCTCTGATTGTTGTTAAAACCCGGCTGAAATCTCTTCCAACAAGCTTTGCTAGCCCGAAATCTGCAACTTTTGGGCAGTACTCGGCATCTAACAGGATATTCTCGGGCTTAATGTCACAGTGTATGATACAATCCCTGCATTTTTCGTGTAGATAAGCCAATCCCCTTGCGATTCCCATTGCTATTTCGTACCTTACTTTCCAGCACAAAATCTGTGGCACATCTCGTCCAAAAAGAAGAGTGTTCAACGATCCATTTGGCATGTATTCGTAAACCAACAATCGCTTAGACCCTTCTGAGCAAAACCCACAAAGCCGAACCAGATTAATGTGCTGAATTGTGCCTATTACACTCACTTCTGCTCGGAATTGCTTCTCGCCTTGACTGTTATTGACGCTTTCAAGCTTCTTTACTGCTATGACCGTGGAGTCTGGCAAAAAGCCTTTATACACACAACCAAAACCACCACTTCCGAGTTTCTGACTGAAATTCTTGGTGGCATTGTACAAATCTCGAAATGAAAACCGTGTTAGTGAGTGCTCCATACTTCTCGAAGCTTTCAACAACCGCCTTCTTCCCCTCCAGTAAAAAAGAAAAAGAAAAGCAGTAACAGCTAGAATTCCCGCGCCTAATCCTACTGAAACACCAATTACTACTTTCTTGTCTTTGCCTTTTCCTACATCTGAGGCCGAGACTTTAACATATAGAATTTTCCCACTACCGTCAGAGAGTTGCCTCATGTTCAAAAGATCCGACACCCAAATAAAACACCCATCATCATCATAACTATACGCAGAACACGAGCAATTTCTCAAACAAACCGATTCACATTCTCCTGCATCCGATGCTACAATAGCCTCCGGATGTTCTACTAACACTCTACCCGAAGTTTTCAAGAACTTATCATCGCCTTTTTCACTCCCACACGACAGCTTATTTTTTCTACCACATCCTCCCGAATAATCACTCAAACCCCACTGAACTGCCGACTTAGGCTCAAAACCCGGCAAACAATTACAATATGGCAAAGAAGACTGGCTACAAATTGCGAACGCACCACAGTACGAAAAAACTTCACACTGCTGTCCAGGTTCTGTCCAAAACAGAACCCATTTTTGGGTACTTTCCTGCCATGTTATATCCATAAACTGCCCCGATACATCCATCACAAACCTCGTTATAATTCGAGGGTCATGAACCGAATAAGTCAAATAACTCTCATTCTCATTATCAACATATGTCACATTAAGAACTTTAGGCACAAACCTAAGCTCAGGCATTTTACTAAATACATGCTGATCTGATATATAAGGCCCACTACTCCAATATTGTTGTGTTCTATTCCACACCATAATAAGCTGACTAGCATTAGGATCACGCTCGAAACTAAACACCCCGGTTCCAGGATCCTCCGCGTTTTTCCAAGAACTAAACACTATACTTCTGTTACTCCTTTTGTCAATCCCAAACTTACTCCCCGGCATAAAAGTATCCGTTGGATGATCGAAACTTTGCCAAATCACAGAATCCGAACCATACCCATTTCTCAAAACAAAATTCCCATCATCTTGGAGCACAGCTTTCACACTTTTAGTACTAAAACTAGTATCATACTCCAAATTTGTAGACCAAATGGGTGAATTAGACCCATTAGTAACAAGAACTAAATTACCATCTTCCAAAAACTTAAGCATAGATGAATACTTATCCGAAACAGGACTATCTCTATTTGCAACCCAAATCTTTACATGACCAGGAATTCTTTTATACCATATGCCTATATACCATCTAGAACCCTTACTTGGGTTGAAAAAACCCAACTCAAATTGCCCACCAGATGATACTATAGTTTCATCTCCTGTAAGGTAATTTCTTGGTGTAATACTATCTTTTGCATAACATGATATGTTTAGGAAATAAAAAATTGTGGTTTTGATTAGTATGTTTTTGATATTCATGGCTAAATATCAGGTTGTATTTGTTAAGTTTCAGATGTTTTAAGTTGTAATAAGTTAAGTTATATATTGGTGTAAGTAGAAGAAGATGGGATGGTCAACTGTTTTCTTCATTGTTTGGCATGTAGTAGTAAATATGTTTGGAAGTATGTTGGAATTTAGATGACTTCAAATTTGAAGATCTAGTCAAATAAGTACTACCATGATGTGAGGAATGATGATGGAAGTTGAAACTCCCCAAGTTGGGATTAATTTTTAGATAGTAATTGTTGTCGAGAAACCAACTCAACCAAAAGATTATGCTGAAGTTTGGATATGACCCTAGGATATGTTATATGTTCAGACACGTTCCTTCACACGAGAGCTTTTTGGGTTAGGAGTGTGGATATAGCACATGCCCTCCTCATACATTGTGATAAATATTCTACTTTAAATGATGGATGGTTGAATTTTGAACATGTAATCTTTTCTTAGGATGCCCTTCTGATACCATGTCAAGGACCTAACTCAACTACAAGTTTAAGCAAAAGAGTGAGGCCTTAAGATGTAAAAAAACAAATACCCAAGAGTCGATATATACTTTTAAGGAAAAAATGATATTAATAATAATTCAACCTTTAGCTCGTTCACGGTGAATAATTCACATTTTTCCTTAGTACGTGGTGAATAATCTAATCTTAATCTTAGTTTGCAGGTAGCATATTATATTATCATATATTCTTAGTAATATGGTATGTTGTGGGCAAATGAATGACAAATATTAAATAACATAGATTATTAAAAAAAATAATCTAAATATGTGATTATTCACAGTTGATAAGTGAAATATTATATTATTAATGTCAATTTTTCTACTTTTAAATGTAACTAATTAATAAACTAACAACAATATTTTTTAGGAAAATTTGATTTGAAAGGTGTCAATTTTGGCCCATTTGCTTTCACAGGTTCGAACTTTCGATATTCCAGGAAAGGTGCGAACTTTGCCTCCCATCTTCAATTAAAGGTTCCAATGACTGGAAACCGGCTAAATAAGTAAACTTTTACCATCTTCATCTTCAACCTCTTCATCTTCAACCTCTTTTTCTTCAACCTCCATTTTTGTTCATCCTCTTCAAGCCTCAAACCTCCATTTTCATACAATCTCAAACCTCTTCATCTTAAACCATTCCATACAATCTCAAACCTCTTCATCTTCAACCATTACCAACAATCTCAAAGCCTTAAACCTCCATATCCTCCATCTTGGGGGTATTTTATTGTTTTGTAATGTTGAATTCAACCCAAAGTTCGAACTTTTACTAAAAATTGAAGATTTTTATCCCTGATTTTATTAATGAGTGGGAAAGATTGAAACTTTTTGATTTTGGCTCAAAATAATTAATGGGTATTTTTCATACATATTGGATTTTGCTTAAATTTCAACAAATTCACAATGTTTCATATATTTGGATTGTCTGTGATTTTGTATGCCCAATTCAATTGTGGGTTGTTCCTCTAAATTGATTTCAAAGAATTATTCAAGTATGTACTTCAAATTATTCAAAGAATACCCAAAATTTAAAAAAATTTCAGAAAAATTCTCTCTCCTCAATTTTGGATATTTTATGAAATAATGAGAAAAATAGTAATGTTGAGATTTAAAAGGTTTTGTTATGTGCCATTGATGAAGAGGTTTAAGGAAGAAGCCATTAATTGGGAGGTTAAGGAAAAAGATGTTGAAAAAGCCATTGATGGAGAGCTTGAAGAAGAAGGTTGAAGATGGGGACCTGCTATTAAAGGTTACCAACACCGGGTGAACCTTTAATTGAAGATGGGAGGCAAAGTTCAAACCTTTCCTGGAATATCGAAAGTTCGAACCTGTGAAAGCAAATGGGCCAAAGTTGGCACCTTTCAAATCAAATTTTCCTATTTTTTATTTCAGTTACTCTCATTTTGCTTTTTTTTTTTTTATTTTAATCCTCTTTTAATTTTATTTACACAATTTATTTTCAATTTTAATTTATTATTAGATATACAACTTTTCCTTACTAATTACAACTTTTTCTTTATTATGAATATGGTATATTAAAAGTATGGTAGAAAGCGTCAGAAGGGTTGATTACCTCGGTTTAACGACGGAGTCAAGCCGTAATTGTGGTGTTGTGGGTGTTCCGTAAATCAAATAATTTGTTGATTCTTTCAACTGTCTTTTCTTATATATTTCTTTTTAATAATACCTGATTCATTAATCTACATCAAAGATAAATTTCAACTGTCCTTTCTTATATACTTCTATTTCTATTTGATAATACCTGATTCATTAATCTACATCAAAGATAAAAATTAGCATGTACATAACAACTTTAACCAAAGATAATTCAAAATTAACAAAACTACGATCGTTGTATATGAGATCTGACAATTCTGAACATCCCCTTTCACATTGCTGTTTGACACAGCTATCTACGAAGGGTCTTTCGATTTATTGTAGTCTTAAATAGAATTGAATTTGATGTAGTTGATGGTAATTGCAATTTTGGTGTCTATTGTATTATCGCATGAATCTCTACCCACAAATCAATTACAAACCAAACTTCATAACTCCAAAACCTCACGAAGAGAGAGATCAAAAGCCAATATATGGGTAGAATCAACCCAATAAATAGGTAGTATAACTCTTCTGTAATAATAGTTACAGTTATAATTAGTCCTAATACAATTCAAAACTTGTACCTTTTATAACTATACTTTGGTTTGCTAATGACTATATGAGTTAACCAATTTATAGTAGTAAAAAATACAAGTGTGGAATTTTTATTAAGACTAGAGAAAGTATTAGATTAATTTAATGATAATTAAAGTATTTAACTAATTTTACACTTTATAAAAGGAAAAGGGAGTTGAAATTACTTCTTTTCCTTTCAATTATTTTTGATGTTTGGAATCATTATTTTTTTAAAATAAGGTTTCCTCCATTTGACCATTTCTCTCCCTTTTTTAATTTGATATTCAAATCATGAATTTCAATTTTTTCCTTTTACTTCACTTAATGTTCTTTTTGTTTCCTCTTACTCAAATATAATAATGTTCAAAAAAGTAACTATGTTTTGTAAATGTCTCTTATTTTGATGGGCTAAAAATTGATTGTTATATGGTTTCAAATTATATTGAATAATACTCCCTCCGTTCCTTTTTATTTTTCCACCTTACTAAAACGGGCAGTTCCATAAGTTTTTCCACTTTAGAATACTTTCCATTTTTGGAAAGTTTTTATCCCACATTTACCCCTTAAAACCCCACTTTCCTTACTTCACATTACTATTTAATTATTTTCTCTCTCATACTTCCAATACAATCATTACATTACACTATTATTTAATTATTTTTTCTCTCATACTTCCAATAAAATCATTATTTCCCACTACTATATAATTAAAATAATACCCACTACCACCAAAGATACCACTTTTCTTAATTTTGGTGAAAAACCCAAATAGGAACATCAAAAAGGAACGGAGGGAGTATTAAGTCAAGAAATCTACTCAATTAAATTAAAGTTTAAATTGAGAGTTCTCAAACAGAGTTTAATAGAGTGAAAGAGTTATTTCACTTAAAAATATAAATATCTGTGTTTGTGTGTCATATTTTTGTGTGTATCCTATTTAAAATAATATTTGTTATTTTTCCTAACACATCCGTTGTTTCCCGTTTTAGTTGGCTCTTATTGAGGCATGTATGAGGTATCTTGTTGAATCACATAAATAAAAGTATATGCAGGACTGGTTCAATAGGGGAGCACCATGAGCCATTAAATATTAGGTAGTGTTTGGCCAAGCTTTTAAAACAACTTCTGCAACAGAAAAGCTAAAACTTGGCCAAACACTGTGTTTCTGAGAAGTTGAAACAGTTTTGAAAAAAGCTAAAAACAGCTTCTACAAGGGTCAAGAGGAGAAGCTACAAATTGTAGCTTCTGCTCCTAACTTCTCAAAGAGTTTCATACTTTTATCATTTTATGTTAAAAAAATTCCTATATTTTCTCCAATCAAGAACGAAATTTTTTTATTAATTGTATTTTTCTTTTTTCATATTTTCCTCCATAATTCTGAAATTTTTACTTCATTGTGTAATTCATCTGTTATCACAACCAACATCCCAATTATTTTTTATTTGAATTTTATGCGATCCAATTGTCAAATTGTCAAATTTATTAACATATTTAAATATATTTTTCTATATAGGAAATTGTCAAATTTAGGCTTTATTTTTATTTTCAATTACTTAATTTAGTGTATTTGAATTTTTTATAATGATTATTTTTTAGTGTATGCTATATGTTTTTGGGTGTTTCTCTTAAAATTGATGCTTTGTGACTCGACTATTTTTTAGTGTATGCTATATGTTTTTCCAACATATAACAACACTAACATTAAATAAACATAAGAAGAAAAAAAAGCCAAACACACAAATGTATTTGTTTTCCAAACACTCTTTTTAAAAATATGAGGCCAAACACATCTGTTTCTAAAAAGTGTTTCTCTAGAAACAGTATCTACGAAATAACTTTTAGGAAACAAAAGTTGATTTCTAAAAGCTAGGCCAAACATACCCTTAGTTAGATATACCAAGTATTTAAGAGGATTGAAAATAGAAAGACTAACGATTACAATTGATTTAACGGGATGTTGATGATGATTATTTCTTATTATTGATTGCACAAAATCTCACAAGAAACGGTCTATAGGATAGACCACAAAATTGGGCCAGCCCATTTTCCCTTAACTGATTTTTTTTATTATCATATCAATTATATTATGTTATAATCCTAAATGTAAGGTATTATAACCTCGAATATACTATTCTATAACCCCAAATAATTTATTATAACCCCAAATATACTATGTTATATTTTGGGCTGGGCTTCATGGATTCCGTCTATAGAATAGACCGTCTCCCATGAGACTTACTATATTGATTGAGGGACGTAATAAAAATGAAGCAATGAATATTAGAAAGAGATATTGGTTCCATATAATTATAAAATTTTAAAATATTTGAATATATTATTAAACAAATTTACAAATACTAAAATGTAATAGAACATAATTTTAGTTTTTAGGGGCCCATAATTTATAGTTTGCTTAGGGCCTTTGAAATGTCGGAGACGACTCTGATGAGTATATGAATCATCATCATACATTCTACTAAAACAATAAAAGAATATGTCACATGTCACTTTTACATATCACACTTTCCCGCCTAAACTTATTAGTAATTAATTATGGAAAGTTTGATTTTTAATTAAAATTTATTTCTAAATAATAATAATAGTAAGAAAAAGGTTAATTCAAGAAACTTTGATTTTTCAAATACACTTTATTAGAAAAATTGATAACTTTCATTTTAATAAATCTTAATGACTAAAACTACTAATTATACCTTATTTACGACACATAAACAATAGGAATTAAAATAGTTTTCTACTAAAAATAAGCTTATATTTAAAAACTCTCAAATTATGTATTAATATTCAAAACAACGTTAAAATGTTCGTAAACTAAATTATTCAGCTAACTTCAATATTTACAAAATAGTAACTAAAATCTTATCTAAAATAATATTACAATGATAGTTATGTTAAAGGGAATTATATTTAGATCATGTCATCAATAAAGTATTTGTGTATGGTTAGACCGTATATTCATTTCATAGAAGGAAATTTGAGATAATGTTTACCCAATGACTTATCCTTTGTTTAGTAAACCTTAAATTAATATGTTAAAGGAAATTACGTTTAGAAAAATTTTTCATTAGTTAAAATTATGTTTTATCAGCATAATTATTTTAATCAGTGAAATAGATTCATTTTACTAATAATCTTTTAATTAGTAAAATATAGTTCTAATAAATTAAATTTGTTAGTTTTTAAAAATAAACAAGTATATTTGATAATATTTTTACATATAAGCTAATGAAATAACACATTCGTGCATTGCACGGGAATATATTCTAATAACTAATAAGCTACTACAAACAATCTCATGTAGTCCTATTTGTTGGCCCGTGAAAATTATTTCATTGATAATAGATGAGAAAATCAAGAAAATTAATTAAATAAGTATTCGATCGAAAAGTTTAAAAAATTTGTAACTTAATTAGATATGTGCATAAAAATTTAAAAATAATGATATGAATAAAATAAAAAAGTAAGTTGAATGAGTATTAGACCATGATGAACTTAGTTTTGAAAGTATATATCCCATTAAATTTGCAGCATTTTTCATTTTGGTCTGACTCACTTAATTTACATCAATTCTATGTTTGGATGATGATCCATCACATTCTTTTAGTCTCATCCATATATTTTAACTCTCTTTTAATTTTATCTAAGCAATTTATTATCTCTTTAATTATTTATTATAATATTTTTAAAAATTGAGTATTTTCTTTCCGTTTGATACAAATAAAAAAACAAAAAGAGTATGACCGATTGAAATATCCCAAGTATAGTAAGTATGAAAATAGAACATTTATTACAAAAACATACGAAGAGGTGTTGGAGGATTCCTAAATTCTGATCACAAGCATACGGTTCCCGAAGCTCAACTGATTGCACACCTCCCAAGTCCCAACTCCTAAGGTATTAATGTACATTGTACAGCCTAAGTATTACTTCTTTCGTTCTGAAATACTTTATTAGCAATCAAGGTCTACATGAATTTCAAAATTGGGAGGAAATTTTATTCATGGCTTGTTTATTCAAAAGACATCAACAACATCATACAAGCGCAGCTTTCGTGTGGATTATATCAAGCCATCACTCAATCTTGTTTCCACTTTCCAATGCTAATTCATCCAACAAGCAATCATTTAACCCACCATTCAAAGATCATCCATAATCAAGTTTCACTCCGTCCGATTCTGAATTATAGTACTTTAGTTTCTAATTCATGTTTTATTTCAAGCTTTATACGTCGGTCCCTTTATGTATTAAGTATTTTATGTTATCTTAGAAAAACAAACAAAATATGTATGTAATTTAATTCGGGTCAAAGTCAAAGTCAAGGTCAAAGTCAACGTCAAGGTCAAAGTCAAAGTCGGAGGCGAGCGGTGGAAGAAATCAGCTCAAAGCAGGAAAGAATTACAAGCACCAAAAGGCGCCAATCCAACCGTGTGCATGAATTCCAAACCTTGAAATTCTAAGTCTTATATTAGCTAGGTAGTTTTATTATGGTAGTTATTTTCAGAATTATTTACTAGAAGTTAAGAGTCGGTTTTACGTAGGCATTAATAGGCGGAGGTTACGCGGGAAGTTACTCGTCAAATGGGCGGTTATTTGTTCTTAATAACCAACCACACGTGAGATAACTCCTCACGCCAACTCTAGCCGGTTATGCACGGTTATGGAGTCGGTTTTCAATTTAGTTTCTTTTAGTTTTCTCTATAAATAGCTTAGTTTAGTATGTAATTAGAAGATTTGATGAATTTAAGAAAAACCGAAACTTTGTTTCACCATTTCGTTGTTGTATGTTTCTTGGATTAGAAATATATTGCAAAAGTTCTTTCGTCTTGATACGATTGGCGCACGTATCTTGGTTCTTAAGAGCGTCGTTTCTTGCTACGTGGATTCATAGTGGGATTCGATTTAGCCATTGTTGTTTTCTTTTAATTGCATTTGAAATTTCACAAAAAAATACAAAAAAATCATAACCTTTTGTTCTTCATTTCATTCGACATCATCAATCATCCATAGCCATTGATTCTTGATTCGATTCTTGGAGTGAAGATTGTAAGAACCCCTAAGGACTAGGCGATCTTACAACATACTTGCTACATTTTAATTTTGGACACTATTTATTGTTTAACCTTATTTTATACTCCTTTCGTTTTCTAATGTTCTTTCCATTTAGAATATTTTATTTTAAAAAGAGAAATTTGATTAAGATTTTTAAGACATATATTGAAAACAAAATATATCCATGTGATATCTCATTAGATTCGTCTTAATGTATACTTTTTTATTATATAATTTTTATAATTTTTTATGATGCGTATTTAGAGATATTTAGGCTCAAAATTTACTTTGAAAATTGTGCAAAAAGTATTGGAAGAATATTTGAAAACGGAGGGAGTATATAATGGCTAATATATAAGTAAAAATAGTTAAGTGGGATCTTGTTTGAATCGTCTAATCTCATACTTTCATAATATTAGCTTTTTAACATCTATAATTATTATTATATATAATAAAAAATTATAAAACTTAATATTAATAATTTTGTTAAGACGAATCAAATAAGATTTTACTAAACTATATTTTAACTTATATATTAAAAATTAATTATAAAATAAAAGTGATGAATGAATGGTGCAATATTTCTAATGTTACAAGTAATTTAAAAAAGAGGAAGTACTTAAATTTGTTTGCGAACACATGCAAATATGAGTATTCAGCCCGCTTTGTGCTACTATCTTGAATTCACTCGTATAAAAGGGTATACAATTTGGGACTCTTTGGTCGCGCTCTATTTTATGGGTATGAGTTGCCACCGTCTTTCCCTCCTCAGACTCTGACCATAATTTTTTATAGTTGGGATACACTGAGTATGATGATGATGATCATGATGAAAGGGTATACACTTTGGTAATTTTGGAACAGAACTTCCATAAAAGTTGATTATGTCACTAATCAGTTTTAAACATAAATTAGAGTTAAAGCTTTGTTTAAATTCATAAAACATGTGTCTAAACAACATTGTACATTGGCAATAGTGCATGTAACATGTGATGTAAGTGTGCTTCTCATTTTCTTATTGGTGTTTGCAATTAAGATGATGAGTTTATAAATATGTTTGTAAAATTAGTTGTTTTCTTGAGAGACCGTTTTTTGTAAAGACGATTCTTAAAAGTCCAACTCAAATCTATATTTAAAGTTGTAATAATATATATTTAGAATTGGACTGGGCTTTTAAGAACCGTCTTTACAAAAAACGGTCTCAAATAAGAATTTGTGCTGTAAAATAATGTCTATTTTTTTTGAGGTTAAATAATGTCTACTTTGCTTTGCTTGTATTCAATTTCAATATATAAAAATGTTTACAAGCTAGGGTTATGGAAACTAAAATAAACTAAAATATTTACATGAGAATAAATAGTAATAATTCTATTATTTTGACTTTTGATTTTGGATGGATGTGATAATGAAGATAAAACAAAGTTCTAATGGCCCGTTTGGTTATCGGTACTAAATAGTAGGAATGAGAATGATATTTAATGTAAATTTTCATGATATGTATCATGTCATTCCCATGGTGATGAAAGTTTAATCATAAAAAAGATTTTTTCTTTATAATTTTCCATTACCATCTAATACCATATGTTCACATGATAATGCATTGGAATGAATTTTGTGAAGAAAATGAGATTATTCAAAAGTATAACTATGACCGTTAATCATGTCAAAAGATACTCCTACCAAAATTACATTAACTTTCTATTACCAATCCTATAATTTTGTTACCATTTACCAAACAGACCGTAAGAGTTTAAACCTTGCTTTCTTAATTTCTTATTAACACCACGTTACATGTATATATAAAAAAGGGAATAACTAACTTTTCTCAAGGGTCTATAACAAACTCGTTAAAAACAAGAAAATTAAACAAACTTATTTAAACATTATTTTATCTGATTTATTTTCCTACACATTACCTCAAATTGAGTCGTAAGATGTTCATATATGTCAATAACGCTTTATTATCACAATAGAGTTTGTGGACTTTCTTTTAAACAAAACCAAGTTCTTCCATCACCTTCTATAACTATAAGGTTTCTACTACTCCTTTAGAACTCAGCTTCTGCACCAGATAAGGCAACTACATTTTTAGAGATACTTTATGTAGTGAAGATATTAGAAAGACCTTGCCTCAAAATGACTTTATTAATTCCCAATTCGCACAAAAGTTGTCCATTAAGTTTAATGATACTTACAGCCCGTTTGGTAGGTGGTCATAAACGATGGTAATGGGAATGGAAAATTAGTGTAATTTTAGTTGAACAATCTCTTGTCTACCTTGATGGTCATGTTTGTCCAACTCCAATCATCTCATTTTCTTCATAAAATTCATTCCAATGCATTAGCATTGGGAGAGGTGGTATTAGGTGGTGATGGAAATTTATATACAAAAAAAAAAAAACTTTTTTGTAATCAAAGTTTCATTACCATAGGAATGATATAGATCTTTTGATGAAATTTTACAATATAAACAGTGGTGGACCCAATTAAGTGACAAGGGGGTACAGTTGTACCCCCAGTTTGAAAAAAAAAATTCAGAAAAAAAAAAATTAAAAAAAGGATGAATTTGTGTTTGAGAAGATATTTCAATATATTAATTCATCATCTTATTAATCAACTTCAATATATATTATTATGATTGATGTGGGTGGAGGAGGTGGCCGTGAGGGCCGATTGAGGTTGTGTATGTGGCGGAAGAGGGAGGAGTTGGCTAGAGGAAAAAAAATAACCTATGGCTTTGATACCATAATAGATTAATTTGCCTTGCAATCCTTCTGTTATTCATTCAATATGAAGAGTATGTCAAATACAAGAATGGTAATTAGCTAAAATACAATATTGCCTAAAATATACACAATATACAAATCTACTAAATAAGGAAGATAATAATAAAAGAGAATATGCTTAGAATATAATAATATTCTCCAAATATTATTATATTCTATCATATTCCATAATTTGTAAACTTTCTATGTAATGTACTACTTTAAAATAAATATAAATTAGGTCAAAATTTACATTATATCCATCTCATCAATTGTATTGAGATTTTTTTAAAAAATCAGCTAGAACCTATATTCATAAAATCACCTCTAATCTTTTCTACATGAAAAATATACAACAAAAAACAAAATATATACCTAATGACAAAAATTGAGAGATCCATTTAATTAACACCTTATATAATAATAATATAATGCTGTAAATTTACCTTATAAATTTCACATCTTCAAAAGAAAAGAAAATTAGATTAAACTTCTTTGTTACTGCTAACAAAAGTTATATAGGAATAATATTCATTTGACCTGTCAAATCTCGTATGAATGAGATCACTTATTTATCTATTTGAATTTGGTGGACTATATATAAAAACTCTAATTTTTATTTAAAAAATATAAGTATTTTAAGGAAATATATGAGTAATAAATCATGAAATGGAATTGGTACCGAATTTTATGACTTGAGGTTTAAGTATTTACAAGGACAAACAATAACAAACCAAACGTTGCCAAAATTACATTGAATAATTATTGTTGACAAGCATAATCCAATAATTAGATAGCAAAAAAAAAAACAAATTAAGTGTCCTAAAACCTAATTAGTCCTATAGTCCTATTAATAGTAGCTATTTAGTCTAAACATACCCACTAGGAAATTCCCTAATCACGTGTTAAGTTTGTTAAGGTCAAAACAAATGAGTACTTGAAGAGTAATTTCTTTTTTCATGTGTAAAATGAGATTATGATCATTCAAAGTAAGGATTATAAAGAAAAAGTTTCATCATTAAAGCTAAATTTGTAAAGTACAACATATTTTTTTGTCGGATTATGAAATTTCACACTTTTATTTCACATGCGTAAATCTTATTAATGAGATTATGATAATTCAAATTGGAAGTGTTTCTACAAATTTCCGACGACATGATTATTGATCGTTTTAAAAGTATGAAGACTCGAAGGATGAATTTGTAATTTTGGAGTGTATTAGTGTAAAACTTTAAGTATCGTAAGACTTTTATTGTTATTTTGGATTGTAAGACTTTAACTATTGATTCTATTATGTGTTGTAATTTTTTAAAAATTTATCCGATTACATGAATGATATGACGTTCGTGTTTTGTACCCCCAGTTTGAAATTCCTGGGTCCGCCACTGACTATAAATCATTTCTATTACCACCATTTAATACCACTAACCAAATGGGCCGTTAGTTCATTAAGGAGACAAGTAGGAAAAAAAGATGCATGACTTATAACTATTATAGGAAGATGCAGACAAATCAAGCATGTTCCCCTCAACATGCAGATGCTCTATCCGTTCAGCCACAAGTACTTTATTTATTTGTCATTGTTATTCATCACTAACGTGCATACATAATTCCAACAATTAAGACACAACATAAACACCCATCTAAACTTCATATTGCGATCTAATTAGTGAGAGAGCCTCTCATCTCAGTTTCCCAAAGTCTTGGTACTTCTACTGAATTTGATTAAATGTGAGTTTTACAGGTTTCTTTAAAAACATGAGAAAGGGAGCATTATTCTCCATTTCATGTGTCATTGTATCATTTATGTGTTATATTCTTTCTGAAATCCCAAGAAAATAAGATTAATGAAAATATCTTGGATCATTTACAAACTATAGCCTTTAAGTTTACTCAATATCAAATAAACAGCCGTGAACTTTGTTTATTACCAACTACAGCCTCCAACTTACCAAACATGACATTGAGACAACCAAAACAGCCAAAAAAAGGGTAAAAATGGGGTGTTTTGGCTGTCTCGATGTCATGTTTGTTAAGTTGGAGGCTGTAGTTGGTAATAAACGAAGTTCGGGCCTGTTTATTTGAAATTGAGTAAACTTAGAGGTTGTAGTTGGTAAATGATCCATATTTTTAATAAAATAAAACTGAGGGTGTGAATTCTGAAGATAGTGTGATATTGTTCAATACACCAGAAAGTCATTCACAATAAGCAAAGTTAAGTAACACTCTACAAGGTTATTAGCATCAAGTATGAGAGACTTATATCCACACTGCTAGTCCAAAAGAGCCCTCGTGTGACGGAGCATAACAAAATATATAAAATGTCTTGAGGCGTCAACCATCGGCATAAAATGTTTGGCTGAGATAGTTCTTTGAAAGTTACTTTGACCTATAGATAATAGAGAAGCAATTGTATATGCACTGCTATGTTACTCAGACTCTTCATTTTGCTTCACGTACTCGTGTCTGATCCCTGATACTCTGAGTCTGATATGTATGGCACGTAGACACTTCATTTTAAGCATAAAATTGAATATTTAGACATATCCAACACTTGGACACATAGCAGTATCCGACATCAGTATCCGTATCCAAGTAACATAGCTATACCTTAGTATACAAGACAAAGTTTTTTGTGATGTACAAGTGGTGATTGCAAGTGGGTGTAGGATTCTAGTTCTAGGAATAATAGAGAAGCAAAAGAGAAGAGCAAAATGAATTGATGAAACAAACAAGATACCACTACAAAACATAGAAATCTATTTGTCAATTTGACCTAAGTATGGAACTAGCACTTATATATGTGGAGCTGTCCTGGCTCGTCGAAGTAGCTGATGCATTGTCAGTTCTTTCGGTTGAATACTGACTCGATGTAAACTCGCTAAAAAATACAGGACTTTCTGCATTGCCACCAAATACTTGAAGTGAGCGCGGTATTGATGGCATATCAATGTCCAAAATTCCCTCGAGAACTTGAACTGCTTGCCCCATTGATGGCCTTTGAGTTTCTTCGTCTTGGATGCACCAACAAGCGAGTTTACATATTCTCATGACTTCTTCTTTTTCAGCGTCTCCTTCCAACCGAGGATCTATTATTTGTAAAACATCTTCGCCCTCAATTATTTTAGTCATAGCCCAAGTCGGGTAGAAGTCTAATCGACCTTCGGTTGCATAATGAATGTTTCGTCTGCCTGATATAATCTCGAATAGTGTCATCCCATAGCTGTAGACATCAGCTTTTGCTGTTACGGCATCCCCTGATATCCACTCGGGTGCTAAGTACCCCCTCGTACCTCTAATTGTAGTCAAAACACGACTAAACTCTCTCCCTACGAGCTTTGCTAATCCAAAGTCCGCAACCTTTGGACCAAATTCAGCGTCTAAAAGTATGTTTTCGGGCTTAATGTCACAATGTATGATACAATCCCTGCATTTTTCGTGTAGATAAGCCAATCCCCTGGCTGTTCCTGTTGCTATCTGATACCTCGTTCTCCAGCTTAAAACCGGAAAGCTCTCATCTTTATTGAAAAGACGAGTGTTTAACGATCCATTAGGCATATACTCATACACCAACAATCTTTGTGACCCTTCTGAACAAAACCCGCAAAGACGAACAAGATTTACATGCTGAATTGTCCCAATCGCACTTACTTCTGCTCGGAATTGCTTCTCCCCTTGATTGTGGCTTGTTTTCTCGAGCTTTTTTACTGCTATCGGAGTTGAGTCCGGCAACATTCCTTTAAAAACTGATCCAAAGCCCCCTCCTCCAAGTTTCTGTGAGAAATTCTTAGTGGCAGACTGAAGATCTCTATAACTAAATCTTGTCAATGAGTGTTCCATTGTTTTCGTAGCGATAAACAACCGCCTTTTTCCCCTCCAATGAACAAAATAAATAAGCCCAAACAGAGCCACCAGCCCCACACCTAAGCCTACCAAAACACCAATGACTAACTTCCTATTCCCACTTGCTCGTACATCCGATTCAGCGACTCGAACATACAGAATTTTCCCACTATTATCAGACTGTTGTCTCATATTCAACAAGTCTACAAACCAAACATAACACCCATTTTCATCAAAAGCATACGCGGTACATGAGCAATTCCTCAAACACGCGGTTTCACATTCTTCGATAGATCTAGCCGAGTCAAAATGTGGATGTTCAGGTAACACTCGACTAGGACTTACTAAAAACTTATCTTTTTTCTCACCGGTTTCACATGATAACTTAGTCTTTCTCGCGCACCCACCAGAGTAATCGTTCAAATTCCATTCCGATTCTGAACTAGGCTCAAACCCGTTTAAACAATGACAATACGGAAGCGATGATTGATTACAAACAGCAAAAGCACCACAATAAGCATAAGCTTCACACTGCTGCCCAGGTTGTGTCCAGAACAGAACCCATTGCTGAGCATTATCCAGCCATGTTAGCTGCTTGATCTGGCCCGAAACATCCATTACTAACCTCGTTACAATCGAAGGATTCTTAACGGAATAAGTAATGTAACTCTCATTATCATTATCTACATAGCTAAAACTATATAATTGTGTTTTAAGAAACCTAAGCTCTGGCACAAGACTGAAAATCTGCTGATCAGGAACCCATAACCCACTAGTCCAATACTGTTCAGTCTTGTTCCATAACATTATAAACTGACTAGCATTAGGATCTCGTTCAATCGTGTAATAGCCCGTTCCAGGGTCCTCTAAGCTCTTCCAAGACGTAAGAACTTGACTCGAGTTTTTCACTTTGTTCAATCCCAACTTACCATCAGGCATAAGGGTATCGGTTGGATGATCAAAACTCTGCCAAATGGGTGTTGTCGAATTAGACCCGTCTCTCAAAACGAGATTACCATCATCTAGAAGAACAGCTTTAACACTCTTAGAGGGATTATAGCTCAAGTTAGTAGACCAAATTGGAGAACTTTTAGACTCATTGCTAAAAAGAACTAAGTTACCATCACTCGAAAACTCGAGTTTTGAAGTATGTTTGTTAGATACAGGTTGATCTCTATTAGCTACCCAAATGATAGTTTTTCCTGGGATTTTCTTGTACCAGATAGCAATGTAGTAGTTGGATGTGTTACCTGGTTTAAAGAAGCCTAGCTCGAACAAGCCAGTCGCGGATATTATGGTTTGATCCCCTGTAAGACTCCCATTAGTTGTGATCATATTATCTCCAAGACATAAATCTGTTAAGAAAGTGCACAAAACTGCTAGGATTGTACAAAAGTTGGGCTTAAATTTGTTTTTGTTATGCATATTTGATGATTTGTTCACTTAATGTATGTGAACTTTTTGGGTGGAAATGGGTTTTGTTCTTACAGCAAAGCTGTAGTTATTACAAACTGAGGTATATGAAGGTGATAAACTTTGGCTTGTACACAATACCCATAAAATAGGAGAGTTGACTGCATATAAATCCGATGAAGTTTCATATTAATTCAGGGCCAGAGTTAAAACGGGGACTAAGAATGTTTTCATGTAGGCGTAGAATACTACTTGTAAAATTGTAACTTTAGTTTTGCAAACATCGAAATCGACCCTTTATAGAAAAGGCCAAAAGGGTCTATTTCTTTCATTTTGCCTAGAGCCATAAAACATCAAAAACGACACTACCTAAAACCAATCAGTAGTATTAGAAAGAATAACCCATTAAGCATATATCCTAGTCAACCTCTATTTAATTTTTCGACGTGGGATCACATATGGGTTATGTTCCAACAGAAGGTAGATTATAAAATACATTTTTTTAAACATACTTTGTTGATGATTATTGACTTGGTAATCTAAAATGTTTGATTAGGGTACCCATAATTACCTAATCTTCCATGTATTGGATTAAAGTTTGACTACTTGAAGATTTTTGTTGGACGGCAAAGACTGAAGTAAACCATTAATGATATTTTATTTAAGAGAAAATAGAATGCTAGTTGACATTAACTACTACAAAAAGAGGATTAAAGTGTGTCGTTCGTGCATTAAACGCGGTGTTTGATATATGACTTGACAGGAAAGTGATAGATTACCTACCCAAATTGTTTAAGCTTTTTTTTTTTTTTTTTTTTTTGGCAATAAAATTGTTTAAGCATTGAATTTGGAGCTATTACTTAAAAAACAAAGAAAAGTACAATGAGCTATTAATATACCGTTTGTGTCACTCAATTTGTATTATTTGTCATTTTAGTTCGTCTTTTTAAATTTGAATTGTTTGTTTTTTTTGTCTGGCCTATTAAATTTGCATCATTTTTATTTTTGGATAATGGACTATCACTTTCTTTTAGTCTTGTTCGGATATTTTTTCTTTCTTTTAATTTCATACTCCCTCCAGTTCACCACTAAAGTCCCATTTGATTTAGCACTCTAATGCACTTATTCAATCGTTAATATCTCTAATTGTGCATAATTAAAAGTTATAGAAAGTTGATATAAATATTCCTTGCATTGAGATGAATCAAACAAGATCCCACTTGACTATGTTTTAACTTATAGATTAATAATAAAATACAAATTAAGAGTAAGATATGAATAGTGTCAAAAAACAAATGGGAACTTAGTGATGAATTGGAAAGAGTACAATTCATTATGTCTTCGTTTATTTTCATTATTCATCTTTTTAAAAAAAGCATCAACCTTCTCTTTGATGAAAACCTAAGATTTTGAAAAAAATAAACTTATTTAAAAAAATAAAAAAATATAAAACTTTTAAAAATGCTACCTTTGATTTGGTTTATTTGTTGTTGTCTTTGTAGGTTAAAATGTTGTTGTTGTGAGCTTGTGACCATCAAACTAATTGTGATTTAGTTTGTTGTTAGTACAACGAGCAACTGTTATGCAACAAAATTATTACAATATTTGAGAGCGTTGGAATTAAACGATGTTTTAAACGTCAAAATGACGAACTAAACATTTAAGAGCATCAAAAAGGTTTAGGGCAAATTATAAAGGCAACAATCAACACTTAATATGTATAGAAATGTCAAAATGATGAATAAACGAAAATTGACAAGAATGTAACGGAAAATGCTACGGCAGTTAGATAAAGCATTAATTTGATGCTTCCATGTGAAAAAATCTTACAAAAGTGCAACCACAGGCGTTTCATGAAAGTTTAATGCTACCATATGGAATACCCCTTATCTTTTTTTTTATCTATAAGTACTACATATTGTTATTTTTAATGTGCAATAGAATTATATCTGAAACGACAACTTGCTGTAACAGAGATCAGTACAACAATTTGTATTTATCAGTTGAATGACCTATACAAAATTAGAGTGCACAATAGAAGAGTTGCACTGTATAGACACTGGTTGAAAGCTTCGTGCAAATTATACTTTGCAATGACCTTTCTTAACATTGCAATAGCTAACTACATATTCTACGTTTTTGTCCTAGTGCGACTTCAGAGATGTACTCTCACAATCATCATTGTTAAAATCGCGATTTTAATCTACGATTTTACGATTTTACGATCCAAAAACAAGCGAGCGATTTGAATCGCAGTTAGAATCTTAAATTTGTAGAATCTTACAATTCTAGTTGGAATACAATTTTTAGAGGTAGAATCATAACACGATTCTACGATTTAATGATCCGTTTCTACTAATATAGTATGAATTATTTTTAATTTTTCTTATGTACCATATTTTACTAATCTCTTTCACATATGCACATAAATTTCAAATTTTCCATCATGAAAACTTTTTAAAAACAAATTTCTTAATCGGTATGTAGATTTAAACTAATTATTGAAAAGTTTTCGTTATATTCTTACAAATAAAGTCAAAGAAACTTTAATTTATAAATTTAAACTTTTGAATTGGATAAGAATGATAAAAAACTAGATATTTTATTATTTTTAAGTTATTTGTAGAATCGTACGATTATACGATTCGATTCTACCGATTTGATTCTACCTCTTCAAACGATTCTAAATAGAATCACGATTTTAACAACTTTGCTCACAACCCTTACAAATAAACCTAGCTACATGCTCTTCATTGCTAGGCAACAACCTAATATTCGTAACTCATAAGTCTACCTGGTTGGGGTGTAGTAATAACCCAATTCCTGTTAGTTACCTCCCTACGTCTCCTAAGGGAACTACATCTTCCACGAGGTTCTTTGGTGGGCATGAGGACCATTAGAAGTATTAGGCTCAGTCTGTGTGCACACAAATATACCCCTCTTCTATGTACGCAACTATCAAATCTATAAACTTGTTTTCAAATTAAAAGTCGTAGTAGCAGAAGTTGGGAAGAAAAAATTTCACTTTTATGCAGTCATACTAATGCATAGTCTTGAATGATGTATTCAAGTCATCAATAACTCTAAGAGGAATATATATGGAGCAAATATGAGGTATGTAAACGTATAGTTCTAATGTATAATCAATTGGATAGTAGATGAGAATGATTTTTGAATTTATACTCACATGTGGAAAAATTTAGCCATGATAAAAGTTGTACATAGTGAATAGGAAAACACAAATTCTTAAAATCGTCTTTTGTAAAGATGACTCTCAAAAGTCCAATCCAATTCTAAATACAGTAAGTCTCATGAGAGACGATCTATTCTATAGACGGAATCCATGAAGCCCAGCCCAAAATATAACCTATTATATTTGGGGTTATAATAAATTATTTGGGGTTATAATAACTTATATTTGGGGTTATAGAATAGTATATTCGAGGTTATAATACCTTACATTTAGGATTATAACATAATATAATTGATATTATAATAAAAAAAACCCAATTAAGGGAAATGAGCTGGCCCAATTTTGTGGTCTATCCTATAGACCGTCTCTTGTGAGATTTTGTGTTCTAAATATATATTGCTACAACTCTAAATATAAATTTAGACTAGACTTTTAAAAATTGTTACAAAAAACGGTCTCTCAAAATAGCACCTGATAAGGAAAAAGTATTTATACTTGCCCACCCATTTTATCATCCGAGACATCCGCAACATTGAATAGTATGTGTATCACAAGAACTCAATACAATAATGGTGATGGTATGCGCAACGCATAATTTACCCATCAAAATTGGTACCAAAATTCAACTTTTCACGTATACCATTCCCAAATTGGCTGTTCAGAAGTTAGCCTCAATCGATTTTAAACGCAAAATATGCTTTAATTTCTGTTGCAAAAGCATTGAAGAAGGAAAGCAAACGGCAGAGAAGGTACAATAGCTTTAATAATTATTGTTCAATTTCAAATTTGTGCGATAATTTCAAGGGGGAGTTGTGGATTTTCAAATAGGGTTTCTCATTGCTGGAATCGGATCCGCCATGGGAAATTGGGAGTATATGGAGCACCATGGGTTTGTATATTTTCAGTTTGCATATACCTTTGAGTTTTGGTGGATTATCTATCGTTGCTCACTTATTGCATCAGTCTGATCTTCAGCCTCAATTCAAGGTAATAACATTTTACTCGTTTTCCTTTTTTTCTGCAATTGAATGAATGTGATATTGATTAATGAACAAAATTTCTACTTTTAAGGATGTGATGATCAACTGAATTGAAGTATTCTGATATTTTGTTCCAATCCCTGTCAAATAGTTGGCTGGTCTATGCTTCTCTAATTGCCTAATTTGATACATTATTTTATTAAGGGAATGACATTTGATGCTAGAAACTAAAGCTGTATGCGTCTATCAATAACTATTTACAACTGATTTGTGTTAGTTATTAACTTATTATGGATACCTCATTTTGTGATTTGCCTCAATTAGACAATTCTAGATTTGAGATGATCTTGTTTGATTAGTATCTTTGTGATCCTTATCAGCTATTTGTTAATATCCAATTGTTATCAGCCTAGCCTATGGCCCTATACACTCATTTTGAGCTTATAGCCTTCTTTTCCAACTTCCAATTCTGATATCCCTTGAATTATTATCTTCTAAAATGTTACTTTCGTCATTAACACTATGTTTGAATAGCAAATTAAGAGAGAAAAGAAATGAAGGGAAGAGGAAGGAAAGGAAGGGGAGGGAAAGAGAGGGAAAAACTACATTGTTTGTATAGGAAGGAAAGGAAGGGAAAAGAAAGGAATTGCATTTTCCTTCCAAATCTTTCCTCTTATAGAGAGATTTGGATGTTAACAAAATGAAGGGAGCTAATCCCTCCAAATTCCTTCCCTCTAAATCCTCTCCCTCCCTTTTTGCTATTCAAACAAGGGAATTTTCATTTCTCTAGATCCCTTCCTTTCTTTTCCCTCCATTTCCCTTCATCCAAACAAGACCTAATGGATATAATGCAACCAGGAGAGCAGTTAGCATCGTTCAATTGGGTATGGAGTTTTATGTATAGTGAATGTAAGGCACCAGAGAAGGATCACTGATGAGTCCGATGAGTTCTTTTGAAGTTGAAAACGCTAAGTCTTGAGTTTATCGGAAATTTGTTTTGGCTTAGTGGATTATGTAACTGAAAGGTAATTTATTCTGTGGTTTGGCTATTTGGTGTTTGTTTTGGGTTAGGTATTGTGTACTTGGTTTAGCAAGAATCTCAAAATTATGCATTTGATCAAAATGAATCACCAATCCATCAAAGCTCCAATGTACTTCATTGGAGAGACAAAATTGTCTGGAGAATAAAGCTTTAACATCCTCTTATTTAAATCAAGATTTCCTTCATCTTCATTTGCTAGAAATTGACATTTGAGTTCCTATCAAACAACTCAATCTCTAGCTTCATTGTTGACATTTTGAACATCAAATAACCACCAATAACACCTCAAATAACCTTTGCTTCTATAGAAATTGAAAGGAAGCTCACAAATACAAGTTAGGATAGTTGAGAAAAAGGGTAGTATGTGGTGCAATCGATGAACTAAACAAAATGTGCAATCAGATGATGATGAATGAATGTGCAATAGATGATGATGAATGAACTAAACAACATTAACACAAATATTTTAAGGTGGTTCACCAAATTTAGGCTACATCCACCATCCTAACTAGAGTAGTATTAAAATATGAAATTAAAGGAAAAAAGCTAAAATCTTGATAGGAATTACAATGGTGATGTTTTAGGGAAGATAGACTAAATTTAGGGTGTAATATACAAGAAAGCAGGCTAATGATATTAAGACTTTTGGCATACTAAAAATGACCTAGGTATGTAGGAGTATATATAGGGCAATTTAGGGCTTTGGTCTCTATTTGCTCCTCTAACCTTATGTAATAGACCGACCCCGACCTGTCACCGAAACCGATAGTATGGACACTTCGAGTTTGCCCACTAACTCCCAAAAGGACACTTCCTTATTACTCAATTAATCAAAAGCTAATGAATTATTACAAGGGTGGCTCTATATATAGCCTAAGCCCCCAAGAGACAATTAAAATATAACAACTATTCTAATTACAAAGTGCAATGACTAATTAATATGAAATGTCGATAATTCCCTTGGCTCCTTTGACCCTTTGACCCGAGTCATGACACCTTACTACTCTTGATCTTGTATGATTGTAGGTCTTCCTTATACTCCATGTTTTCATCACCCAATCATTGCATATGTGAATGTACTGAGATTGTTCTCCCTCAATTAATCCCAAATCACCATTTGGGTCCTTCTTTACCATCCTAACAAAAGTGGTTTAATCAACTTAGTTATGTGCTAATACTTGGTGAACTAAAATTACCCATTTTCCTTATAGAATTGTTTGAATTTCCTATTTTGTAGTCACTTTTCTTCCCATATTACTGTGCAGGCAGTGACGATACTTATGATTGAAACTCTGGAGCTGTTTTGTGCTCTGCTGCTACTGCAGTTCACCGCAAAACACAAGCCAATTAACTTCCTTCAACCAGGAAAAATGCAAAATGAGCGAAACTGGGTGTTCGCTGCTCTTCTGGGCTTTGTTTTCCTGATTTTGGTGATGTTCTTTACATCATTTCTTGCTGACCAATTGGATGTCACCGAGGTAGGTTTGATAAAATTATCTTATTTGCCTTTCGTACTCATCAAACTAACTTTGAGAAGATGAATGGCTTTCTATAAACAAGTATTGATGCTCGCAATAAGGTAGGAATCTAAATTCAAAAAAGTTGGAAAATGTATCCTGAACTTCGAACTCTAGATTTTCTTCCTAAGATTAGAATTGACTAGAATGTCCAGAAGTTTAACTTTTTGATGGATAAAATGATATACAACCAGTATTTTGATGATCTCGATCCTTTTGACTTATGAGTCATGATTTCTCTGTAATTCCCTCGCTACTCAAATAATCTATTCTAATCCTTTGTGTTATCAGTCCCAGATATGACCAGCCATGAAGTATGCTTAGATATACGGTATACCAATGAGGTCATAAGTTGAATGTTTATTAATCTTCATTGAAAAAGGATGAAGAGTACAAAGTCCGTACTCTAAGTTCTACGCTTCCCTAAAAATTTCTGTTCTCTAAAGGTACGACCATAACAAGACTGAAATTCCCATTTGTGAATGACAACAGTTTAGGCATTGAGTATACTGTATACCCAAATCAAGATTCGGTCAGATATTCATTACACATTGAGCTTCAAGTGTAGAATTAAAAAATTACATAGATGTGTTCATGTGTAGTCTCATTCTTAGCCTGCTGAAGAGCTAGTTTCTGGTTCTTTTGGTTGATAATGTCCCTCTTCATTACTGTAAGACTGTACCGTTGTATATTATAACCATTAATAATATTTGATTCTGATTCATTCAGGGGTCGAGCAATCAAACAGTGAAGGAAATCTTATCGAGTGGCAGTGTGGCGCAGACTGCATGTGCACTTGTGTATTGCGTCATCGCTCCTCTGCTGGAGGAGATCGTATATAGAAGATTTTTATTAACCTCTCTAGCGCTCAGTATGGAATGGTATCAAGCGGTAATGATAAGTTCACTCATATTCAGTGCAGCTCACCTTTCAGGTCAGAATTTCATACAACTACTTATAGTAGGAATGGTGCTTGGTTGCTCTTATTGTTGGACTGGAGACTTGAGATCTTCTATCCTTTTGCACTCTATGTATAATGCTCTGACTCTGCTAATAACTGTCTTGGCCTGATTTATGAAAAGATCTTGTATCATTGATAATTTAAGATATCACTCCGTTTGTTCCTTTGCATATATTACAACTTAAAAGTGAGCGGGAGACTCTTTGATCGCACTCTCCTGTATGGGTATGAGTTGTCGTTCTTCCCACCCCAGACCTTGATCATAGTTTTCTTATGAGCGGGATACAATGGGTATGGTGATGATGACGAAAACTTAAAAGTGAAATAACTACTAAAAATATTACTTTTGGTTAAATTTTGAATCTATTAGTTTAATTAATATCGCTCATGATCTATGGATTTTTGCTATTTGTGTTTTGCCTAACACTTTAAGTCGATGCATTAACCATGCTTAGGGCATAACAAAATCACAAATCGATCTTGTATGAGACAGACTCACTGTGAGCCACGTCTCTACATGTGTTAAATAGCCCAATGATACAATTATTAGCACATGGAAATCTCATTTTATGGTCCTCCCCTAAAGACAGTATCTCAGAAGAGTAGTTCAAACAAAATTGAGATTTCACAATAGCAAAGAAAAGACTCCATGAGTTTTGACTTTTAAAAATTGTCATACTCTTGTTCGTGGTTAATTTTGATTTGCAAAAATTATGATTAACTTATGCTTAAAAAATATAAATACATAAATGTTCACACAAACATTAGAATATGGTGATAAAATTTGCTTAAGGATGTGTTTGAGAACTAATATTTCATTTCAAATTAATGATTTCAAATATGAAATTATGAATGTAGAATTTGAGAATGACAAGGTTTGGGAGGTCATTCTCAACTCCTCATCTTTAAACCATTTTGACAACAATTATGGATTTGATTCAAATCCAAATTTGAAATTCTAGTATTTGCCAAACACTAATTTTGAGTAAAATCTATATTTTCAAATGAAATCCTCATTCCCAAACATAGCATAAAGTAAATAAATAATTAATTAGACATTCATTATCCGATTTGAAGTAAACTGGAATTCCTAAGTCTAGATATTTGGTCTATTTTGTTCGAAATCCGATCATGATTTTCAATAGTCAAAAAATCAAATATCCAAATTTTGCATATCCATATCGTTCCAATATCTGATTAGGAACACTTTTATCTATGTGCGGAAAATACTAGATATGATGATGATGATGATATGAAGACAGTAAATAAATAAAACATAGTCACCAACTCACCATTAGGGTTTTGTTTGAACAAGCTATGAGAGAAAAACGTTGAACATAATTTGAGAAGATACATAAGTGACAAGTATTTTAATCAAATTTGATTTTATGTCAATTCCATAGAGTTAAACATTGATACGTAGACAAGTAATCCATTTGTATATAAAAACAATTTTTGTAGATATTCTGGTCAGTTAGTTTCACAAGTCAATCTGTTACTCGACAGTTTGATTTACAGAAATCAACAGCTATATTTTTTTACATCCACCAAAGATTTCAAAGCGCTAACCCTTTACATTCCAACTAAATGCCCCATATACAAAAGCATGATTATTACTGGTGTTCTTAGTTTGAGTCTGTGTAGTATCATCACTAGTTGAATTCATTCCCATCAACACCCATGAGCAGGGGAAATTCAAAGCATGCAAATTTCAAGAACGCTTAGACAGGCTCTCGTCTTCTGCCCTGTAGAAATGTAGCAACTTCATTTTCGTCACCTTTCCCTGACAATCAATACATTCATAGCCCGTATTAGTCCTTGGTCTGTTCTAAACGGAGGATTCAACTAAAATTAACATCGTCAAATTCAATACCTCAGCATCATCAGCCATGACAGGAAACGCAAATCCTGTTGAGCAATTCTCTAGTTCTTCTGGACATTTCATCCATGCTCTATGGGCACTAATCGCTTTAATCTTGTATTTGAACATCTGACAGAGTAAAGCACACTTAGAAATCGACAAAATCTAAAGAGTGCCTCAATGGGAATTAGGATCATATAATCAAAGTTCCCTGGTTTTGAAGACGATAAAATGCTGATAACAACCGTCAGGACTCAGGAAATAGAGAAAATGTTGAAAAAAAAAGATTTGTAAACACATGAAGCAATTAAGGTGTGAAATATCTAGACAACAAACCTCTGAAAGAGAAACAGTGGGTTTTTCCAATTCATCTCCTTCAAGATGCAAACCAGTACCCTGACAATCTGGACAGAACACGGAGCATATTCGGTCACATAAGGTTAATTCCTCATTTTCCTTCCATCTTTGTTTGCGCTTAATGACATTCACATCTGATTTGCAGTCCTTCCCCAGTTGATTGACCTTAGACTTTGTCCTCCTTCTGGATCTCCGTCTCACTTTTGTGTGCAATGGCGGCTTCATAAACATCTCAAACTCACATAGTAATACCCAATGCATGAGGCAAGAAGTATGGAACACATGGAATGCCTACAAAAATGTATTAATGGGTAAATGTAGTGATGATGATTCAGTTTGCTTCTCGAGATAAGTTTTCCAACATCCATAACATAGGTGCTAAATTTTGGAGTTTTTTGCAAGCCAAACAAACAACTATGTCAAGACTCCAAAGTTCTGCTGCTCATGAATGTTTTGCAGCAGCTACTTAGAACTCAAAACCTTGTCTCGAACAATTATAAACCTTACCAAGTTTTCTACTCAAAAAAGAACCAAGAACGAATGATGCAAAATAACAGTCAACTCAAAATCTAGGGAAGACTCAGAGATCAAAATGCAACGAAGCCTTCCTTCGGGTAGATGAAAACAAATCAAGACATATCAAACAAATGAAACTAAGCTTACCCCGTGGACATTTCTGCTTGAACAAGCGAGTTTTCCAGTTTTAAGATTTAGCAAAGTAGCAACATCTTTTCCTGGCAGCATCTTGTGTTGACAGATATCACACATTTTTTCAGATGCTACACGTTGCTGCCTCCTCCATTCTCGTCTTAAAGTCTTGCTAGAGATGACTCTAGAATGTAGAAGATGATCATCATAGCGATGTAAAAGTAAAGCTGAATTTGCTGAAGTTGAACCCCGAGAATCATCCCCAGACGAATCACACTGATAACTCGACATCCCACTAGCATCTTCTGAATCAGAAAATGATTTTTTTCTCCTCTTAGTAGAGCCATCACCATTAGTAACATTTTCTCCAGTAAGCAATAGCGTCTTAATCTCATCAAACAACCCCTGTTTTCCCAGGTCATAAAAGTAAGAAAAAGTCACAATAGCAAAGTCATGTGAGGGTAGACTAAAATCAACCTCATTTTTTGCACTACCATTCTTCCCTAACCATTCACACCAAATTCTCTGGATACCCGATTGAACTCCATCTCTTTCCAATAACCTTGCAGAAACCTGTCCATATCCCATAAGTCTCACACGCAGGTCAGAAACATCATCTTTGCCAATAACTCCCGGAATCACCAACTCAATACTCTCTTCATCATTAGCATTATCTTCATCATCCCCAAAACAATGGTCTGTGCTCTCTTCATTCCCATTTACAAATCCATTAACACCCTTTTTCGATGAACCATTATGAACAATCATAGCGAGATTATCAGCATATCGATGGCCATCCATTGAGTTAAGTTTCCCATTGCCTTTAAAATGCACAACTTTGTCCTCTTCGTCACAGGTATTATCAAAGAAAAGAACACCATCATTAAAAGGCCATGGATTATCTCCTATCAATGTAGCCTTAGCAGCAGAAAGTCTCTCCTTATGAAGGCTTCCTCTCAAATGGTCAAGTAATACAACATCACTATAGCAAGGAGCCAAACACAAGGTACAAAAGAAAATATAGCGTTTGCCATCTTCTCTCAAATCCACATATGTATGACCTTGAGATCTAACATTCCTTAATGTTTTTCTAGCCAGCTGTTCTTTTAAACTGGGCACACTAGGTTTCAGAAACCCTAATTCCTTTTCCGACATCACTTAAACAGAACTCCAAATCAAATATCGAAAATCTACAAATTGAAAACCCTAGAATTTACAATAACAAAGTAAAACCTAATTTTCCGAACCTAATCCCAAATTCAAAAAACAAAAGATAGCAATGATGATAATTTACAGAAATTCAACCAAATTAAACAGGAATCTTAAAATCGTCTAAACTTACAGCTTCTAGGATTGGTAGGTATGGAACTTATGGGAGACGGTCGAGCTGGGAGAAGATCGAAAAAAATATCGGCATGGAAGAGAGAAACAGCAAAGGAGAAAAATCGATGAATCACCATCTCCATTTTTCTCTATCAACGTATGAAATTCAAAAATTATTGAAAAGTTGAAGATTACTGATTCCCAAACAACTTAGAGTTTAGAGTATGATTGATTGAAGAAGAAACAAAATTATGCGCGAGTTTTTGTTTGAGTGAAATACGCCAATACTTTTTACTTCCGTGAACTGTCGTGACTCATGAGTCATACCGTAGCGGTGTGGACAACATTCCATTTTTTAATTTGATGCGGAGAATTATTCCATTTTTTTTTTTTTTTGTTTTTTGAATTTGAGAATTATTCCATTTTGTTCTATTTAATTTTTTTAAGTTAGGAAATAAATAGTCCAAAACTTATGTCATTAATTGCAAATTTGGAATTGAAATTAAATTTAATTTTTCTAACCTTTAATAGATCAAAATAACAATAGACTAAGTGTTTTAAGTAGATTTTATGTCTTTGTTTTATCCTTTTATTTATCCCAAAGGGATTTATAGCAAAAATAGTTACAGCCTGTTTGGTAGATGGTAATCAATGTTGGTAATAAGAATGAAAAACTAGTGTTAATGCCTTATCCTTAATGTCTACTTTCAATATCTTAAATGTTTACTTACATTATTTTTAATGCCTACTTATAATATTTTTTTAAAGATATATAATAGGTCGGCCCAATTAGAGATGGTCTCTCAAAGAGAGCGTTTCTTACGAGAATTTGTGAATCAACAACTTTATAAAATTGCCTCTAAGTGCTAACGTTGTCAGTTGTTCTATAATATTCAATTGCTAATAATGTCAACAGACAACAATTATGAGGATTCTCAGTTTTTGAAATAGTGTACACTATTTAAGGGGTTATGGGTTTAAAAAATCACAAAATCTCACAATAGACGGTCTATAGGATAGACCATAAAATTGGGCCAGCTCATTTTCCTTAATTGATTTTTTTTATTATAATATCAATTATATTATGTTATAATCTTAAATGTAAGGTATTATAACCTCGAATATACTATTCTATAACCCCAAATATAAGTTATTATAATCCCAAATAATTTATTATAACCCCAAATATACTATGTTATATTTTGGGCTGGGCTTTATGGATTCCATCTATAGAATAGACCGTCTCCTATGAGACTTACTGTTAAAAAATAATTACTAAAACACAAATTCTTACTTGAAACCGTCTTTTGTAAAGACGGTTTTCAAAAGCCCAGTTCAATTCAAAATATATATTGTTACAATTCTAAATATAAATTTGAATTGGACTTTTGAGAGTCGTCTTTACAAAAGACGGATTCTCAAGAGAGCACCTATTACTAAAATTTAAATAGATAAATCTAAGAAAAAACCCTTTTGAAGAAAGGATTTCTATTAGAGTGAGGAGATAGCATTTGTGCTTCTCTTTTCTCTATTAAATTGTCTTCTTCTAATAAGGCTCAAATTATTCTGAAGAAGGTATCATGATCAAAGAGAAAGGGAAAAAATCAATTAATAGACAATTTAAGTCAGAACATAAGTATAACTTGAATGTGAATGATGAGGTTGCAGTCTTGCAGAGCGTAATTGAATTGTGTTATAAGACATAAAAGACATCAAAAAGATATATATATAATACAAGACCAATGCATAAATAAAGCGTAACACAAGCAAAACTCTATCAATTTTGTTTTGGGAGAAACATAGTTACAATTTATGTTAAGTGAAGAAAGATCAATATCTATTATTTGTCCAAGTGGAAATATCCACATATCCAAATAAAAGGTTGCCCAGTTCAGTTCCTTGAGGTTGAATATAGTTGAATAGGAGGTTGAACACCTTCAAATAAACCTGCCAAACGAATAAAAGTTACTAATCTGAGGGTACTAGGGCAACACTCGGAAAAACCTCTTTGATGTTTATGTCGAATGGAGGTTGAAACTAGAATTGTCTCGATAGAATTTGGTGAAACTTATTTCATTAATGTTGTGATATTTATATTGTTGGCTTTACACTAAAATTGAACATGATCGAATCTGCTTTACGAAATGATAATTAATAAAACTTACCAATATATAATCTGAAATTAGATTTAGATATTTCATTGACTATCTTTGACTTAGGCTTGACTAAGTGATAAGCTTTCTTTGACTAAATAATGAGGCTCAATTAGCATTGTGACCTTGGAGCTTAAAATATTAGCCCCTTGTACATACATAAGACGTTGATATAAATGTTGATGCTAAAAATGGATCATCATCATCATCATATCCAGTGTATTTCAAATATAGATAAATCTATATTCAGGGTCTGGGGAGGAAAGATAGACGGCGTCTCATACCCATAAGGAGAGGGCGGTCGAAAGAGTCCCCGACTCAAGAAGGGTCTTCAAGAGAGGAACCTGCAAGAAAACCGAAAACCTGCATCTTACATCTTACACCCATGTTAGCCAAGCATAGAAATCAATTAACCGACAACAAAGTAAGAGACATACACAACAAAAAGAAAGCGTACAAGTAACTAAAACGGTAAAAAGAGATGGTAAAGAGCAATGGCGATGATTAAAATGGATGTTCTAGCATAATAATTAAAATGGATAACACCTTGGGCTGTTATGGCCCGAGGATATATGACTGGGGAATTTTATTGGGCTAATAAGATAAGCCCCACAAAATCAAACATAAGGGGTGAACAAAAATTGATAATTATTTTTCACAAATTTTAATTTGACAGATTGTCTTTATAAAAGACGTGTCTCAAATGAGTCGCCTCATTATTACTAAAAACATAACTATTAAAAAATGCACGCTGTGTAACTTTATTTGGAGATGGTGCTGTAGCCTATTAAAGTTGGTATTATAATCATTAGAGTTGGTATATAAACTAACAAAGTTGATATTTCGAGTTGGTGTTATAACCCATTAAAGTTGGTATTTGGAGTTGGTATTATAACCTATTTGAGTTGGAGTAACAACCTATTGAAATTGGTATTATAACCTTTTAGAGTTTGTATTATAATCTATTAAAGTTGATTATAATTAATACCAACTCTATAATAGGTTAAAATGTCACCTTCAAATACCAATTTTAATAAATTATCTATTGATATCTACCCTAGTTCGATTGACACCCGATTCAACCTTTAATTGGCACCGAATTGGTGAATACCCTTACCCAGTAACACAAATAACTGATTTAAAACTAACTCGTAATTAAATTAAAACTTTCCATCTTTCCGAACACTATAGAATAGGGGGTTTGCCTTTCTTCTTTTCTAGTTTGCTTCATAAACTTCAACTCAATCTATCTTGATTTCATTATCTTAATTTTAGATACCTTTCTTATTTAACCGTTTTAAATTACTTGTTATATTTCGGATTTTTGGCAAAAAAAAAAAATAACTATATAAATATCTATTTTATATCTATTTTAACCCTATTATTTTTCATTGTTCATATCGCATTAACTTTTACACATATTTCTTTAAAGTTTATAATGGTCTTTTTCTTAAAAAAAATTAACTACTACCTCCTATTCAGCCTAAATATCCCATTTAGTTTTTTTGCACTAATCACTCATCACTCTTTAATTTGTATTTTACTCTTAATCTATAAGTTAAAACATAGTCATGTTTGGATCTTGTTTGATTCGTCTCAATACAAGGATTATAAATATTAAATTTTATAATTTTTAATTAAAAATAATTTGAGATATTAAGGGTTGAAATATTATCTCGACATGTATGAAAAAACTAAATGAGATTAATTTTTGTAAAAAGTCTTATGTTGCAGGTAAAACAGATTGGTGGAAGTGTGTGATTTTGATAGTCCGACAAAGTTTGCCTATGAATTTATGATAAAGGTTGAGAGTGAGACAAATTTTGTTACAAAGTTTGTTGAGGGACATTAATCAATCAATAACAATAAGAGACGGACAAATTAGTTTGTTGAACACTATAACCATCATCCAACCTTAAGCAGATAATGCAGAGTATTTATCTTGAAGATTACGTTATGAACAGACGAAAATGAGGGAAAAATATAAAAAAAGTTGATTTTAATTTTCAATTTAAAACATAATAGAAAGTTAACGGGTTTGAATAATTTTGGACGGAAAAATTTTTAAAAGTTACGATTGTAAAACGTTCAATACTAGGGGAGTACCATTGATGATAAAAAAGTATGAGTACCGTTGATAAAATGCATATTTTGACCGTTTGACTAACTAAATTGCTAATGCTTGGCTTATTATTTAGAAAGGAAAATTTTGATTATTACTAATGTTTGCTTTTTCCTAATATTTAAATGAGACATTTATATTGCATGGATGATATTTTGTTGATTTGAAGATAAACCGATAAAATAAAGAATACTCTCTCCGTCTCATATAATTTGAAACAAAAAGAAAATTATTTAATCAATATTTATGAACACACTTATAAATGCACCACTTTGATATTTAATCAATATCTTTAATAATTAGACAAAAGTAACAATTAAAAGGATTTATGAACACACTTATAAATGCACCACTTTGATATTTAATCAATATATTTAATAATTAGACAAAAGTAACAATTAAAAGGATCTATGAACACACTTATAAATGCACCACTTTGATATTTAATCAATATCTTTAATAATTAGACAAAAGTAACAAATATTATCAAAGTAAACACTAAGACGAATCAAACAAAAGATTTCAAATTAACTTTGCCTTTTCAAATACATTAAGTACATGTTATACATACATATTTACGCAACCCATGTTGTATGAGACTGACTTGTGGTGAAACAGCCTCAAAATCAGAAGCTCGTAAGATAAAAGTCTCTATTATTGGGCTATTTAACCCAAGTATAAGACATGTTTTACGGTGAGACTGTCTCATGCAAGAATTTGTGATACAACATATTATTGGTGGATGAATAGTAAGTACAATTGATTAGGCATTTTTCTGTAAGGAATGCAGTCATATACCCATTCTCATTTCATATATACAGGATTACAGGTATAAGATAGATTCATAGATATATGTTGGGAGTATTATAGTTCAATCGATTCAAAACAGGAGCAGGCAAAAGATAATGCCGCATAACAGGAAAAAACTTACTCTGCTCAATGACTTGTCCACCTGCATAAGATGCCGTCTCAGCCTTGGACTATTCATCGTCACAACGCTGTATGTGTTTGGACAATCATAAATCGTAGGTTGTTGATTTCCGAAATTTCGAGCATAAATCATCTCACCAACGATGTCGATCATAGGATTATATGTGGTGGTTCCTGCAAACGCGAATGCTGGTGATGGAGAGTACTCGTCTAACGAGTAATGTGGATGTACTTGGTTATGATGAGTGTAGCCACGGTAATTGAGTAGTTGATTAGGATGCGAACTAGTCGATGTAGCAGTTATAAGTGTGTGGACCCCACAACCCGGACTGCTAGGCCTATTAGGAACAGAGAGTTTCGGTATGCTACCTGTGTGATCGGACTGTTTTCCAGACTGCCCTCGACCATAGAGGGGTATCAAAGTATTCCGTGAGACTTCAGCTTTGCAAACAGGACACTGAGGCTGTCGATCAAAAGAAGAACTATCGGGTTGGTGCATCCACCTATAGATGCAGGGCCAGCAGTAGAGATGACCACAAAATGTAATGACAGGTTCTCTAACAAGGTCTAGGCAGATATTGCAATCGAAACCAGCAGATGAATTATTTTCCATGCCAGAATCTCCGGATGATGAAGATGATTTCAGTTTTTCCATGTCTGCTTGACTAGATTTGCTTTGTTTTACAGAGTGTTCAAAGAACTCCATGGACAAGAGTTTCTACTGTGTTGCTGAGAATAATTCATCATGTCAGCATCATGTAAAAAAATGTTCATTAAAAAAAACAACTCTGATGGTATATCTCAGCTGTCACAAGTACATATACATAAAATTTTTTTGAGATGAAAGTACATATAGATAATATGAAACTAATCACCACATGAACAATCATTTTCACACTGATTGAAGATAATTTTTAAGATAAGTTGAGGCAGCTGTAAAAAGAACACTAAGGGGGCCACCAAAATCATAATTAAAAATTAATCTAGGCATGTGAGCTCTGCCACGCAGATCTTATCCGCAATAGGAGTAACAAATAATACAAGTAGTAGGGGAAACAACTTTGGATATCTTGATTGGTACGAACATTCCAAAAACAAGAAGCAACCAAGATAAGCTTTTAAAAATAATTCATAAAAAAGATAAGCTTTTAAAAATGCTACTTACTATTATTAAATCAAATAGGGCGGCAAACAGGGAAGGATGAATGTTAACAATTAGACAAATTGATATTGATATTGATATTATGACCAATTCAGATTGGAACTTGTAAAAGTAAAGTCAGCAAGTCATAAGGTTTATTGCTCCCCTTCACTGGATACTAAAAAATTAAGTAGTAATTAAAATTCATCTAACAATATTTTTTGAAAAATTTCGTCCTCAATTTTCTTATAGTAAAAACTAAAAATGTACATAACGCAAAACAAAATTGGAGAATGCTCTAAAGATGAAAAAATTAAGCAAGGAACATGAAAATTTGGATGCAACCAAGAATGTTGTACTCTGCAATTCCGTTATTGATTCCATAAGGGGAGGCTCACACAAAATTAGCAAAAATGCAGCAAAAGATGTGAAATCAAAAACATCCTCTCTATTCACTCATGAGAATTGATTTTCTTTCAAGTCCGTCCTTGACAAATCAATACAATTCTATTTTTAGTCGTAATAATTTACACTTTATTCTCATTTACATATCTATGATCTACCTAATTTTTTCACCTCATCTACACATTACTCTCACTGCCCCATAAGAAATAATAAATAAACTAATATATTAATTAATAAATAGATTTTCAAGTGTCATAACTATTTATATCAAAGTAGTATTTCTTGCCCCACTCCTTAAAAAACATCAAACTTCTACTAAACAATTCCAACGACTAGAGTACATTCCCTCCTAGAGTATCTTAATGTCTCAATATTGGAGCAACTAGAAATATTCACTTCATAATGACTTGCAATTGTAGTAAACATTTGTAAAATAGTGGTAAATTTTTGAATATGATCAAAGAATTTCACTTCAAATAGGTAATTATTCGATAACTTCAATTTGCATATATAATTTGCTAAGTTGGTAATTCAAGACAGATTAGCTTAATGTAAATGCTTCAAGTTTAGCAAATAAAAAAAATATTATAAAAAAAACACAGCAAACAGCACCTCCCTTCTCAAATAAAGGCTACAACACTAAGTTCAGATGTTCTAAAATATATTACTAACAATCTTAATTAACATCCATCACCAAATTGATACTCCCTCCTATTCATCTAAAATATCTTCTTTACTTTTGGGATACTATTCATCTATCATTCTTAAATTATATTTTATTATTAATCTATAAGTTAAAACATAGTCATGTGGGATTTTATTTGATTCGTTTTGATGTAAAGATTATTAATATAAACTTTATATAATTTTTAACTATACATAACTCGATATAATAAGAATCGAATAAATGTAGTGAATAGAGTGTATAAAGCAAATGAGACATTTTAGTGAATAAAAGGGAGTATAAATTTTTACAAAAATAGTAATGCAGATAAGATGTAAAACTGCCTATCATAAACGTGGGACCTAAATGAATGTAGGAGGTTAGCCCGTCATCAATGTTATTATTGTTTGGTAATAACATCATGTAGCTGCCCCTCCCCACTACAACTTTCCACCACCACCAAACATATGAAAAACAATAGCTTTAAAATATTTAATATAGAAAATAAAATGGTTGATTGCATAAAAAAGCAGAAAACCTAATTTCCATGACCACCACATGAAATAAGAAAAAAAAAAACTGAAGAGATGTAAGTCTCCATGACCAGATGTTCGAAAAATTGACAAAATCTTTTAAGCACATATAATTTCAAAAATTATGAGATTTTTTATACGCTGTTAATATACATAAATACTCCCTCCTATTCAGCTTAAATGTCCCATTTAGTTTTCTCACACTTGTCGAGGCAACATTTTAACCGTTAATATCTCAAAATATTCTTAAATAAAAATTATAAAAATTTGATATTAATAATCCTTGTATTGAGACGAATCAAACAAGATCCCACATGACTATGTTTTAACTTATAGATTAAGAGTAACATACAAATTAAGAGTCATGAGTGAATAGTACCAAAAAATCAAATGGGACATTTGAGCTGAATAGGAGGTAGTATTAAAGTTTCTAATTTATTGAGTCACATACAATCATGTTAAACATAGAACCTACTTGACAAAAGAAATACTGCCTCGGTTCCATTTTAGTTGTACCATTGGGTTTTGGCACAATATTTAAGGGCTGTCAAATCGGTATGGTAAAAGTAGGGATGGTGTATGATTAATGGTGATATGTGGGGTAGAAATAAAAAAATTATTGTAAATAGATAGTGATTGTTACTTGTGGGTATATTAAATAATTAATGGGATGATGTAGGATTGGTGGTAATACGTGGTAGTTATAAAATGAGGATAAAATAAGTAGAGTATTTTTGCCAAAAATAGTAATGTTGCAATTAATATGAAACTAAGTTAATTCATGGAGATTCATTGCAGAATGAATGTGTAATTAATATTAGCCAATGTACAATCAAGAACATGAACCTAACAATTTAAAAAACATTTGAACAATCAAAACAAAATCTAAAAGTAAGTGTTGATTATTAATAACCGATGTAAGTTAACACACAGCAAAGATGAATTCAAACACTTAAAAAATCTAAACAATTCATTGTTAATCGACTCTAATTCAAACTTCGTCGCAAGAATTAGGTCTTCCAAGCTTAACATATAACAAATTTTCCAGATGATAACCAAATTAAAATCCACAAATTGCGAATTCCATTTCCTAAATCATTCAAATGTGTAATTGAAAAAAGCAATAAGAAACTTACAAAATATCAAAGAGAAACAAGTAAGGAATCAGCAAGACTGAGATCTAAAGCTATAGAGTAATGAAAACAAAAGAATGGAGAGTTGAAATACGTAACGTACCAATTTAGAGATTGCTTTTTCTTATCGGGAAATTGAATTTAGGTTTCCAAAGCAAGAAGTGAATAGTGATACAGTAACAGAGAAGATAAAAGGAAAAATGAAAGTGAAAAGGGAGGAAGAGACAGAAAAAAATGCGATTGCGGGGAAAAGGGAAAGCTTCTATTTTATTTTTGTTTTACTCTCTAATAAGTCCCTCTATGGCCCAGAGATGTCCACAACAGATCCGAATTCCGATAATCTGATAGACACCAGACTTTATAACAGGACTCGATTTAACCCGACTTAAAAATGAATTTACAATTATGTAAAAACCAATGTGAACACAATATATCCGATTTTAAACCGACCCAAAACACCTGACCCGAAATCAACCCGATGACCTGAATGAACACGTTGAATGGTTTGTCCTCCCTTTGTTCTTTAAGAAATTTTGACAATAAATATTTACCGAATTTTAAAATATATACTCCTTTCGAATTAATTTAGTTCTCTCATTTGCTTGGCATGGTTATTAAGGATGGTGTAAGGTCCATTAAAAAGGTGGTAGTTGAGGTATTTTAATTGATTAAATTAACTAGATAGTGCCCGTCCGATGCACGGTTTTATCAAATTTTCTGACATATTTTGGATTATGCGCAATATAGTTATATTTATACTTTTATTATTTTTTTATTTTTAATAAAAGATTAAATAGTTCGTGTACCCTGAGTACAATAAGAAATTATAAGTTTTTTTAATGGAAAATAACTTAGTAATTTTTGCTAACAAAAATAAACATCACATCAATCTGTAGAAGTATTAAATATTATTATTATTAATAACACACTTTAAAACCAAATATAAATACATAGAAATATGTAAAAGCTTTTTATTTGCCAAAAAATAAAATTACATAGAAATATGTAAAATTATTTTATTGGTTTAAACGACAAAGATAATTTTTCCCATAAAAATATATAAAGATAGTTACAACCAAAATCATATTAGAATCAATCATTGCATTTAAGGAGCCAAAAGTATAAATAACAAAAACAAACCCCAATAAGAGTATATTACGTTCTAACTATCTCAAAATATCCAATACATTAAATAATATTCATTTAACAAATGAAATTGAAAACATTTTATAAATAATTAAAATAAATGAAATATTATATAGTTTACTAATACATTAAATATAATTTGACCCAAATAATAAAAAAAACAATTATTAATAAGAAAAATAACATACTCAAAATAATAATAGAAAGGCAAATTAGATCATAATTACGCTGACATCATCATTTAATTTAGGAGGGAAAATTTGTAATGAGGGAGCGACACGTAAGCGATTTTAAAAAGTGATGATGTAAGCGTGTTTTGTTTTAGTAATAGTTATAGATAGATAGATAGATAGATAGATTGTATAGGTGGTTTTAGGGTATTGTAAGTAGTAAAAGTGAGTTTATTTTGGTCTTTACTTGTGTACATGGGGTATTTAGGTAAAAAAACGCTCGACAAAAAAGAAATGTGACAATTAATATAAATTTGTCAAATAAGAAAATGTGACAACTAAATTGGTTAGGAGTGAGTATAATCTTTTAGATAATAGATATATTATTTTATTGAATGAAGTAATAAATATGATGGAGGAAAATTATGGACAATAAAACTTTAAAAAGTATATAAGAAAATTAATGAAAAAATACGGAAACCACAACTAATAAAAAATATTTTTATAAAGTTAGTGTAAAACTTGTGGATATCATATTGAATATAAAAATGTTAAATAAAGTTAATGGAAGATAGGTGAGAACCTTAGGCATTACTAAAATGTTAAAATGAAAATAAACAAGGTTATTTTTGTTTAAAATTTTGCAATATAAATAGAAAGAAGAATAACAACTGAAATACTAAAAATGTCAAATGAAAACTTGTATAAGGATCGCATGAAATAATTTATTTTGAATTGTCCAACTCATTTTGTATTATATATATTTTAAACTTATTTTCTATTTTATTCGCTCAAACTATTTTTTATCTTCATTTATTACCAAAATATTCATTTCTTATAAAATATGTAATTATTTTCTCATTACTATTATTATATATTTCCTAAGGAGTGTACTCCAAATAAGATAACCCATGTTCGTTTTTTGTCATTGATATTACATTTACTCGTTTATTGATAAATTTACCACATTCATCATTTAAGTTTTTCTCAATGAATTTATCTTAATTAATTTTTTATATAATTCTACCAAATTAACCTTTTATATTTCTTATATTTTAAAATATCTCACTGTCTATTTTAACTCATTATACTCAACTATTTAATCTTTGTTGCAAAAGTAAATGGAGCAAAATTATTTAAAATAGAGTAGTAACTTAATTTTTCATCTCAACTATACGTTTCTTTTAGTTTCTCGTAAAATACACTCACTTCATCTTGTTATTATCTTCTAATTATTATTATTGCACACATGTCAATGCTTATGCACCTAACAATTGTTAACATCTTTATTTAGACATAATTAATTAATTATAAAAAATTAATATATGAAAACAAATCAAGTAAAATTTCACTTTACTATGTTTTTACCTATAAATTAAAAATAATATACAAATTAAAAATAACCAGCAAAAAGTAAAAAAAAAAAAAAAAAAAAAGAAAAAGAACAAATGAGAAAATGATTGTGCAACTAGAGTAGCTTCTTATCTAAGTTAGTGAGGGAATAAATATCTTAAATGTATTTGGTGTTTTTGTTAAAAACATACTTTTGTCTATATTTTTGGGTTTACCACGTGATAACCAAACTTTAAATAAATCCACGCAATAACCTTGAGGTTTACCAAATTATTCACCGTAACCTTTTTGCACATAAAACATTAACAAATATTAATATCGAAGCTATAAGGCTATTGTACACTTATTTATGCGACTCGCCATTTTAAATTCCATCAGTTTTAACCTTTTTCCCTCAAAACTTAAGCCCTAATTCACCATTTCAAATATTATATTGTGAGAAAAATATAATTTAGATGAAAGATAATAGAGTTAAAATTATAGGAAGAGAGGTGAACTGTTGAATATTTAGAGCATGTAGGACATTATCCAAGGCTTAGAACATGTATTACATATACTAAGCAAGTACGTAACAACGGAACCAAAACGAGGCATCATGAGCAAGTGCTCGTTCGAGCATGTGGTTGCTCGTTCGAGCATTGGGCTGCTCGTTCGAGCACTATTATGCTCGTTCGAGCATGTGGCTCTGAGCAGGTCAGAATGCTTCTGAACATTACGTTTGATGTTTTGGTGGTTTGCTCGTTCGAGCACTATGGTTGCTCGTTCGAACACTTAGAGATTTTCGAGTCAGAAAGTTTCTGGAAGTTGTTTTGTGAAACAAAGTAATTGTTCATGAAACAAAGTAATTGTTCATGAAACAAAGTTATGTTTCATGAACTAATGTGTTGTTATGTATCAATGTGTTACATCGTCAACCGATGTATGGATTGGATGAAACCATGTGACACTTCAACTCTATAAATAAGAGTGAGTGCATGGATATCAAATCACTTGTTGTTAGAATCTAAATTCTGTCATCTTTCTCTTATTCTCTTGAAACGTAAAGGAGAGTGATCAACTCCGTTATAGTTTTTCTGATTTCATTTTCTCTTATAAACTCTTTGTTGTTTAGATTAATCGGTGCGTACTCATCGGTTAATGTGGTTGATTGTATCTCGTTGTGAATATCCATTATCGTAACCCAAGTACCTTTGTGGGGGATATATCACAAAAGGAAAGTTTCCATACGCCTTCAACCTTTTATCAAGATTTCCGGTGACCATTGTGTTGCAAAGAATCTTCATCACAGTGTTGTTCATTTCATGTTTATTCTAAGCAAGGAGTCCATTGCCATAAACAAAGGTTCGCACTATTATTTATAACATGAACAACTATAATTTGGTGCATGGAGGATTGGGGGTACAGGGTGAGTAATCAACATAGAGGGCAATTGCTAGAATTTTTGTTAGCACACCATCTAGTGATCACAAACTTGATTACATATAGGAGTGAAGGATATGCAGGGCAGGTCTTAAGGGTGGGCAAGAGGGGCCGTCGCCCAGGGTCCTATGTCAAAAAAGCAAATTTAATAATTGTAAAAGGTCTATATTGATTATTAATTACAAAGAAAAAGGTCCCAATACAACATTTCGCCTGAGGCTCCAATATATCTAGGGCCGGCCCTAAGGATATGCTACTCAAATTGACCAATGTTTTGGTATCATTATACCTAATGAATCTCGTTCATAGAAAAACTATGATCAGGGTTTAGGAAGGTAAGAGTCACGGCAATTCATACCCATAAAAAAGGGTTTAATCAAAGAGTCCCCTGACTCGAGAGTGAAGTAGGCATCTTAACGCCAACTGTAAGTGTTGATATTTGAGCCGAGTAAAAATCATAGTCATATTTCTCCATTAAAATTAGTTAATGAACCATTCTTTCTCTCATTCATCTTTTTTTTTCTCCCATTCTTACTCAAAAATCAAAACACCTTTATTCTTGACGTTAAGACATTAAAATCTTAAAAATTATTTGTGACTTATGCCCATGCTCTTGTCTAAAACATGTTGTTCTACAATACAATGCAATAACTTTGTAGTATTCAATCAATCAATCATCATCATCATATCCAGTGTATTTAATTTGAAAGAAGTGTGACTTGAGTCTTGTGTTAATTAGTCGTATGATTAGATGACAATTAATGTGTAGAAGAATTATGATTTAAAGGTTAAATTAATTAACTAAAATTATTAGATCTTAAGCATTTTGATAAGGGTAAAGGACACAAGTGCTCTTTATGATTGGATGATTGGGTATCTTACAAGTACCATAGTACATTGTACTAATTGTAGTGGAAATTTGGATGTAAAAAGCTTTGGAGGTGCATTACTTGGGCTCCAAGAAAGTATTCTAAAACTAGTACAAGTTGGAGACCAAAGGACAAGTGGCACATCCATTTTTCTCGATTTGCCTATATATATGTTGTAGTGCCTTATTGTGTAGATGTAGAGCCCTCCCATTATCATCCTTACCATACTATCTTATTAATTCTCTATTCCATGTATATCTCACACATAAACTACTCCATTGATGTAATTCGTTCAACATTGTAATGAGCTTTCAAACTCCTATATCCTTTAAACGCATAATGATACACTAGCCTAGGATGGTGGATGTAGTCTAATTAATGGTGAACCACCTTAAATCTTGGTGTTATTGATTTTTTATCTACTTTTATTGCTTTAATCACCTTAATACTAGCATATAACAATGGTTCATTAGCACACCTTCAAGCCATGATCGTTAACTTTTCGTGCCACCATTAAGTCCACGCTTCCGTATTCGTTAGTCTACTCTAACATAATTAATGATATATCTTTCTTCTTACAGGTGCTCTCTTGAGAGACCGTCTTTTGTAAATACGACTCTCAAAAGTCCAGCCCAAATCTATATTTAAAGTTGTAACAATATATATTTAGAATTAGACTGAACTTTTAAAAGTCGTCTTTACAAAAGACGGTCTCAAGTAAGAATTATATTTTTGACCTTAAAAATACATATTTTGAGAAAAAGATGCAGCCCTACAGTTGACAGTTTTCAAAAAGCGATAACAAAATATATCGATGAAGAGTTAGGGGAGAGAGAGCAAATATTATTTAAAATTATGTATCAATTTAATAAAGCTTCAATCTTCAAGCTTTAATGGTGGAGAGAATGGAGAAGATGAAGAGTTAGGGGAGAGAGAGCAAATATTATTTAATTTTAATAAAGTAAAAAAAATAATTCTTTCATAACCGGTAATAGGTAAATTGACATTGCCACCGGAAAAAAAAAATATTAATAGATGAGATTATTCATGCTTAATCAATATTTGGTATTATTGTAGAGAAATCAACAACTTTTCCTTGTTTCATTTCTTTATTCACTTGCTAGTTATTACTCCCTCTGTTTCCGAATGTTCTTCCCGTTTAGAATATTCTCTTTGGAGAGAGAAATTTGATTAAGATTTTTAAGACATATCGATGGCAAAATATATCCATGTAAAATCTCGTTAGATTCGTTTTAATGTATACTTTTTTATTATATACTCCCTCCTATTCACTTAAAAGGGCACAATTTTATTTTGGGTCAATTCACACAAAATGTCCCATTTCTATTTTTACTCTCACCTTTACAATTAATTTAATCAATTAAAATATCCAACTACCCCCACTTTTACTACTCCCAATACCCAACTACTACCTTTACAATTAATTTAATCAATTAAAATACCCCACCATTCCACTCTTAAAAACCGTGCCCAACCCAAATGTGCCCTTTTGAGTGAATAGGAGGGAGTATTTTTTATAATGCGTATTTAGAGTTATTAAGTCTCAAAATTTACTTTGAAAACTATGAAAAAGTAAATGGGAAGAACATTTGAAAATAAATGGAGTAATATTCATCAAAACCAAGCTCAACTCAACAATCTTAGAATTCCAAAATTTCAACTTATCTAAACAAATTCATAACATTATCTCAAAAAAAAAAAAAAACAAAAAAAACAAATTCATAACATCTTTCAATTGAAAATACTTGTATCATAATGAATCAAGCATCACCTAACGTCAAACATGGAACAATGTTCATCGATGTGAGTTCCTACAAAGAAGAGGCACATGTATTTTGTCAACAAAATTTACTTTAAAAACAGATTAGTAATGACTAACAACGATAATTAAGGCCCAACTATTTTTGTTGGATTAAAGGGGAAAATATGAACAAAATAATCAAAAATGTTAAAAAAAAATTCAACTTAATTCTCAAAATAAGCACGTAACTATCTAAAAACCTAGGTTAGGATGTTGTTCATTGTTACTAATAGCTGGCGATTTCTGGGCTGAATTTTTAACTCAGTTTAAGTAATCGCCGAGCCATATACAAATAAAAAATTTGATTAAGGTATATGGAAAAACAATCGCTTGCTGTTAGTAACAACGTACTATTACACATGCAAAAAGTCAACAACAGCCAAAAAAGTAAAAAAAAAGCCAACGCAATCACCCCTGTTAGTAAGAGCGGGCAATTCCTTGGCCTACTTTTTTGACTTGATTTTGTAATTGGCCGTTGTTACTAACAACGAACAAACTCCATACTTTAGGAATAGGCGGGATGTGCTTATTTTGGGAAATATGTTTTTCCATGCTTGGTTGAGAATATTTTCAAAAGAAGTGCTTATTTTGTTCAAATTTTCGATTAAAGGCATGCTAAGCTGGAAAGAATAGAGTTGGGTGATAATCGATCTCAAGATTTTACCATATACGGTTCTATTCATGTAAAATGTAATGGAACAGTATGATCGTATTGCGATAATGGAATGTTGTTCTTTGATGGGTAAGGGTGTAGGAGTGAGGAAATAAATTTACCTGAATTAGAAGCTTGCAAGCATATGGGATTTTCACTGTAGATATATTGGCTCCACTTTTACAAAGACTACAGATTGGTACTTTCATTTTATGATTGAAATATCCTATCAATCCGCATGACCTACAAACCTGCACAGAACAAGAAGCAAGATCATTTAGCAAGATTGCACATACAAATTAATTTGATTTATTCTTCATGTTATAGATTTTCTAGTTTATAAATAAAGCAAATAAATACACAACACAGCACGGTTCAACAAATTTCACATCCTCGTCTCATCTCAAATCTCATACTCGAGAATTAAAAGGATTCGCATACTATGTTCTCTGATCGATTCTCTTTCATAGATGTCTGACACATTGATTACTTTCTGGGTTTTAGAGGTTAAACATTAACGGCTTGTTTGTTAAGTAGTATTAAACGGTGGTAATGAGAATGAAAATTAGTATGATTTTGATTGTAAATCTCTTGCTATTACCTTAGGGAGATGTGGTATTAGGTGGTAATGGAAATTTGTAAATAAAAAAATTTTTTTTTGTAATTAAAGATTCATTACCATGGGAATGATATGAAACTTTTGATGAAATTTTACACTATAAATCATTCCATTAACCAAATGGGCCGTAAAAGAAACCAAATTGTTTTTGATGCTTCATTATGACGAGTTCACACATAAGCTATGAAACTATATTAAACCGCACTTTACCTGAGCTTCAAAGGGATCACTTGAAAGCATTAAGCGTTCATATAATAAACCACTAGCACCATAAGCTATCAAACAATCACGCTCCATTTCTCCAACCCTGAGTCCTGAACAGACATTTAGTGTGAGGGAAATTTCAACTTTTAACAGTTCAAACAAAACAAAGCATCGATTAGTACCTCCATTTCGAGCCCTTCCTTCAGTTGGCTGCCTAGTTAAGAGAGCACGAGGACCGAAGCCTCGTGCATGCATTTTATCTAAGACCTGTGCATAGCAAGAAAAATAACCAACATCTCAACGAATATAAGCATGATAGCCGAAGACTAGCTATTGAATCAATTTCAAACCAGAAACTCAAAGACTTAGATGGCACAGAATCTCACCATGTGTTTTAATTTCTGATAGTAAATTGGCCCCATAAATATGTATGCTTGTAGGGGTTCTCCAGTTATGCCTGAAAGAAAAGCAAAAAACTTGCATTCAAATCATGAATGTATTCCAATATCTTTTGTTGCTTAATTTAGTTTGAGTCCTTGTATTTAATAACACTATGTTTGTATAGCAAATCAGGAGAGAAAAAAAAAAAAAAAGAAAGGGAAAGGGAAGGAAAGGAAGGAAAAAGAAGGGTGTTAATCCCTCCAAATCCTCACCCTCTCTTTTTGCTATCCAAACAAGAGGATTTCTATCCCTCCAAATCCTTTCTTTTCTTTTCCCTCCATTCCCCTCCATCCAAACAACACCTAAAGGTTAATACCTCTCTTCAAAGAGCAAGAAAAACCTAATTCTATTGTCATAGATGACAAAGCAAGCAATGAAAGAAAAAAAATTAAAAAGCATAAAGAAAATTAAATTGCATCTCATAGTTTTGAAGGACATTGAAATGAAAACCTGAATAAAGAAAATCTTTTGCGCTGTAGCTGAATCCATGTTGCGTTAAGGTCTCACTGAGAAATAAAGAGTTGCATTCAGCAGAAATTTAAGAAAAACATATACTGTTGAGTGTTGTCATTCAGTGAGATACAAAACCTTATATCTTCAATTTTATCTGCATATCCACCCGGTTCTCCAAACGCAGTTCCATGATGGAATCTGCCGCATGAAACTGCAGCTTTACTTGCCGGAAGTTCTAACAACTTGCCGCAAGTCATTCGACTAGATAGAATAATAGCATATCAGCAAACAATGCATAACATATCCAATTTTAGTTACATTCTCTAGACAAAGTTTTTCTGCATCACTGCATAGCCATTAATGATAGACACTTGTGATTTAAAACAATTCATGATTAGAGGTGTTCAACGGGCCGGGTTGGGGTGGGTCATATCATATGTCAAAATGGGCCGGGGCAGATCAAGGCCCGTTAAAATCCGACCAACTTTGACCCTTTTTTAAAACTTCATAAAATAGTTTTTTGTTCTACTTTATACCAAGGCCCGTTAATGACCCGATCTGCTAATGACCCATTAAAATCTAACCCGACTCTTGACCCATTGGGTCAACCCGCCCTGTTGAACACCTCTATTCATGTTCAACACTTATGATTTACAAATGCATACGATACCTTTACCATTGAAATTTTATTCGTGTTGTAGTGTACCCCACAACTTAAACTAGCAATTATGAAATAAGATGGTAATCAATAATACAAGCATAAGAGATACCTTGGAAACCCATGAGGATTCATGATCAGATCTGGGCAAATGCCACGGTCAGAGAAAGGTAAATCTTCTTGTTCAACAATGATACCACAAACACCCTTCTGCCCATGCCTGCTGCTAAACTTATCACCAATCTGCAAGACATAAAGAGTCAATGGTCTGATATGACAAATTAATACTTCCTCCATTCTAAAATAGTCGCTATATAAGAGTTATTGGTACTATTCATCTTTAAAGCTTATTTTATATATTGCGGCTAATGTGTTAGAAAAATTATAGTCAAGTGAGATCTTGTTTGAATCGTCTAATCAAATTCTTTCATAAGATCAAATTTTTTATAATTTTTAGTTAAGCATTGCTTAAGATATAAATGATGATCAAAATTACGTATTGGATTACATAAAAAGTGAAACGTGGCAAGTATAATGGAACGGAGGAAGTATAAGAAATCGGAATTTCAAATTGCAGTTACCTCAGGAATGCGCATTTGGCGTATAATGAGATTTATACGAAGATTGTCATCCTTGTCTGAGAAGAGTGCCACTTTATCTACCACTGAATTATCTCCAGCAAGACCGCTATGTTTGACGGGTGTAGGCCTATACTGACTGGAAGATGCAAACCGAATCATTTTAGAATGTCAAAAGTCCATCATACTTGTATGCGCAGACCATTTCCATTTTAATTCATTTAGGTGTGAGCTGGACTTATTATGAATGCCAGCATATTATCGGGAAAACATGAGGTGCACACACTTTATAAGCCAAGGAGTATTACCATCCAAAACCATATGACAATGGGAAGAAGGGCTCCAATAACTTATAAAGTGTGCACACCATGTTCAATTTATCGATGTGGGATAAATCAACCCAACGGTTCCATAGTAGTACTCCACTTTATTTTAAAGTACAAATTTGGTTTTCAGAAGTAAGAAGAGCAAGATTTGGATAAAGGAGAAGAGAAATTGCCAAAAAGAACTCGAAATAGAAATAAGTGACAGAACAAACCTATTTGGTATCACTCCTGAAGCTGGTACCCTGGCATTCATCGGTGTTTGCTTATTCACTAAGACATCATCTTGTTGAACATATTGTCCCGGAGCAGCAATACCATCATAATCTAATGCCTACAAGGGAAAAGTTATTTACAGTAAAATGAAATGAAAGGAAAATAAAAAAAGGATTAATAAAAACCCACATTGGATGAACAAGACAATAAAGATATATTATAATTTAAGCCTTCTACTCCAGCATGCATCCTGTAATGCTCAGACTCGGGTATGGTTCCAATTGTCGGACTTGTCGAATCTGAATTTTCAGGACACGGGTCTTGTTGTATGTACACCGGCCAAGTCCGAGCATCACAAACTCCAAGAACACTTCAAAAAAAACCATCTAAAATGAAAGACACAATAGGCACCTAACAGTTCCACTCAATTTGTTTAACCCATAAGCAATCCTTCTCTCACCAATTCTAATACAAGACTACAAAACACATTTACAAAGAACTCACGGCCCTTTTGGTTAGTAGTACTAAATGATGGTAATGGGAATGGTTTATAGTGTAAAATTTTATCAAAAGGTTTAATGTCATTCCCATGATAATGAAAATTTGATCATATAAAGTTTTTCTGTTTATAAATTTCCCTTACCACCAAATACCACCTCTCCCAATGGTAATGCATTGGAATGAAATTTATGAAGAAAATGAGATGATTGATGTTAGACAAGTATCATCATCAAGGTAGCAAGAAATTTTTCAACCAAAATTACACTTTTTTCATTTCCATTACCATCGTTTAATAGCACCTACCAAACGGGCCGTTAAAGTAATAAACCAAAACCTAACAAAGCAGAAAGAAAATCGCAAACAAAATACCCCAAATTCCTTATATAACCTTAGTATATTTTGTCACTCTTGACTCAATATACACAATGTAGTACGAATACCTGAATTCTATCTGCAGAATATCCTGTTTTTGGTGGAATAATTCTTTCAGATGCACCATTCTGAGACCTCTGCATGATTGCACTCTTCCTATCAAGTAGCAAGAACAAAACAAAAGATAACAACATGTATCAGTTGTCATTCAAAATTTTGCGAAAATTAATGTCACTGGGTCAGAATCAAATAATACTTCTTCTTCACCAAACAACGTCCAAAACCACGATCCAACGATGCTTTATTCAGAACTATAGCATCTTCTATATCATATCCACTGTAGCTCATTACTGCAACAATAGCATTTAGCCCAGCTCCAAGCTTGTCAAAATTCACCTGGAAAAAAAAGCCCCCCACAACAGTAGAAAAGATATTGTTAAAAGAAACTTAAAATAGAAACAACCAAAATAAAATTAGAATTGAAAACTATATTAAATAAGAGAAATACCCATTCCAATACTTTTGTTGTCACCAAAGGCTTTTGAGGATATACTAATGTATAGAGTAATGAGTCCATCCGAAAAAACTGCAGCACCAACAAGTAAATATAATAATGTACAGTAAATTAAGGAAAAATTAACTAGAATAATCTAACCTATTCATGATTTTCCTACAATGATTTCACCTTTTGATTAACCATGAATAATCCCAACTTTGAGGGGTATTTTCCTAGAGTAAACCGGTAAAATGTTTAAAAAAATTTATCATTTTTTTATTATTCATAATTTTTACGTAAATTTTCAAAATTTTATGCAATTGTAAATTAATTTTCGGTTTACTATTTTGGTGAATTACTAATTAGCAGATCATCGAGTTACCCAAGTTTACTCTACGCAAATACCCCTAAAGTTCGGATTGTTTATGATTAATCAATAGATGAGATTGTTGTAGGGAAATCATGAAAATGTTGGATTATTCTAGGTAATTTTTCCGTAATCCAATAAATGCACTGAAAGTCCACTTGCCTGATTATAAGCAATATTTCCCATTGCTTGCTTTCCCATAGCACACTAGAGCAAAAAAGAAAACCAAAAACAAAACAATAATTTTAGATTGAGATAGATACTATTTTAAATCCTTCTTAAGAAACACAAACAAGGGTAAGCAATAACAAAGAAATGAAGCAAGTCATGCCTGGTATGTATTCCTGGGTGACTGATTGTGATGGGCAAATACAATTAGCCCAGCAACAACGCCTAAGATTGTTGAAGGGTCTATTTCAATATGAGTTGTTTCTGAAACGGCTTCATCTTCGTAAATAGCAATCTAACAAGCACACGCAAATACATATTATATTTAGATAGCATGAAAAAGATGTTTTTTTTTTACTTGAACTTATTGTGAATGTCAGCAATTATTGGGGAAACACGAGGTGCACACACTTCATAAGCCAAGGAGATACAATCTTGAAACCATATGGCAATGGAAAGAAGAGCTCCAATAATATACAAAGTGTGTGCACCATCTTTAATTTGCGATGTGGGATTAACCATCCCAACAAAAGGCAAACAGAAATGCGATGAATGAAGTCAACTAGTGGCTAACCAAAGTATCATTTTCCTCGTTAACATCAATATACTCAATCAAACCCTCACGCAAAAAGTCATCAAAGGTTCGCACTCCAGCCTACAAAAGCATGATGATTTTGTTAGCATAAAAGTAAGGAACCGATTGCCTTAATTCTTGAATTTACTTTAAATCGAACACTTGAACTCACCACTAACTCATCTATATGATGCTTTTTGATCCTTGATACCCCTTTGTCAGCTATTACAAGAGGGCGGCAAATACGACCTCCATCCGATGCAATATATACACAATGCTACAATATTTTTTTTTTGTTTTAGTTTTACAAAATAATATTGATTCAAAGAATACAAATTTCATTTATGTACAAATCAATTTTAAATTTCTTGAAGATTGTGCGGAAAGAAAGAGTTAGATACTCATACACCACATAATTTAATGTTGCCATATTAGCTACCACTACTAACTTGTCCATCACTTATCATCTCCTTACCATGTTAAAGGAGAAGAAGCTTTAGAGATCACATTCAAGCATAAAACTTTAGATCTAGAGTAGTAAAATTGACAATATAAACCAGGTAACCAACAAGCAATCATCATCATCATCATCACATCCCATATATCTCGCTCATGAAAGCTATGGTCACTGTCTGGGGAGGGATGGAAGACAACAAATCATACCCTTATCAAAGGGGGTTGCGGCCAAAGTGACCATCAACTCGAGAAAGAGTTGGGAAAAAAAACAAAGACGCAAAACACACCATATGCAAGGGGGTACATCTGAGGTTTAAAGGGGGGTTATACAAGGATTATATGGGTACGTGTATTTTTCTTTCAGAAAGAAAACAAAAATTGTCAATATTTGGGGAAATGCAAATGCCATTAGTAAATGTGATACCTTCTTTATAACCTGATATGTGTCTTTATTTTTAGTTTTCACCAACTTAATTGGCTTTCAAACGCATACAAAGACACATAGTGAGGTAATTTCCTCAAACAGAGGAGTATTAGATCATGTATAACACATTTACCATGATTAAATACACACAAACAATTGATTATAATAAATTATATCCCAAAGATTATGCATGCTCAGCAGTTATCAATTGTCAATTCAATCATTGTTTAATTTCCAATATCCCTTAATATTTGATCTATCTATTTAACCAAAAATGAGCACAATGAATACATTATTTTCTTAACTATCAACAATTACACATACATAAAGGTAAATTCTAACAACTTTAAACTATCATAGGTAATGACAACAAACATAGCCTAATGTAGGCACAAAAGTATGACACATTCATAAATAATGAAGTATAATAGAGTACATTCAACCATACATTTTATATTTATTGATACGTAAATGGATAAAATTTGGCATTCAACCATACATTTAAATCAATATGCGATTATAAATTAGCGATGAATTAATGCAATATTGATCACACTCTCATGAGTCATGACTCCTCCGGGGATTGATGATAATAGAATAAACATATAAGACCACATGAGCAACATAGTAAAATACCTGCTTCTTGTTAACATACACACTGACAAACTCGCTAATCCTTCCAGATCGTCGCAATTTTCTCAAAGTGGTGGCCAGATACTAATTTCAAAAAGAAAAAAGTTGTTTTAATCACGAATTCTTACTTGAGAAAGTCTTTACAAGTGACACGTTTTAAATGGGTCAGCCCATTATTACATTGAAAAAAAAAACTTTTAAAAAATGTGCGGCGTGTAATCCTAGTTGGAGTAAGTGTTATAACTTATTGAAGTTGGTATTATAATCTGTTAGAGTTGGTAGTATAACCTATTAAAGTTGGTATCTCCAAATAGATATAATACTAACTTTAATTGGTTATAACACCAACTCCAAATACCAACTTTAATATGTTATAATACCAATTTTAATAGGTTATAACACCAACTTTAATACGTTTAACACCAACTCAAAATAGGCTCAACCGCACGTGTCGGTTTTAATATTTTTTTCTTTTTTTAATTATTGAGAATGTGGGTTGGGCTCTATTGAGAGACGTCTATACTATAGACGGTCTCCTAAGAGAGGGCCTATATTTTAATTTAAAAAGCTCAAGTTATATGTAGGAACTACAATATAAATACAACATAGATGTTAAACACTATTTATAGGTCCATGCAAAATTATAAAATTTTTCATCGAGTCTATTATTTCAACTATGTTCAGTCAGTACTATCTCGTTAGTAACTTTATACCTCTGGCCTTCTATGCTTGCCAAGAATACGTCCATTAAAAAACACGAGGAATGAGTCAGTCAAGTGTAGTTGTACGGGTCCCACGTGTTTAACACCAAACGTGTTAAGCTGAAAGCAATTTTCACAAAGTATTCATACCATAAGATGACGTTGAAAAAAAGTTCATGATGCATAGCATAACAAAAATGATGATAATATCAAAAAAGACTGATAAAATTACTAAATAATTCTACTTTCTTCAACATATCTTGAACATTGAAGTAAAGATTTTAAGTGCATTCAAGTTTACTTTCACTAGGAAAGATTAGACCACAATAAAGTTAGGTGCAATGTGAAAAAAAAAAATCAAGAAAAATATCCAACAAATGCTAGGAAAGGTAAACACGAACAGTAATTAAAGGAATTGAACGATTTGAGAAGTTTTTCAGTTCTCCTAAGGTTTCTTTTAGTGTAAAGTTAATTAACTTATTAGTTATTATTAGTTAATTATTTTGTTTATCAACTAAAATTATGAGTAACTATAACTTAAGTGAGTGTAATAATCAAAGTTAAAGGGTATTAATCAAATTTTAACGGGAAGACAAATAACGTTGTAACCGTGAAATATCGTTATAACAATAAAATCACGGGCGTTACACGTTACGTTACAAACTTACTATCAACGTGGCATTTTGATAGTGAAATTTTATGCATCGTTATATAACGAGAGTTGATGTTGCGGCAACTTTCTAACAGGTTATATAACGGGCGTTATGTAACGGAGCAAGAGAGTTTTTATTCCATGATTACAAAAATAGTTAAAAGAAAAGCATGTAGTACAAACATACTTCTTACATCTAATTATCTCTTCAAAAGTATTACGTTACGCTTATTTTATTTATGTAAGAAATACAAATTGGACATGCATTTGCTAAGATCTAAAATACATACTACTGCATTATACTAAGATTGTCACCTTTTCCTATGAGGGATACTCCATTAGGATTTCCGTAATTAGTTCTCTATAAGAACATTTTCTTATCAATTCTTTCCACTTTTAAATTTGTTAAGATAATTGTGAATAAAAATGGTAAATGTTTTCCCTATATAAATTGGTTTTGAACATAAAATGACAAAATTACACTCAAAAATTCAAAATACCAAATGATGTATTAGATAATTGTTTGAACATAAGCTACTCCAAGTCGACCTTTCCGTTCGACATCTTTTATCAAGCACATTTTAATCAAAAAACATGGTCGATAAACCCTTGTGTTGCAAATCAAGGTCTCATAATTTTCAACATAAGGAGCAGTTCTTATGGATTCATGATAACAAGCTCCGAGCTAAATATCAACATTATGCAAAGGCAACTTTCGCATAGATTCGTGATAACAAGCTACTAGCTAAACGTCAACGCTATAAAAAAGGCAACTTTCGTATGGATTCGTGATAACAAGCTCTTAGCTAAACATCAACATTATACAAAGTCAACCCTCGTATGGATTCGTGATAACAAGCTCCGAGCTAAACTTTCATCACTTGCTTTTGATGCTTTATTTTATTTTTCAAGATTTTTTAGACTATACTAGTATTATGGTTTAATAGTTTTAGGAACTCTTAGTTTATTAGAATGTTTTAGTTTGAATGCTTTTGTTTAATTTCCCTTAGTTAAGTTGTAATAGTTTAATATAAGGACAAGTGAAGGAGTATCGAGGAAACAGAGGTAAAGTCACATACTCAAGATTAAAATACTTAAACTGTTTTCTATTCATCTTTTCACCTGGGATTATTTTCTTGAGGAACTAATGAAAATAATTATAATATCTTTTCACCTGACATTATTTTATATGGAAAATTACCAAGATTAGTTCAAATTTTTTCATGATTTTCCTACAATAATCTCACCTATTGATTAACCATGAATACAACTTTAGAGAGTGTTTTCCTAAAGTAAACCTGATAGCCGGATGACTTGTTATAGCAAGTTTTATTTTTTTAAAATTAGATAAATTTAAATAAAATATCGAAAAAAAATTGAAAAAAATTTCTGATTTTTTTTATTCATAATTTTTAAGTAAATTCTCTAAATTTTTCTCTAATTTCTGATTTTTTTTTTCAAAAAAAAAAAGGATTGATAGACTACTCATACCAACAAGGTGCATCTTCTTTTCTAGGGAGTCTATTTGCTAAAAACTCCACAGTTAAGCGTGCTTGGTAGGGAGCAATCTTAGGATGGGTGACCTCCTGTGAAGTTTTCCGAGTGCGCACGAGTGAGGCCAAAGTGCGCTGGAAAGACTTGTGTTGATTTGTGGGGCCAGTCTTCAGTCTCCATGAGTAGTCACTGGTGGTCCGTTGGCCAGGGTGTTACATTTTTAATTTACATTTTCAGTGAATTACCTACTATAGCAGGTTATCGGATTACCCAAGCTTACTCTAGGCAAATACCCTCAAAAGTTGGGATTATTCATCATTAATCAACATATGAGATTTTTGTAGGAAAATTATGAAAAAATTAGATTATTTTAGGTAATTTTTCCTATTTTCTATTTATTTTGGAAGGATAAATATAACAAAAAAATCAGCAAAAGATGATGGCGTAGACAACATACCAAATCAATTAACACGTCTTCCTCTACATCAGCCGTAACATTACTCATCAATGCCAAATTCTTTACCAATCCACAACTTTCACCTTCTGGTGTATCACTAGGGCAGATCACTCCAAACTGCAACAACACAACAATATATGTTTTTAAATCAAAAACAAAACCCAATTTTTAATCGCTAAGAACAAACTGGAAAAATAGCAGAATGTGTTCGAGTATATAACATATTGTGGGGCTTTAAGTATCAGGTCATAACAGAATGCTATCAGAGACCTGGCTAGGATGCAACGCTCGGGGTCCACTAACTTTCCTCGACTTCTCAAATTGTGGATGAATTTTTGTAAGAAATCCCAAGGTTTGAATGTACGACAGCCTACCAAGAACCTGTCATATATAAAGATTTAATCGCTAAGAACGAACTAAAAAACAAAAATTAAAATTAAAACAGAAGACAAACAAGAATATAAACCTGTGTTACACCTTTCCGATCCACCCTAAACCGCTTAATGCACCAGTGGCCTGTAGAAAGAGCTCTTTCTAAAGGATTACTGATAAGATCTTTACGTACATGCTGAAAAACGATTTTGAAAATATAGTCATATAAAAAAACAGAAAATAATACTTAAAAAACAGGAGTAAAACAAAATGAAGTGTCATGGAGATGTTAAAAGGCACAAAATGTTAAAATTACCCACACAAAATCTCGTACAAGCTACAACATACGAAAATAGAACAAGAGAAATTACATGGAGCACAAATTCCATGCGGCAATACATAGATGCAGCTAAAAATTTTCCCAATCTCCGCAACAACCATTTAAACATGTGTTCTTCTTACTTTTGTGGAGCTCTAGACGTTGTTTTCTATCAACGACAACCATATGCAATGAAGGAAAGTTTGCATATATCCAACCACCCAAACCCCACCTAGCCGTGTACCAAATTGTGGTTACAGTCGTGATCGTATTAACGGAACAATGATTAGGTAACATGAATGATGCGAATGCGATTATAGTAACACCTAAATATCGATCAAAAGAATGAGATATCCCTTGAAACGGTCTAAAACACGTATTTCCACCTTCACAACGCAGGATGTATTGGTTCCTTTTTTACAATGCAGTTGTAATGATACAAATTGATCAATCATGAGCGTATTTGGGAATTTTAACCTTAAAGTTTGAGGACGAACTTTCAAATGCAAAAAAGTCGAATTGATCAGATATAATGTAAAATTTCACACATTAACCGGAAAGCATATGATTTTGAGTAATAATGTTACAGTAGCTTTACATACAACAGTACAATGTTACGCTGTGAATGTTTTTTTTTTTTGGTTTTCTACCACTGGCGTTTCTTAAAATTACGTTGCTACCACATAGAACATCCCTTTCAATTTCTGTTTTTGTGTTTCTTTTCTTTTTTTTTTCTGATGGCTAGCACGTCTTGGGAAAGCGAGAAACAGTCTTACTTACCACCTACAAAAGTTTTTGAGCTATTATAATGTAGCTTTAAGATGTTTGTATTTTTTTTTACCAAGGAATTTGGAAGAATATGGATATTTTGGAGTTTATTATATCATATGTAATGAATTTTATTTTTTACCTTAGCCTTACATTAGATTCCGTAATGGACTAGTGTGGCGGTAACACTCTTGAAGGTTGAGCTGGTGCGCGTTTTCTGAAGTTAATGGTTGTTAGTTAGCTCAAGCTGGGAACATAGCGCAAAAATGCAGTTATCGTTGTCAATGTTAGTCAAAAGTCGATATGTTTAAAGGTTTTGGGATTCGTCGAGAATATGAGCCATAAGGGAATCAGGTTTAGCAAATTTCAGTAGTTCCAAACTGCAAAAAGGGAACATGAAATAGCAAAAGGCCGGAAACAAACACAGGTGATTCCCATTAGGCCATTACTAACTATATAGACAGCACCTTGATAGCCTTCTATCACCCACCCAAATCACAAATTCAGCTCGGATGCATTGTTATTACTGTTAATCATATCATCAAACTTTAAAATCCACAAGCTCACCTGGAGAAAATCAAATCTGCACCGGCTTTTTTTTTGTAATATTTTATCCACCTCTTTTTTGACTTGGAAAATCATCGTCTTGAACGAGTCCTAGAGTTATCATTACAAATGAATTTAAAACGTGCAAGTGTTAATAGAAACTCAATGAAATTCACTACAAAGGTGAACTAGAGAGTAACCATTACCTCAAAAAGAATAGAAAGCATTTGCCCAGATAGTTCATACCGCTTGTTCCCAATAAAATCCTAGCACATACCAAAAACAAAAACTAATTGTCCAGAGAGTTCAAATTGCCAATAAGGCAATAATACTTAATAGTTTAGATTGAAGCTCAAATTGTCAACCCACCTTGTCATCTACTGCAGCTTTTTTCAAAAATGTGTCTAAAATGCGCCTTATCATTACACCAGTATACAACCACTTGCCCTCGAATTTCTCACCATTGACACCATTCATCTGAACAAGGCAGAGCTAGAGGTTATGATTTTACGATGAAAATACAGTAAAAATAAGCTCCCTTCAAGCTTTTTAACCGAGAAATCTATGGGGGTGTTTGGTTCACATCATTATCATTGGCTTTTGTCAAACTCCCAAAAAAATTGTTTGATAAATGGCTTTTAAGCCAGCTGAAAAATCGAATTTAAACTACTCTAGCTAGCTTTTTTTTGGCTATTGGTTTGTCGGCCCGCTTTCTCTAACAAACAACTAACAACCGATACCTAGTTTTGTCGCCAACAAAAACAGGCAATACTTCCACATCCCGAAGAATCAAAAAAGCTAATAGCCAACCGCTAAAAGCCAATTGCAACAAAAAATCAAGCTGAAAACAACACAACTAACCGGAACATGGGCAATAAAAACATCCCGAAGAATCTTAAAGGCTCTGTCCTGAAAAAAAAAAATGTAATCTGTCAGGGAATAATGCAGCAAAATACTCCATCATAAATAGTTAACTTGGACGAACATCACCTTTTCTGGTTGAGCGCCAGGATAATACTTCACCTGGAAGAAGTTACATTAACACCTAAGATTAATCACTCATACAAAAGGATACATAAGAATGTCAAAATATCATAAAATTAGTGTAGATTCATAAATTAGTGTAGATTCAAACCTTTTTCTCCAGATATTCAAGCGCCTGCCGTTTTGTTGCTACACCAGATTTCATACACTCCTAAAATTACACATGCAAAAGGATGATTCAGAAACATCAAAATTTCAGAATGAAATCTTTGCATGAAATGTTTAAGATGCATGTTTCGAAAGGGAGGCCATGAAAATTGATGTTGATACATCTCAAACAAATACAAGATTAGCAAAATAAGCTAGAATGCTAAAGTATCAGATAGAGAATGAAAAATCAAAACTTAGGGATTCGAATTAGAATTGGGAATTAATTGGGATTTGTATTTCTTTGTTTTTTTTTTTTTTTTTTTTTTTTGGAAATAGTATTTCTTTGTTTACTACTTCCCTCTTGCACCATTTTTTTTTTCATACTTTTCGAGGTACGAACTCAATCTTAATATCAATAGTTATATATATCGAAAAATTATAAAAACTTAAAATTAATAAATTTTGAATTGAGATAATTCAAAAAAGATCTCATATGACTATGTTTTAACTTTTAGATTACCGACAATATAAAAGTCAATTTGTTTGATAAAATAGTACCGCAGTCAACTATGTTGCAAATAAAAAGGAATGAGGAAAGTATGTAAACAGGAGTAAATTGGTAATTATGGATATATATTGTAAATAAAATATTAATTTATAGTTTTACTCCATTAAAAATATAAAAAATGTAAAATTTTATAAATAAGGGTATAAAATTATTTTCCATCTAAAAGTCAATTCCCAACTTCTAGTACTTGTCCATTTCTAATCCCAAGCTCATTCTAATAACATGCAAATAAAATATGTGGATTTTACAAAAATTAAAATCTTGGAAATTCATGACATAATCTCATTCTCAATCCCCATTTCTAATCTCAAGTTCATTTACCTAATATGGTTTTTTATAAAATTTAGCAATTAAATTTTAATTCTCAATTCCACATGCCAGAAACCCCTAAAACTATCCATTACGCAAAAAGAACGCGTGGATTTTTTAACTTTATAGCAAAAAAAAGGCGACAGTTAAAGTATTACTATCATACTAAAACTTTTAATTTGTGGTTTCAAAATTATATTAGAATATATATTGATGACCAAACTCCATTGCATCATTGAACATTTTTGTTTTTATAATGCTATTGGATGAATTCATAAAGATTTATGGAGTTCAAAGATGCTCAAGAGCCTAGCGTCATCATCATCAACAATTTAATATTCCGCTCAAAAATAGAGTCTGGATGAGAAAATATGACGAACAATCCATGCTTGTACTTCCGGAATATTAGAGGATAATAACGACAGATTTTATATAAAGAAACTCACCCAAATGGAAGGCAAGAGTAAAGAAGAATAACATGGATTTCGTCCCATCATCTCTACAAATTCTTGGTCACTCTCCATTCCCATAGCCTTCAACACTATCATGATTGGAATCTAAAGCCAAACAACATAATTCTTTCAATTAGCAAGTCTTATATGAGACCTTACTATTAAAAAAAAATCCTGTATGAGACTGTCTTACCGTGAGATGAGTCCATACCAGTCTCTATTAATAATAAAAAGTTAAAAAATAATGAAATTTGGGCTGATTCAATTGAGGTCATCTCCCGGTAAGACGTTCTCAATAAAGAATTAGTGAATTGGTAAGGCAAGTGATATGTTTACATACGCTAGCATATCCCCTTACATGAAAGCCCTTTAGGCCAGATCCATAGGATCTTCACATACCTCAAGTTGACTTTTAATACCATGTCAGGAAAACAACTAAACCCAAAACTTAAGCTGATAGTTGAGATCCTAGAATATGTTATATAACTGTACCTTTGTTAGAAACTGATTGAGTTGTAGATATAACTTCTCTTTTTCCAACGTTATGATAGTTTTGCTCGTTAATAAGTTGGTGCGGCTCGAAACAGTTGCATTCAAACTGGCACACAGGGAGGGAGAATGAAGGGATGCTCAAATTGATAAAATGTAACAGGTGTTCTCTTGATAGACTGTTTTTTGTAAAGACGATTCTCAAAAGTCCAGCCCAAATTTATATTTGGAGCTGTAACAATATATATTTAGGATTGGACTGAGCTTTTAAAAGTTGTCTTATTACAAAAGACGGTCTCAAGTAAGAATTTGTGAAAATATAATAATAAAAATGAAAAAAAGTCCATTGAACTCACTTTCCCTTCTTATCAGTCTCAATGAATATTCTGTTATGTGAAAGTTGCTCTTGGATCATAATCACCTACAAAACGAAACAAAACAAACATACACTTCAAGCCAAGAATGAACGCATCACACATATGCTTATGGTCTTTGATATCGGGTCACATTTTATCAAGTCATTAGCGGGTTGAGTCAACAACAGGTCAGGTCATTAATGGGCCTTGGTGTAGAGGGTCGGACAAGGTCAGGCCGAATAATTATAAAAATTAATTGCAAAAAAAATTTACCGCTTTTTCTTTATATTTTAAAAAGACATTATTATATACATAAGTGGTGGATCCAACGAGCCATTAAGTATAACATTAAGACACTAATTTTTTAAGCCATGTACGATCGGACATATTAAACATACTCATCAAAACTCTCTTGATTATAACAAATTAAACGAACATAAGTGCCCTAAAATTTATTTTCAAAAATCAATTTTACTACTCCCTCCGTTCTTTTTTGTTCTTCCCATTTACTTTTTACACAGTTTTCAAAGCAACTTTCGAGCCTAAATATCTCTAAATACGCATTATAAAAAATTATAAAAAATATATGATAAAAAAGTATACATTAAAATGAATCTAAGGAGATCTCATATGGATATATTTTATCATCTATAAATGTCTTAAAAATCTTAATCAAATTTCTCTCTCCAAAATGGAATATTCTAAACGAGAAGAACAAAAAAGAATAGAGGGAGTATTAAAGTTTTTTTTTGTCAAGAAATATAAAAACATATAAAACATAAAACAACCTTTTCAGCTCCTCTCACAATAAAATATCCTCCAGGATCAAGTGGACATTCACCTGAAAAAAAAACAAAAAAAATTATTTACTGAAACATCAAAATAAAAGAATATGCAATCAGCTTTTACTGAGTCGAACCTAAGAGAGTCAACTCGGTCTCATCTCTACCATTGAGAATACAACAACTACTCCGTAACATAACAGGCATTCTTCCTATAACTGCATCATTCTGCATATATACAACATTCATAAGATAACAAAAACAAGGCCGCCTCGTAACGGTTTTCAAAACAAATGAACCGATAGCGTTAAGGGATATTTTAGAGTTTTGACTGATATTTAGGCGATATAATAACCGCATCACTCCCGTTACCGCGATCGCAACTGTTACCGCATTTTTACACTTTCATAGGTGCTACATATATACAACATCAAAATAATACTTCCTTCATTCCATTATACTTGCTGCATTTAACTTTTTATGTGATCTAACGTATTATTTTGATCATTTCTATATTAAACTATACACATCTAAAAATCATAAATAGTTAATATTATAAAACTATTTGAATAGACGTTTTAATAAGATCTCACTTTGACTAACTTTTTCCAAATATTAGTTGTAATATAGTATAAAATAAGCTTAAACGATGAATAGTATCAATAACGGAAATGTAACGAGTATTTCAGAACGGAACAAGAAAGTAAGTGAAACTCATGCCCAATTTTACACATACCTTACGGATTGGTCGCGTTTCACCATCTCTAATATACTCTATATCAGCTAAGATAGGTGCTGCATACCTGCCATATTATTATAACAGGTAACAAGTGATCAGAAAATAGTGTCATCAAGTAATTTTGGATAGATCCTATAAACGAGATACGTTTGATGGGTATGGATTGATCATCATTGACGATCATGGCCGTCGATTAGTAAGGGCAAAGTGGGCTACTGCCTAGGGCAACGAATTTTTTAGAGCCCAAAAATCTTATTTTATGCATATAAGTGATATTAGTTTTACTTTGTCGAGCCGGGACTCCTCTTGGGCGCGCTCTCCTTATCGGTTTGAGTTGCCGCCGTCCTTCCCTCTCAAGACTCTGTCGATAGTTTTCTATGAGCGGGATACTCTGGGTAGGATGATGATATTGATGATGAAGTGATATTAGTTTTAATTAAATTTAGATATAACTTAGTTCTTATTGTTTTTTATAAAGTAGCTTAAATATCAATAATAAAAAACAAAAGATGTAATATTATTCGTTACGTCTTAAGTTTTTAGGGGCCCTTTATATCTTTTGCTTTAGGGTCCAAAAATAAACGGAACGACTCTATTAACGATTCATTGTGAGTCATCATGGTCAGTAAACATCACTTAAATCCAAAACTAAAATATAAGTAATAATATACTCCGTAAATATGTCTTAGATAAGTAGTTAATGCTATTATCTATTATAGGAAAGACTAGGTTTTGAAACCCATTACTTGGGTTTTATCATTTTATATTATTTTTTATGGACATAATTTTTTTTAAGATTCGCGACTAAATATAATTGATCATAGTTCTAATATGTAAGATATATGGGTACAATAATGAAGGGAAGGACGGCTACAACTCATAAACATAAAGGAGAGCGCGGCCAAAAGAAATCTTTCGACTCGAGAAAGATTAAAATACGTTCTTGTCACGTAAGTGATAAATACAACACATACAGATCAAATAAATAGGTAAAAACAATAATTAAAGATAAAAAAATAAGATTACGAACGTCCGTTCTGATAGCCTGCAAGTCATAGGCCTCATCTCTTCCTCAACACCATCCAATACAATAGATGGTTTACCAATTCTGACATCTTTAAACCTGTATTATAAAATCCAATCCAAATTTAGTCTAAACATATAACCGTTTTTAGTAAAAAATAAAGAAAGAACCAAAAAAAAACCGTTTTCCATCGCAAAAGTTATAATTCCTCCGTTCCAATTTACTCGCAACATTAGAGATACCTACACTATTAACTTATCTCTCTTAATTTATAATTAATTTTTAATCTATTAGTTAAAACATAGTCAAATGGGATCTTGATTGATTCGTCTCAATGCACAAATCATTAATATAAAATTTTTATAAATTTTTATTATACAAAACTAGAAATATTAAAGATTAAATTAGTGAATTAAACTGTATGAAAAATCAAAAATTACAAATATAACCATCAATTTCAATCAAACAAATAAAGATGGAGAAAAATAAATACGTACTTGAGGTAAAATCGAGGGTCCTCCTGGGATCTAATTATATTATTAGCTTTAACAATCTTTTTAATCCCCGTAGTCACAAAGTAATTGTAAGAATTTATATGTTCTTTCATTAAACCTCTCATCTAAAAACAAAAAAAAACTCAGGAATTAAGAAATTAGAAAAAAAAATAAAAAAAATAAAACAAAATAATAATTTACCTTGAGAAAATCAGCAGCTAAATCTAATTTGGCAATAATATTTGATTTTGATGCTTGTTGTTCGTCCATTTTGAAATTGAAAATCAAAATGATCCAACAAAAACAAATAACAAACGGTTTCTTGAAAATTATTTAAAGAAAAAAAAAAAGAAAACGGTTTCTTGTAAGTTGTAATACGCAGTGTTAGACTGTTAGTATGTGAAAGAGAAAAGGGTTTTACGCAGTGTTAGTGTGTGTTATGAAGAAAATAAAATTTCTATTTATAGTCTTGTATGTATGAGAGCGGGCCCACACAAAATAAAAGGTGCTCTCTTGAGAGAATGTCTTTTGTAAAGACGACTCTTAAAAGTCCAGCCCAAATTTAGATTTAGAGTTGTAACAATATATAATTAGAATTGGACTGGGCTTTTGAGAGTCGTCTTTACAATAGACGGTCTCAAGTAAGAATTTGTGAAAGAATAATAGTTAGTCTTTTGAGAGACCGTTTTTCTGAAAGACGTCTTTTAGGCCCAGCCCATTAAAGCTTAATATCTATATAATTACGGGTACTCTCTTGAGAGACCGTCTTTTCTAAAGACGGCTCTTAAAAGCCCAACCCACTTTCCTTTTTTAGTAAATATAGTTATTTTTTCTAAATTTAAATATTGGGTTGGCCCAATCTTGAAACGTAATTTGTAGTAAAAATTTGTGATATAATTAATATGAGATGGGTATACATGATTAATTTATTTTTATAATTAGTTATTTTAAAATTGTAAGTAATTACTATAAGAGATTAAATATATATAAGTCATTGCAATAGAAATATATTTTAATAGAAATATATCGTATCATTTAAAAATTTGATAGGGATTTAAGAAAAACACAAATTCTTCTGAGGGACGGGTAATATATAATTAATTTATTTTCATAATTGATTATTTTAAAATTTTAATATTATAAGAGATTAAATACATATAAGTCATTGTAATAGAAATATATTCTAATAGAAATATATGGTATCATTTAAAAATAGGGATTAAAGAAAAATACAAATTCTTTTGAGAGATGATCTTTACGAGAGACCATCTCTAATTGAATTGGCCCATAAAGGAAAATATAGAATAAAGAAAATATTAAACTTTAATGGGTTGGGTCTGAAAGACGTCTTTCATAAAGACGATCTTCAAGAGACTAGCTGAAAAAAAATGGAACATGGAATTGAAATATTTTCTAATAGAAATATATCGTATCATTTAAATATATTCTAATAGATATATATATATATATATATATATATATATATATATATATATATATATATATATATATATATATATATATATATATATATGTCATTATAAATTTTTGTATAAGATAGTTTCACCGTGAGATGTGTCTCATACTTAGATTAAATAGTCCAATAATAAAAATTCTTAACATAATAAACTTATTGTATGGACTCGTCTCACCGTAAACAATCTCATACAAATTAAAAGGGGCAGAAATGTCTTTTAATATTCGTCTTCTAATTCCCATCCATCTAAATTCTAATACCAAGACCCCTTAGTTATAATTTGATTGAAATTTACGAAATATTTATCTCACTCCCAAGCTTATCCCAATCCCCTTAACTATCCCATACACAAGTACTCAAGTACACAATCATAGACAACCATAGAAGACTTTTAAGTATCCCTCCTTTCCTTATTACTATGCTATCTCACGGTCCATTTGGTCAGTAATACTAAATGATGGTAATAACTAATAAGAATGATTTATAATATAAAATTTTATCAAAAGTTTTATGTCATTCTCATGATAATAAAACTTTGATCACAAAAAGTTTTTTATTTACTCCATCTCTCAATAGTAATGCATAGAAATAAAGTTTATAAAGAACATAAGATGATTGAAGTTTGACAAACATCGCCATCAAAAGCAACAAGAGATTTTTCAATCAAAATTACACTAAATTTCATTTCCATTACCACGTACCAAGCGGACAGTTACAACCCGTTTGGTAAGAAGACAATAAATGGTAGTAATGGGAATGAAAAACAAATGTAATTTGGGTTGAAAAATCTCTTAGCTACCTTGATGACTATGCTCGTTCAACTTCAATCGTCTTATTTTTGTCATAAAGTTCATTCCAATGAATTATCATTAGGAGAAATGATATTAGATGATAATGAAAATTTGTAAATAAAAACTTTTTTATGATTGAAATTTCATTACCATGAGAATGATATATGAAACTTTTGATGAAATTTTACGCTAAAATATTCTCATTACCACCATTTAGTACCACTAATCAAAAGGTTCGTTAATACTCCATTCGAATCATTTTAGTTGTCCCATTTCCTTATTTGACAAATTCATATCAATTGTCTCATTTCCTTTTTTGTCTATATTTTATTTACCTAAATACCTCACTTTTCAATTCCCAATACCCAACTACCACCTTTACAATTAATTTAATCAACAGTCAGTCTCCTGAGAGACCGTCTTTTTGAGAGACGTCTCTCAGACTCAATCCATCAAAGCTTATTTCCTACTTTCACTCTATATTTTTCCTAATGGGCCAACTTAATTAGAGATGGTCTATTAAATAGACCGTCTCTCATAAGAATTTGTGTTTAATCAATTAAAATACCCAACTACCACATTTTTAATGGACCACACGCCACCCTCAATAACCGTGAAAACCCAAATGGGACATCTAAAATAATTCAACCGGAGTATATTAGAGTCACTCCATCAATATCCACTAGGAAAACCCCATCCCTACAAGACCATAACACAATCTTGTTTGTTTACATTTTGTCTAGTCCTCACCCTCCCTTTGAAAATGGTCTTTGACTAAAGGTGTAGTAGTCTTGCCTAAAAAAAACTGGAATCCAACTTAATGTTCTCACAATTGGGGTTTTATTCTTTGAACCTAAAATGTTGTCTTTCTACATTTTCCCATTTCACATTCAAAACCCTCTTCCTCCACTCTCACATGGAGTATTCCCCAACAAGCAGAAGCAGAAATAGATGCATATATGATGATGGGTACATCCCAAAATCAAAACCCAAATCACAAACAAAGTGTTGTTCTTTATCTCCCTCCAAAAGAACCAGTATTGATTGTACTCTCACCTTGCAGGAATGGCAGGGATGGGGCACAAATTCTCCAGTTCCTTCTACTGTGATTGATGCCATTTCTTATTTGAAGTCTGTTGAGGGTCAAACTCATGTCCTTATGACTTTTGGTGGTAATGGTGGTAGACTCATGGTATATCTTTCTTTTTTCCCCTTTTTTTCTTTTTGATTTTCTGGGTTGTATTTGTTAATTACTTCTATTGTCTTCTTTGTTTGCTTATTTCGTGTCTTTTGTTCTTTGATTTTGTTTTCATTGAATTATGGGATGATTTCTTGTCCATTTGCTTGTTGTTTTTGTATTAGACCAATGCCATTGAGGGGCCTTTATTGGTTGCGGCGAAAGATTATTTATGGGCTCCTAAACTAATTGAAAATTAACTTTTTTTGGGGGCCTTGGGCGTAGGCACGTTTTGCACTTGCTTAGGGCCGGTACCTAATTGGAGTTTAGGGGTCAGATTTAGGCAAACTTACCCTTGTTAGTGATAAGAAAGAGATTGTTTTTGCATGAAAGAGAAATGTATATATATAATGAGTCAATTGTTCATTATAATTCGAAATCAAATAAATATAAATCTTTTATAAAAGTTCATTTTAATTGCAAAATATAGTTCATTGTTCCATGTTTGAAATCAGTTGATATAATTTGAGTTAATTTACCCTTGTTAGTGATAAGAAAGTGATTTTTTTTTGTATAAATAAGAAAATGCATATATTTATTGAGTATGTGCTTCAACAATTTCAGGGTGATTTTAAAATTGAAGAGGACAAGAAGCATAGAGCAGCCTATCAGGCATTGAGTGATTCAGAGATGAAGCTTCAGTTCTTTGCAGCTCGACAGATAGCTTGTCGTTTGCTTGGAAGTCGAGGATACCTTTGTCAAAAGGTACTTGCTGCTCTTATTTAGGCTCATATCTCCGATTTTAGAACATATACTTTCTGATCTTTATTTACCCAGTTATTAATGACTGTGAATGTATTCTAGTGTTGGCTTCCATTTGAAGATTGTATGTGCTCGATGGTCAAACCTTGCCCTCTTTGGCGTGGTATACGGTTTTGGTTGTATATGCATCCAAAGGTTTGTGCTTCGATTGCTTTTCACGAATTTCCTCTTGGTAATAATTTTGCTATTGCAGATCAAACATCCTGACCAAATGTCTCCTGTACTTAATTTTATAGGATTTTCTTCGACAAAACAACACAGGAAAGCTATTATGGCAAGTCTTTGGAGTGCAGGCTGCAACATTATGCCTCTTTGGTATTGTTGAACATGAAGATATAATGTGGAATGAATTTAAGAAAGCAGGTCCATTTTAGAATTATCTCTTAACTTAATTGATGATTTCGTACTTTCTTATTGGGCATATTGTTTCGCACTTATCCTATTGATTCCTCTTTGAGTTTGTTATTTGTTTTGGTACTTTGTTCGCTAGTCTTGATTGAATGTCTAGTTCCTATAGCGTCTGAAGCATGCTGATATCTCTTTGATTATAGAAATTTGGGAGAAAGATAGCTAACAAGCTTTCTACCCTTCTTTTTCGTCTTTCCTTCCCTTGGTTGCTTTAATTAATGGTTAAGCAAGCACATGACTCCTTTGAAATCCTCCTATTACTCCATATTTTGGGATTCTTCAATTATTTTATTTCTTTTTCTCTTTCTTACCATATCTTTACATAAATTTGAATTAAAAAACATTTAAGTTATATCCTTAATTTACAACGGTTACAGTAATGGTTGTCAACTTTCATACTCCTAAATGTGTCTAAATGATTAGATATCCCTTGATTGAGGTTAAAAGCTCTTTTCCGTGTCTCTACGATGCAAGTAGTATCAGTTTGGTAGATCAAAAAACCTTTGTGAGTTATGATCCGATCGATATGATACAATGTGCCCTTTTTTGTCATGATCCCAACTACCCTCATCTTCCTACAATGAAATCTTATGCTTTACATCTTGATCAATATGTTTATCCTTGTGAAAACTGATCCAAGTGACTTGGAGAGAGCTCCTTTGTACATAACATTTTTGTGTATGAATTCATGGACCTTTTCTTCTTTTTAGGTTATTGTTGTGATCTTATGTATTTTAGTTCATATGTTGATAATGGGTGATATCTTATACTTAAGTACGTGTTTTGGTGTAAATTATTATTTTTGTTTTCAAAAATGTATATCAATGTTTGTTCACTTTTTGGTATTAGTTTTTTTTTTCTACATATGTATAATAGCTTTGTCTGTGAAATATTTTTTAAACTGCTTGGTTGTGTGTTGGTTGACATTTTGTTCAATTAATGTTAATTGGGAAGTGTAAATCACTGATATGATTAGTTTTTGTGGTGACTAAATCTAGAAGGGGTAGCTATGATATTGAGCTACAGGAAGTCTTGTATGAGATTGTCTCACAGTGAGACGGGCCCATACAAGAAGCCCATATTCTTATATTCTCTTTAATGTGTATTAATTGGGCTTATATCTAATGCGTCTCTCGGAGAGAGCGTCTCTGACAACAATTTGTGTTCAGGAAAAAGCAAGGTGTGGTGCTTATATCCTAATAAGTCTGGAGTTCCCAAGTCTGTGATAGATTACTTTTCAAATCCTACACAAGATGATGAAGATTGTGATTCAAGCAAGGTATTTATGCATAATATACATGCTTTGTCTTCTTCAAGTGTTAATAAACTTCTAAAACATAACAAACACTTAATAAATATTTTAGCTCTAAGTGTAGAAATCACGCAGAAATCATGAAAAGGGAGAGATTGTAGGATAGTAAAGTGAAGAAGGGACGATTAGGCAGACACGTGCGCCTTTAAATGGCATGTGCGTAAAATGCTTGACAATTTAATTTATGCTACATTATTCACAAATTCTTGTGAGAGACGGTCTCTTTGAGAAACCATCTCTAATTGGACTGGCCCATTATATATATTTTTTAAATATTGTAGGTAGGCACTAAGAATGATGTAAATAGACATTTAAAATATTGAAAGTAGGCATTAAGGCTACGGTAAGTAAGCATTAAGAATAATGTAAATAGACATTAAGAATACACTAAGTAGGTAATAATTTTTAATGCGTTGGGATTGAAATACGTTTCTTAAAAAGATGATCTCTTAGTGTACACATTTTGCCCAAGATTTTGATTAACTTTGAGTCTATGTGTGAATGATTTGCTACTCTACAACTGTAGCACCCCCGGCAATCACACAGTAAGGTGTTTTAGATCCTGAAGGGTTTATAATCCAATGGGGCTATGCTTATTGCTTAGTATGAGAGGACTAAGGATTAAGGAAAGATGTCTTACAATGCGGGCGCTATGGAATAAGTGAGGAATAAGACCTTTCCATTATCATTGGGAAATGATAGCATTATGTTAACATTATAAGTTTAGGAATGAGACAAAAAGATGCTCGTTATTTGTAGTTTTGATATATCATACACTTGATTTTGACTACGATATCCAAGTGTCTAACTTGCTTGTTCATCTCTTTGCTTTTTCAGAAAAGTGAAGACAATGTCTTGAATTTCGTTCTTATAGATGGTACATGGAACAATTCCGGGGCAATGTTCAAGCGCTTGAAGGTACTTTTATTCAACTTATTACAATAGAGGAATAACCAATACTATCTTTGTGTCTTTATGTGCTACTCTATTGTAGCTTATGGAACCAAGTTAATCTAAGGGAAGAGTTTTGCTAACAAAAACAAACAAAAGGAGAACTTGATTGTCCACACTTTTTAATGTGTACTTGGCTGTATCGGTGAAACATAATTCGCTAGTTAGTTCGCTTTGGATTAGCGATTTGCTCAAAATGGTTCAAAAATAGCGTAAAATCGACCATAATTTGCTTTTTCGATTTGCGATCCATGAGACAATTAGCGAATGATGTGACACTGGCTTGTATCTCTTTCAGTTGTTTGTGTTCTTGAATTTCCTGCGGTTTTATGATTATCTAGGATCAAGCAAAACGCGTGTGGGGACAGGATGACATTGCTTGCATTTCGGTTGCAACAGGTGCTTCAGCAATGCATAAACTTAGGTGAGTCGCAACTTGCAAGCAAAAATCTCGGATGTTGGATGTTGGATTTGTTTCCTATGTAATTTATGTGAGCTAGTGACTTGCATTTCCATTACCGACTAATCATTCAAAACACGATTGCAGGCCCCAACCATCATGGGATCGCACCTGCACAGCTGCAGCTGCTGCGGGCCTTCTTTCGGAATTGCAACTCGTTCCTCGGTTCAATTCATATTGTCTTGATAAGCAGGCAGAAGTTATAGAAGATGCATTAGATGCTTTGTTAGAGTCCCTTACTGCTCGGCGTCTTCGTAGGGGCAGGTCCATTACTCGTAAAGAAAGAATGAGCACCTATATCTGTTAGGAACTTAGATTTCGCTTGTGTTTTGCCTTAAATGATAACGATTTTTTTATTACTCTAATGTCATTTAATGGCTTTTATCTAGGACGGGGTTCAAGAGGGTTAGATTTACGCAATTTTATCCTTGTTAATGATAAAATGAACAAAAATGTTGTTTTCGATTCGTAAATGATAGAGTAGTTTTAACTGAATCAAATAGGGATTCTTATTGAATTGAGCACCTCATGTTTGGATCAATTCATAACTTCCATTTCTAATTACTCATGATCACTTTTAGGTCCATATAAAATTCTCTTGTATTTCCAATCCATAATACATATATATTAGTGTTTAACTAAATTTCATTGAAATAAGCATTTCGCTTTCAGCGGGTTTTGTGAGAGATTGTCTTATTGTGAGACTAATAGCTTGATCAGCTCAATTACAAGTTTCTACAATATGATCAACAATTGATCAATCTAAGATCATGATCGATAATTTATAGTCAAATTTGATTTGTTTTAAATTTATTATTAGTCATTTATAATTTATTATGTGAAGGTCAAAATTGACGATTTTAAGATCATAATATTCTTTTTGAGGTTATAATTTAGATTTTTTATTTTGATTGATCAATTAAGGTTTGTAAGTTAAAATTAATTACTTTAATGTCAGAACTAATATTTTTAAGGTCAGAATCGATTTTTTTATAGTGAGTCAGCCTATTAGTACTCACTTCATAATGAGGTAGTCTCTTGTGAGTTTTTTTTTGATTTGCTTTTATTATTAGTTTGAACTACTCTTATTAGAAACGCATACGAATAATTTGTATAATTGGATATTTTTAGCCTATGTATGAGGTGCGATTCATGAAGAGACCTTTTTATTTAAAAATTTGTGTATTAATTTTCAGTTTTCACTAGTTTTTTTAAGATTTTCCTAAAGGGTTGCAAATAAAATTAAGGCGATGTTATTTGCAATTTTTTATTTGGAAGTAGGCTATTAAATCTCTATAAGAATGAAAGAAAAGGTCCTAAATCACTAGGCTAATTCATGGATTTCATAGATACAAAACTATAAAAACTAAAGAATCTAATTGATAGTGATTAATGCACCACAAAAGTGCTAAATGAAATACTTATCTAACGCATTTATCTAAAGGAAATGGTGCATGCTCCAACTGAGATAAATTCGATTCGTTTTTAACCCAAAATCAAAATTTGGGAAATCGTTTTTGATGCATTGATTTAATTTATGATGGACTCAAGTTCATGTATTGGCATGCTCAGTGTAGTAGAAGCTATTAGTGATTAACGCGGTTAAAGTACACTTTTGGAAAAATACTATTATTCGGTGAAGTAACAGTTTGGGTAGAGTTCAATTATGTTAGTAATTGTTTTCTCAAAACGTTATAACTTGTAGCATATCAAAACTTCAAAAGTAGCGATTTAAGATTTTATTTTCATTTTTTTTAAATAGTTACTTTAATCACTAACAATGTTGCCAATAATCAATTGCACTAAGGCACGTCTCTATGGAACGATCTAATTATCTTATCTAAGATCACTGCAAAAAGAGAATGGCTTATGGCCGAATGTGATTGTCGTCGATTGCCCTTTTTTAAGTGCTACCACTTGTTTACCTTCACGATATATGCATACCTTGTAAGTGTATTCCAATTTCTTTTGTTATTGCTCACCAGTGTACTTCTGTTGGTATCTTGTAAATGTCGTATACATTTTCAAAATCAAAGAAAAAATTTTTCTAGCGCTTTATTAGTCCACCATTTATCTCATTACATGAATTGCTTTCATCATAAATTTGCTTGGCACAACCCAAATTGGTTCTCTTATATGCTGGCACATCTCCTCATATATAATTCTATCACTTTTTTTCATAACTTAGTTGTATGACTTATGAATGAGAGTAATAACTTCATAATACACGCTTTCTCATAAATTTATAGTATGACTCTTTTCCATAGCTTTATAGTATATATGACTCTTTCCCACAATTCTTCCTCCTCATATATTACATGATAGTAAAAGAAAGCATAGACATCTTATTCTTGTGAGAAAATAATGGAGAAAAATAATGTGTAGCGATAAAAAGCCCTAATTGGGCGTATAAGCTTGTAGAGTATAATGGGCATTAGGGTGAGAAGAGTAGAGGCATTAGAGCTAATAGAGTAAGGTAAGGTAGAAACATAAGAGCCTCGGTAGGTTAGGGTAGAGGTCCATAGGAAAGTTTATAGGGTAAGTTATGGTAGAGGCTAAAAAGTATGTAGGATAGGCTAGGGTAGAAGCCCATAGGATACGATATGATAGAGGCTTTGGAACTAATAGGGTAGGATAAGGTACGTGCTTACTAGAGCCGCCTTGGAAAATTTAAGGGCCCTGTGCTAAATTTTTTGTGTGTCCTATTTATAGTAAATATAATATATTTTATCAATAAATTTAACATATTTCCTTTTTTTATTAACTTTTTCATATACGGAATAAAGAGAGGCCCTGTGGGGTCGATCACCTCGCACATCCTCAAAGACCCCTCTACGGCTTACAAGCTTGTGGAATAGTGTAGGATAGTCGGCCTATAGCGTAGAGTAGAAGCTTTAGGGTTGGGTAGGGTGCTAATATAGTCAATGTGTTATGAGGACCTATATATAAGTTATCAAGACAAATTTATTGATAAAACAAGAAAATTAGTAAGCAACTAAAATCCTAAAATTTATTGATAAAACAAGAAAATTAGTAAGCAACTAAAATTCTAAAATTTATTTCTCTCATAAGTTTAGTCATCAATGTAAACGCACATTTAATAATTAAAATAAATCTAAACAAAGAAAAATTTTATCTTAAATATTTCTAGTTTTTATCCATTAGTTGTAAATAACTCTATCTTTTCTTTAAATAAAAAAACAACTTTCATATTTAAATTATTTTCTAATAATCTAACTTTTGTTATATATGTGCCCTTAACATACTATATTACTAATAATAGTTAATAATAAAGTATGTTATCAGCAAATTAAGACAAAAGTTAAATAATACATAGCGACCAAAAGACAAATCTGAGATTAATAAAAAATAATTTAAAAGCAAAATTATTTACTTTGAAAGAGCAAAAGTTGAATTATTATTTATTAGTGACAATTTTTTCATTAAACAATACATTAAGGTGGTGTGACATTAAAGAGTAAAGGAAATACACAAATTCTTGTGAGAAATGGTCTCTTTGAGAGACTATCACTAAATAAATTGTCCCATAAAGGAAAATGCAAAATAAAAGTAGATATTAAGCTTTAATTAGTTGACCTGAAAGACGTCTTTCAGAAATACGGTCTCTTAGGAGACTAGCCGAAGGAAATATAGGTTGGAAAAATGGTTTAAAATCCTTTAATAAAAAATTGGGTGAATAAGGGAAGCTGTAGATCTTAATAAGGACATTTTTCATTTAAAAAACAAAGAGATAAACTATCTAAAAGCTCTCTAATTATTTTTCTTCCACATTCCCCTTGCATATATTCTAAAAATAGACAAAGAAGTGGAAAGAACAAACATAAGCAATATAATTGAAATTCGTGAACCATGCATTTAATAAAAAAATATTTTTACTAGAAGAGATAATGAAAATAAAAAATAATTAAAATTTATGGATGAGATTTTAAAAAGTAATGGAACATTGTTCAAAAATAATTTTTTTCTATTATACTTGTTATATTTTACGTTTTTACAAAAATAAAAAAACTAATTAATATTATGAAAATAAAGAATTTGACTATTCAACCAAGATTCCACTTGATTATATTTTTTCTTATACATTAACACAATATAAACTTATATGATAAATAATACCACAATTCCTTTTATAAAAAATAGTTATAGAGGTAGTATAAATTATGCAGAACAAATATGACATTCTAACATAAGAAATAATGTTAAGTAAGCGAGACACACGAAATATAATATTATGATCAACTGATCATGAATACATGTTAAAAGTATTATTATGTGACCTGGTAAAATATTCAACCAATCATACAAAACAAAGATGAATCATCATCATTCCGTTATTAAATAATCATAATTCTTACTAATAAATAATTCTAGTAGTATAAATAAGAAAAAGTTGATATTAATAATCCAACCTTTAACTCATTTGTTGTAAATCTAATTTTTGAATTATTTTTTAATAATTAACATTTGCCCTGAGTTTTCTAGTACCATAACCTTTTATTCTATATTAATCTAATATTTGTCCATAGATTGTTATCAGCATACCTATAAGTATGCTGATAGCAAACTATGAGAAAATGTTAGATTATTAAAAAATAATCTGAAAATGAGATGTGATACCCTAGATTGAGATTTAAAAGGATTTATAGACTACTTATATCAACAAGGTACATCTTCTTTTCATGAGAGCCCATTTAACGTGTTTGGTGAATGGTGGGGAGCACTTTTAGGATGGGTGACCTCCTGGAAAGTTTTCCCGGGTGCACACAAGTGAGATCAAAGTGCGCTAGAAAGACATGTGTTGGTCGGTGGGACCAATCTACAGTCTCCATAAGTAGTCGTCGATAGTTCGAAGGGTCAAGTGTTACTTGAGATTATTCACAACAAATAGATAACAAATTTTAGTATTAATATCAATTTTTCCTATAAATAATTCATTAATTTGAAAACTCTGTTTATTTCATGACTAAAGAAACAAACAACACTTTTAAAAAAACCAAATAATTTGAAAATCAACACTACAAAATGGTGTTATTGCAAGCTCTTACTATGTTTACACCAAAAAATGATGTGTCCCATCCACAAACAGTAGCTTTCCCAATCCGACAACCCAACCTTAAAAACCCAATTTCGGTCTCTAAAAAACCGTCTTCCGTTGCTAACCTGAGTCTTCTATTTTGCTCCATATTGACTCTCCGGTTCTCCATTTATCCACGGCCATGTATTGATAATCATTTCTTAATTGATAATGGGTATGTTTGATGTACTTATAACTTTCTATTAATAGTTAATCATAGTTAAAACCCCGAGATATCTTATACTTCTTCTATTATGAAATATTCGCTACATTGTGGTTATTGACATTATTTATCGTTTAAATTTATTTGTAAGAAAAAGTATAGTTATTTAGAATCTTGTTTGAATCGCCTATTCGCATACTTTCATAATATTAACTTTTTATAATTTTTAGATGTATATAATTTAATATATAAATTATCAAAATAATATATTGAATTGAGTAAAGTATAGTGGAAGGGAGGAAGTATACTCTATCATATCTCTTTCGTATAAGAGTATTTGGCTAGAATTATGGATGAACTCATATCTTTCTCATATATAATGCTAAATATTTCAGTTTAATAAAAGATGAATTAAATTTGAATCTGTAGTTTTTAATATAGTTGTAAGATTGAGTTGGTTGGTTGACAAAATGATTAACTATATATTTGTAAGATTATTAATTATCGCTCATTTGTATTTTCCATCATAAATAATTTCAGTTGAATATTATTCTACTCGAAATGATTTTACAAAATGTCCATGGAAAAATACCTATTTATTCTCGAGTACTTTATGATAAATGGTAATACAATTAACATTGTTTTTCAGAATAAATGGAATATTAGAAATGGAGCTAAAAGTACGTGTCTACGAATTGGATCGATATGCAATTGCTAACAATTCTGTCTATTGTAACTATTGTCAACTTGGTAAGTGATTCTAAACTAATGATTGACTTTTAACGCTAATAACTAATATATAGAAATTTTATTTTAATTTTAATATAATACCATTATTAAACTTTAATAATAAGTTTGAGATTATTAGTTACTCCCTGTCTCCCTCCTTCTATATAGATTGCAATATTGCATAAAGAGAAGAATAGTGTCTTATGCTCGAACGAGCACCTTTTTCTGGTGCCGTTTGTTTTTGTTTTCGTGTTGCCTTGTTCGAGCAACTCATTTTCTATGCCTTGCCTCGTTCAAGGCAAGGTTGCACCCTTTAGTGAAGCTTCATACACTTTACATCAATCACTTCATTAATCGTTCCAAACACCAATTCACTACCACTCATCACATCTTCCAAGTCCTTCTCGAATTACAAGATCAGGCATGTTAGATTACATGTTCAAAATCATGAGTTTTAGCACTTGCACTAACAATAGCAAAGGTCACATTTTTCAAAAATAAAAAGGTGAAATTTTTAAAAGAAAATCATCTAATTTTTAAACGTAAATTTTCCTTTATTAATTGACAAATTATATGTGTATGTTGATGTTACATGATCTAGAGTTGGGACAAGTTTGTGGTGAAGACTACGATTACAAATATGTCAGCTACTCGTTTCTTTGTCAGACCATTTCATTTACTAATTACCAAATTATGAGGTTAAAATTTTCATCTTTTAGATTAATTTTTGTTGTATTTATTGATCATGAACAATGTTAATGAATAGTTGTATATATTCTTTATAATTTCGCAGCCCATCGCTAATACCTAAAGGTATTCATTCAACATTCAGGTCATTAAATCGATTTCTAGACAAATGTTTTGAATCAATTCCAAATTAAGTTTTGCGTCCATTTTAGGTTCTATATAGTTATAAATCTATTTTTAAAGTCAAGTCCAAGTCGAATTTTGCTATAAGAACGAAAAAAGTCGAATCATCAGATTCGTTTTGACTTCTAACACCACTATCTATATGTGTATGTATATATGCCTAAGTATTATATTGATGATTAGTACAATTTTTAACGTTTATTGACTCAAAATTATGTACTCCCCATCCATATGAGATTATATATTTATTAATCTAAAAAATGTGTGATTTTTTTAGATAAATGGGCAATTGCAAAGGAAATGTGGGAGCATACAACTCAATGATGAACTATTGTATAAATTCTTAAAAAAAAATATTGTGTAAATGTATAATGTACAGAAAGTATTTATTTATGTAAATATATGTGTCTTTTTTAATTTGTCTTATTTTTTAATTTTAATCCGACTCAATAAAGTTATTTTTATTTATATTTTTGGATTTAATCTTACTACTTTTACTTCTATGTCATTTCTAAAATTTATACTTCACAATTTTAATCCACTTTATTTAATCGTTATCTAATCACACCTTTAAATTGTTTTCTGATTATCTAACATTTGTTATATATTTGCCTACAATATACTACTCTTACAATTTACAAATAGTAGGTAATAATAGGGTATGCTGTCAGCAAACTAAGAAAAAAAGTTGAATTATTCACAGCGAACTAAAAACAATTGTTAAATTATTAAAACATAATCTAAAAAATTAAATTATTGTTTATCTGCTAACTGCTATAAATAATTTCTACTATTGTATATTATTTGATGACAACACCCCGTTTTACATTTTGACCAGCTAATATAGGTTTGTATCACCAAAGCAGAGTAGGGTAAGACCAACGAAAAGGCAAAAAGGAATAACAAATTCTTACTTGAGACCTCTTTATAAAAGACGTCTTAAAATTAGGCCAACCTAATGTTTAAATTTTAAAAAAATAACCATATTTACTAAAAAAGGAAAGTGGAATGGGCTTTTGAGAGCCGTCTCTAGAAAAAACGGTCTCTCAAGAGAGTACCTGAAAAGGAAAAGCAAAAGTAAATGTAATGGCTTATAGATACCTATAATAGCCGGTTAAAATATGAGAAGAGATACTGTCAGCAAATAATATACAAACGTTAAAAAACCACCATTGAAGATGCTTTAATTAGAGTACTGATACTGTTCTAAAAAAAAATAAAAAAAGTACTATACTTATTAGTCATCAAATGTTCATCTACTTCCATTACTCCACAAAGAATAACATCAATCAAACATGGCAATTAAATTCTCAATTTCTTTGAATTCCCCAAAACTCTCCCAACCAAAGCTCTCGATCTTCAACTCCCACAATCTCCCAAATTCACAACTCAATTTCTCTAATCTCTCCTCAAGCGGGCAACTCAAATTCAAATCACATTTCAAAATCCCAAATGCAATCCCAAACCCCCACCAAACCCTTAAATCTAAATCTTACAGAAACCAAATCTCATGCCTTTTTACTGGAATTGTTGAAGAAATGGGCAAAGTTAAGGAACTGGGGTATGGCGAAAATGGGGGATTTGACCTGAAAATTGAAGCAAAAATTGTTCTTGAAGATGTTAAACTTGGTGATAGTATTGCGGTTAATGGAACATGCCTTACTGTTACGGGATTCAATACGGAATTAGCGGAATTTACAGTTGGGTTAGCACCGGAGACACTTCGAAAGACGTCGTTAATTGAGCTCCAACCGGGTTCTCTTGTTAATTTGGAAAGAGCCCTTCAGCCTTCCACTCGTATGGGTGGCCATTTTGTTCAAGTTTGTTCTTTATTTCCTTTTCTTTTCATATGTGCATTATACATTTTGATTGGATACTCTTACGCTCTGTTTGGTTAGTGGTAGTAAATGGTGCTAATGGAAACGATTCATAGTGTAAAATTTCATCAAAAGTTTCATATCATTTACATGGTCATGAAACTTTGAACACAAACAAGTTCTCTTGTTTACAAATTTCTATTATCACCTGATAACACCTCTCCCAATGGTAATGCCAATTAGAATGAATTTTATGAAAAATGAGATATTGAAGTTGGACAAGCATTGGCCATCAATGTAGCAAGGGATTTTTCAACTAAAATTACAGTAGTTTTTCATTTTCGTTGTCACCGTTTATTACCATTTCCGTTAGAAGTTGAGGGACTCCCTTTAAGGGCGACCTGCTCGTGTTGAGGGTATTAGTAGCGGGACTCATTAGGATGATGATGATTGGATACTGTTACATGTTGTCGATTGTTTGAATGGTTTTGTTTTATGGGTTTTTTTTTTTTTGTTGGATGAAATGTATGTTAGGATATTGAAGTTTTTTTTTTTTTTTGAGTTTGCACCATTAAGTGTATTACTATATTTCTAGTTGAGGACTGGGTTTAGATTTTGATCTTCTTACCCGGGTCTTAAGGTAGCAATAAGATGCATATTCACAAAGGATTTGTCTCAATCACTCACTGAAATAAAACAATAACATAAGTCATAGATAACACAAATGGTGTGGCTCTGATACCAAATAATGATTAGTAACGGACTCTTAACTGATTCACTCAATCTTGCGGAAGAACAAAGTATTTATAAACACTCTTTACTCTTGTGAGGAACTGTCTCTCGGTGAAACGACCTCAAACCAAGTTCGTATGCCAATAATTTGTATTATTGAGCTATATGATCCATGTATAAGGTGTGTTTCACGGTGGCACCGTTTCATATAAGAATTTATGTTGTTATAATTGAACTGAATTGACGTACAAGAGGAGTAGCATCGGTTTATAGGAGAAAGCAGTAAGAGAAGTAATAAACTAGCAGAGGAAGAATCTAAGAGATCAGTTGTAACAGAATGCTAACAACTTGATCTTATAAAGAACTACTAAGTTCTAAAATATTAGTGTAAAATTTCATCAAGAGGAGTGTGGTGTGCCACAAAGACTGAACCGTATGTGAAATAATTCCTTCGTTCTTGTTATAAATGCACAATTCCTATACAAGATGTGAGAGCTTTTTGGGAGAAGTGATGCAATTAAGTTGTGAGCTTTTTGGGAGAATGGTGCAATTAAGAAGACTAGAGGCGGTAAAAGAGATGAAACAATGAAAATGTTAACGTCGAAAATATTCTATTTCACCGTCAATTCAAATAATGACCTTTGATCTGATGAAGAGATTGGAGTACATGAACAATATTCTAATAATGACCTAAGAGTACAATAACATCGAAAATGCTAAGGTCATAAACTCTACCTTCTTTGCAATTGTAGAGGATGCAAATGAGAGAGCACAAGTAGATTAAGATAGAAAAGCTTTTCATGCAATTTTGTTTAAACATTAGAAATTATTCAACAATTTTATTGCTTTTGGAAAAAATAAAGTAATAAACTCTACCTTCTTTGCAACCTATCCAAGCAGTCTTTTTCAAGACATCAATGATGTACTTTCTTTGTTTTAAATGAGATGTCCGCTGCCCATGTTCTATTGACTTCTATACCTATTACCGAGAAGTATCGTTACCCTCCTAAATTTCTCACAATATCCAAGTTCTCTTTTAATTCCTTAACAAGATCATCCCATTATGAGAAATGAGAATTTCATTAGCATAACTAAGATTGTAGACTTCTTTCCATTTGTACTATTTTGTTTCTCCAATGTCATTAAATGACTCCGACTTAGGTTTTGACCTTTCTTCCCATCTATATCCTTGCAAATCGGGAGTAATCCACTTTTTTTGCTTGTATCCATGATTTTGCAGTTTGCTTGTTTTATCTCCTCAATTTGCAAACTAGTGCCTTTTTAACTAGTTATACCCTTCTTAAAGTTTCATATATACCTCATAAAAAAAACCATACAAACAAACATTATGATATCAAGGTAATGCATTTTCTAACTCCATGTGATAATGTTGATTCAGACCCTAAAGGGAATGTGTGTTGCGTAGCTTTCCGTTTGATTGCATCTTCTCCCTTGCTCTAATCCTTGCCTCCAAGCTCTCAGCGGCGTAATAAGCCCTGAGTTACCTGCACAACCTTAGGGAGTTGTAGGCAATAGCAGAACAAAAAAGAGTAGCAGTAGGAGAACAATAGGCAAAGGTTATTGTATTGCATTACATAAGGGCTAATACATAGATACTAGAGCTCTTTGTGTGACTCAATACTCCAGTGTATACACTATTTTATTATGATTTTCATGGTATGATCACTCGTCCTTATATATAGCATAAAAGGAATCTATTATACAAAAGTAAAAAGGTATAACAAACTTTTTCGCTTTCATAATAAACCACGCAGCGAATGGAACTATTTGTATTGGTTTCTTCTAGTATATACTAAGATGTGGATTGGGTTCTTTACAGTTATACTCATTGCTCTCATGGTCTGAAAATTCTTCCCTTTAGTAAAAGAATGCACTAAATATAAGCATCTATTACTCCAATCCGAAGCCCTTGTCTCCATTTTCCATTTCTTCACCAGTAATATCATCCACCAATGGCATTATATCAGCACGTGAACAATTGAGACTCTTTAAAACTACACTTATGACGACTTTCAAAAGGTTGGTCACAATAGAGAGGAGTAGCTTAAGAATTGTGTTCAAAAGCTCGCTCAAAAGGTTCATCTTAAGTTACATTGTCATAGATCTTCTCAAGATCGTTTAATGTGCAAATCATTTTTCTTTACCATGTAGTACTCTGTTTGTGGTTGCATTAGATGGATAATTTTCTTGGTATATCTTTCTGGCATAAATCCAAATTGGTTTTCTAAAATTGTGCATCTTTGGAGGCGGTATTTTATCACCCTCTCCGTAATCTAATCTCATGGTGGTGGTCATAAGCTTAATTCCCCTTTAATTACAACAATCTTGCGCTTGATTTTTGAATCGGTACTATATTGCTTGTTCTCCGGTCTTTTTGACTTCTTGTTTTTTCTCCAAATCTTGTTAAAGAGACTAATTAGGCATTCAATCCTATCTATTCTAATTTCAAGCCTTAATTGGAATACTGTTAAAACCCACTGCTTAATTTTGTATCATTGTCGCTCGTATTCTCTTTATGCAAGGCTCTTACTGTTTTGGGTAAAATCGACCGTAATCCTCTAGTTCTCCTTGTGAAGGGAATACGATTATGGATTATCTGTCACCTCCCCTCACCCAAACCCTGCTTACGAGCGGGATATTGGGTATGAATATGATGATGATGATTTTCATAGTTTTATCTTCTAGATGCAGTCTAATGATTCTTCTCTTGTATTTGATTGTGCTTGTGCATTTGCTTCCAAATTTAGGGACACGTTGATGGGACAGGAGAAATTGTATCGCTTGATCCGGAAGATGATTCATTGTGGGTGAAAGTCAAGACTTCACCAGAGTTGTTGAAGTACATTGTTCCGAAAGGATTCATAGCGATTGATGGCACGAGTTTGACAGTAGTGGATGTGTTTGATGACGAACAATGCTTCAACTTTATGTTGGTCGCTTACACTCAACAAAATGTCGTGATACCGCTGAAAAAAGTCGGGCAAAAGGTGAATCTGGAGGTGGATATACTAGGCAAGTATGTTGAGAGACTCCTTAACAGTGGATTTCTTGAGGCTGCCAAATCTCCTTTAAGGTACAAAACATTGAAATAACACAAATTCTTACTTGAGGCATTTGTTTGTTGCATCTCCTCTCTATCGACGTCGAGAAGAGAAGAGAAAAGGGATTTCTCTTTGCAATCAAATGTAATGTTTCATCATCATTATTATATCCAGTGTATTCCGCTCATAGACAATCAAATGTAATGTTTCTTGGAAGAAATTTAGTTCACTTGATTTTTGAAACCATTAACTTTTTCTTGCTAAAGATTTGTGGACGTTTTCTACTCTATCCATTGCAAATTGTGAAATTGTGTGTTCTCTTGCTTTTTTTCACTCATTTAAACTTTTTTTTTACTTATTAACCTAAATTTTATTTCGGTGGTGTTTGGCAATTGACTTTTAACCTAGCTTTTTGGTTGGCTTTTGACTTTTGGCTTGTTGGTTGGTCAAACAGTCAAAAAAAGTGTTCGGTAAATGGCTTTTAAAGCAGCTGAAAAGCTGGTTTTTAAGCCAAAATGAAAAGCTGCTCCAACTAGCATTTTGGGTTGGCTTTTGGCTTGTTGACCTACTTTTTCTCTAATAAACAACCAACAACTAATATTCAAATTTACCAAACATATCCACAAACAGCTAGCTTTTTAAGCTAGCTTTAAAAGCCAACAAAAACAACTAACATTTCCAACTAGTCAAACAAGCCAACTAAAAAAGTCAATCGCCAACAGCTAACAATCAATTGCCAAACACTCCCTTCATCTTAATTTATTAGTAAAAGATAGGATAATAGCGATTTAACTAGAGCCTTATTTATACTAATGACTAAATTAATAAAATTAAATAAGTAAATAAGAAAAAATATAACAGGCATGCAGTAGCAAAGGGTTGACGATCTCAATGGGAATTTAGAATGTTATTTCTGGCTTGGTTATATGCTTTATTTGGACATGTAATCCAAAAATTTCCAGATAATTAAGATGTTTAATTTAAGGTATATAAATTGCATTAAACTCAATTTTTAATTAATCAACCACATAAAGTGTGTACCTAAAATTTATTCGACATATCGCAGAGAGTAGATATGCTAGCAACAAATCACAAGATGACTACCCTTTTAATTTTTGGATCACAGGTTTGGGCTAATGATTTAAATCTGGTATGACGACATAAAGTTGTAACTATTGATTTAAGTCTATGACTATATGAGTAATGAGTTACAAATTTAAAAGTGTCTTAAAAAGGTTGGAAAAATTGTTTTTAAAAAGTTGATCTTTTGACCATATGTAAATAAAAGGTTAACGTTTCATTTATTCAATAAAAATACAACCTTTGTCTCATTTTTTCTAAAATGAATGTCAAAATGAGTTTAATACTACGATCGCAAACAAAAAATTTAGTAACTTGTTTGATGTAGACGCTAATGTCAAATACTTAATTTTTTGTTGATACGATGTATTTTGTGTTTTTCAATTATTCAGTTTTTACTTTTTAGTAAATCTCCACATAAAACAATGTAGTGATTAGCCTTCTTTCCATTATAATATTAAGGTGTCTAATTCATAATGATAGTAACTAAAAAGTTATTGCACAAATCATAAACTAGTTAAGTTACAAGTAAATTTAAAATCGTAATAATTAAATTAAACTTAAGATGTAATACTTAAAGTTGAGAAAAAACCCATAAAATTACAATTATCTATTTATTTTATTATTTTAAGTTGAGAATAAATTAAATATGTCCTATGCACATCAAATTATACCAAAACCTTGAACTACCTAACTTTCCAACACAATGTTAAGAAAACAAAAAGAAAAGGCAAGTAAGAAGGTCCCATCAAAACATTTCAGCCTTTTTTTCTTCATACAACCAACATGTACATAGAATAAATAAATAGTCAAATAAATAAGGACAAAAAATAAGTTTGCAAGATGAGAATTAAGAATTGAAGATTCCAACAAAAATTATAACTCAAAGAAATTTAAAGTTTTTAATTAAATATTATTTTTTCTGTTCCAAAATACTTATATCATAATACTTGCGCTCTTTCCAACTTAATAATTATCAAAATGCAACTTAATAATTATCTAATTTTACCTATGCTTTTATTCTCATTTATCACATCGTTGCCTTTTTAATCATCATTCAAATGGATAAATAGACAAAATTACATTTAAATTAATTCTTGTCCACAATGTAAAAGTGTCAGAGGGTGTTTGGCAAATTGCTGATAGCTGATTAAAGTGGTTGATTTGACCAACTGATTTTTATTAAATGGTTTGACTAACTGATTTTGAACCCACTACTATAAGAAACTTTTTCAAAAACAATCTATTCATATCAATAAGTTGTTTTAACCAGCTAATTCACCAAACACTAGTATTAGCTGGCTTGACGACCCAACCCTCTATTATATCTATATCAAAATAAGCTAAAATTGCTCAATAAACTAATTTGCTAAGCACTCCTTAATTTAGAACGGAAAAGTAGAAGTAATTAAGATATAATTCCTCCGTTCCATAATACATGCTACATTTCACGTTTCTACGTAATCCAATGCACAATTTTGATCATTAATATCTTAAACTACACTTAGCTAAAAATTATTAAAATTTAATATTATGAAGGTATGCAATTAGACAATTCAAACAAAATCCCACTTGACTATATTTCTTCTTACACATTAGTCGTTATATATGAAATAAGCTCGAACAATGAATAGTACTCATAAGTCAAATATAACGAGTATTTCAGAACGGAAGATGTATATATATATATAATAAATAATAATAATAATAATAATAATAATAATAATAATAATAATAATAATTAATAAGTAGTAAGTAGTAAATATAGAAAAATGCTAAAGATTTGATTAATTTCACATTTAAAGAGGGGCATCTTCTCGAGCTCCCAAGCTAAAGTAACCTTCTTCCTCAGCTTCCTTTTTTCTCCCTTATCTGCAAACTTCCAACTACAAACCCTAACAACTTCGTCAACCATTTTTCATCTTCAATTCATCCTCTCTTTCTGGAGTCTTCGTATTCATGGCTTCTGGATCTTCTGGCCGACCTACTTCTGCTTCCAAAGGTTTCGATTTTGTTTCCGATGATATACTATGCTCTTACGAAGGTTACACTAATCAGGATTCCTCTAATGAAACTTACTCAGATCCATCAATGGCTTCTAATTCTGCCAAGGTATCTCTCTTAAGGAATTTTCAATTTCAATTCATGATCTGCCTCTTTTGATCAGCGTGGTCAGACCTGTATTAGGTATTGATTGAAGCTGTTGATTGTTTTGTGTACATCTTTTTGTTTGTTTGTTGTTGATTGTTCTTATCTCGTATTCTCGTCCTGGAAAAGGTAATTTTTTTAGGATTTTTGGAGGAGTTCATTATGTTATCTGAGAAGTTGTTTTCCAAGCTTGGTTGTTGCGATCATTTGTTGGCTTATAACCAAATTGTAATTATTGGTTGCTGTAGTCCAGTAATTAGAATTCTGCTGACAAATACATAAGATTGAAGACTTGGTATCTCATGTTCATGTTCTATGATGAACAAAACAAACGATGAATTACAATGCCGTGTAGAAGATAATAGCTATATTTGTGTTTACTGAAATTCTGTTTCAAGATTTGAGACTTGAATTTGAATTTGAAGCTTTTAGTTTTTTGTATGTGACTCATTCTTCTCACAGCTGCTTCTTTGTGTTCATAAGATGTATTGCTAAGAGGCAAGTGTTACTGTTAGAATGGATATTGCAATTCAAATGGAAAGCTGCGTAAGGGAATTCGGTGTTTCTGGTTTTAGTGATTAGTTACCAACTAACTTTTGTTTCTTTGCGGTTAGTACATCCTATGTTTATATTGAACCAATTTAATGAGTGTTGTATTCAGGCAAAAAACGGTTTGATTGTTCATAATCAGAAGATGTTATTGATGAGATTGAATATATATATGAGCCGGACAGAGTTAGTAGATAGAAGTTTTAATTGTTTATGCTTGATGGTTATGTCTATGGTTTGCAATGCAATTTGTACCTGTATCATCCTTGTTCAACGAATTGCTGGAAGCAAAATACTGCAGAATCGAACAAAAATGTTTCTGTCCAACAATTATTGGAATATTTGTTTCTCATCAGCTAAACTTGAAGTCTGTGTTTTGATATTGTGGAAATTGTCCCTTGCTTTTCATGTGTTAATGGATGGGCAAAGCTTTGTATGTGTAAAATACCTAGACGGCAAATTCCTATCATTAAGAGTATGGGCGTGCTTTATTTTTATCTGTTTTTCTTGGACCGATATTGTTAATCTTTCCATGAACTCTCTAGTTTTGAAGCACTATTCTATGTTACCCTTGTGTTTGCAGTGTGCAACTTATTGCTCCCATGCTCTTTTCTTTTCATTTTGTGTCTTGGGGCTAATCAAGAACATTGTGGATTCCTCCTTTTTGAGCAGGATTTTCAGAAAAACAGAATTTCAAGGTCATCAGTGTTTCCCTCAGCTAATGCCTATAGTCAGCCAGAGGATTCCTTGAGTCAAGAAATGATTTCAACTGTTGAAAGGACGATGAAAAAGTATACCGACAATATCATGCGCTTCCTGGAGGGAATTAGTTCCCGCCTTTCGCAATTGGAATTGTACTGCTACAACCTTGACAAGTCAATTGGGGAAATGCGTTCAGATTTGGTCCGTGATCACAGGGAAGATGACTCAAAGCTGAAATCTTTAGAGAAACATCTTCAAGAAGTAAGTTGCTTTTTTTGATCTGTACATATGTATTGTTAACCATGCCTTAATCATCTACGAACAACTTGTTTGAATGAATTATTTTGGAGAGGAAGGAAGAGGAGAAAGGGCTGGGAACTAATTTCCCTTTTTTTGGGATATCCAACTATGAGGTGGACGAAATAAAGGGATTTTTTTTCATTTTTTTTTCCAAATACAAAAACTTTCTGTCTTGCTAAGATACATTGGAAATACATTTTTCCTCCTTGTTGAGTTTTCAATTTGATTTTCCTATCCTTTCTATATCCACTCTATCTCAATCTGTTTTCTTTTCTTTCTCTTTCTACCCCACTTTGTATGCCCCACCTCTCCCTTTATGTTTTCTGTCACGTGATTAGAGAAAGTAAGAGGGATTTGAGAAACAAAAGGTTATCTCTGTTTAACATGGTTTATGGTAATTGCTAAATTTTGTTTCTAACATGATAGGATTAGTTACCTTATTATTTCTCTCATCACTCTGTTATTCAAAATGGGGAATACTTGTGCTTGTCGTCTCCCTCCTTTCTCTTTATCATTTCTCGCCTCCCTCTGCCCATCTTTCTTTCCTCAGTTCTTATTCATACAAGTTACAAGTAAATTAGTCATATAGCAGTTCCCCAGTTTTGGCCTTTGGGCTTACTGTTGGTGTTTTTGTAAATTTGTGATATTGAGCTAATGGTCTATGCCTCATATTAATCTTCTTTTTGGCATTAAATATTTCTTCCGAAAAAACACTTACAAGCTTTATGTCTGTTATCTGTGTTTTTTCATGTATAGTCTTTGTTTAATGATGATTATGGTCTTGAATAGTTCTTACAAATAAGCGAAATTTTATTGATCTTATTCAGTCAGCAATTTGTACGCATGCTATGAGTTTTGCATCCTTTTCAATCCTATGTTACTTGGACTCTTATACTCATGTCAAACAATGATATATGTCCAAGTTTTTGAGTTGGCTATTTTATGAACTCCCAAGATATTGAACCCAATTAAAGTGTTTAAGTGTCATATCTATGCACAATTGTCAAAGATACAACACTTTACTTGAGGTGAACTAAAGAATCCTAGACTCCTGGTTACATTTGTAATACTGCCTGGGAGATTAGTTGTGGGCTCGTGGTTATTTAGCAAATTAACTTCTGTAGTAAATAGATTTTGAATCTCAACTTTGACAAACAGAAATAGGAAGGACACTTGTGAATTGTATGATAGAAGAGAGAAAGTAGTGTTTTGTTAGTATTGGTCTGTGAGTGCTTATTCTCTCTGCATTACAACTATTGCATAAGATGTTTTGACTTTTGAGTCTTTGACGACTTCATTTTTGTAGCACTGGGCATAGATAGGATGTCTAAAAGTGACATAATTTGACCACTGTATGCATTCTAAAATGGATTGGAAAATTTTTGTTCTGATGTTTCAGTTTTCAGATTTTGGAGAGATTTATAACTACTATACTTAATACTTACCTAGATAGGATCAAATGGGTGATCAAGAAAACTCATAGCCTAGTTTGTTGGCCACTGTTGCATTAAGCAGAATTAACAGCCTCTGGTCTCGCACAGAGGGAATATTTGTCGTAATTTGTGGTAGTGGGGGCCGGCATCCGCACAGCCCCTTTCAACTGAGTAATAAATCCCTTTGAGATTGAGGTTTTGGCATTATTATTGTTCACGTAACGTGGATTGGAAATTTCGACCAAAAATGTGAAGCAAATATGTATAGTATCTTAAAATTTAGAACCAATATTTGACTTTATTTTAATTATCGAAAACAAAAACCCTATTACCAGTACCCGATATCTTTTGATTATGGTTCAGCAATTATATAAAAGCCCAGAAATTAATGTGATTGTTTTTTAGAGGTATCAGGCAAGATCTGAAAATTAGGGGCTATTATTGGCAAATTATTTTCAATTTAGTTTAGTTCAATAGATTTCCAAAAAAAAATAGTTTAGTTCAATTAAGTTCAGTTCAACCCATCAATTTAGCTTAGTTCCATTCAGATCAATCAAGTCAATTTGGAGGTTGCTGAGAAGGTTAGATCATTGGATTGAAGTTTACCAGATTTCATTCTCACATTATCAGTTAAAAAAATGGACGGTGGAGTCGTAATAACATGACGATGCCTTTTGTCCTAAAGGCTTTCACCTTTCCTACTCATTTGGTTTTAGCTAATCAATATTTTTACATTGGTTATCCAATCTAGGATTTATTAAGAATTTGAATTTGCTAAAAAGAGGGATCCAATTTAGAAAGGATGTTGAGATGGTTTTGTTCAGCTCCTGTAACTTAAGACAGCTTGAAAAGCTTCATCTGTATACATTTCTAATTGGAAGTTGATGAATTTGTGTTGTACTCTTGTTCATGTAGAAGATGGGGTTTATATATTTCATCGTGATTTGCAGGCAACACTCTTATGCTGTATTCATTTGTGATGCAACTAAATCAGAACCTTAGGGCAAATGGGTGTGGTCCTGTGTTGGCGTACATAATGACTAATTATTCTTATTGTTGTTGCTGTTGGCTTTCTTGTGCCATTAGTTTTCAAGCATAACCTTGTTTTTGTTTCCTAACTATAGGTGCATAGATCAGTCCAGATACTAAGGGACAAGCAAGAATTAGCCGAAACTCAAAAAGAACTTGCTAAACTTCAGCTTGCACAGAAAGAATCCTCATCCCCCGATCAAGATGAGAGAACTAAGGTATCGACCCCCGAGTCTAAGAAAAATGATGATCTGTCAGATGCACCTAACACTCAATTAGCTCTGGCTTTGCCAAGTCAAATTGCTCAACAACCATCCCACGCCCCTGTGCAGCAGCAGTCTGGTGCACCCCCACAACCTTCATCACAAACTCATAGCCAACCACAGCAGTATTTCTTACCTTCTAATCAGTTGCCAAACCCCCAAGGTCAGTCACATCCTTATCACCCAGCTGACAACCAGTATAGAGTGCCACCGTTACAAGCTCCCCAACCCTCGCAAAATCAAGTGAATCAGACTCCACAGACTCAGCAGTTCCCCCAATATCAACAATGGCCCCAGCTTCCTCCGACTGTACAAGCACCAGGGCAGCCATCCCAGCAGCAACCTATTCAACCTTCCCAGCAACCACCAATGCAGCCACAGAATCAGATCAGAGCTCCAAGTCCCCAGTCAAGTATCTATCCTTCTTACATGCCTAGTCAACCTGGCAATCCACCTCCCCCAGAGGGAATATCAGGTAGCATGCCATTGCAAATGTCGTTTTCAGGAATGCCACAGGCAGGGGTGGGTCGTCAGGAAGGAATGCCTTACGGGTATGGTGGGCCCAATAGACCTGCTCAGCCCCATCCTTCTCCTCACGTGAAAGGTGGTTTCCCATCACAGCCAGGTGATGGATACGTAACTGGTGGATCTCATCCACCAATCTCTTCTGCCGGAAATTACATGCTATATGACAGTGATGGTGGCAGATCTCATCAGCCTCCTCAACCAGCTCACTACTCCCAAGGTGTCTATCCTAATGCTAATCCTTCAGTACCAAACCTTCCACCACCAAGCAATAGCAATCTTATGATTCGCAACCCTAGCCCTCAGCAATATGTTCGCAACCATCCTTATCATGAGCTTATAGATAAGCTGGTTAGCATGGGTTACAGAGGTGATCATGTTGCAAGTGTGATTCAACGGCTTGAGGAAAGTGGGCAGGCAGTGGATTTTAATGCTGTGCTCGACAGGTTGAATGGGCATTCTTCAGGAAGTTCTCAGCGAAGCTGGTAATGATGACGGATAAAACCCTGGTAGTGCAATTGTGTCTATTATCATCGCTGTTGTACTCCCTATCCATGTTTATAATAAAGCCTCCTATGATGTTCGTATTTGGTTGCATTCGGATTTGGAGGTCCGAGATCATTGTATATTTGTGACCTTATATGCAAGTCATCTTTCAGTATCCAGATCACTTTAAGGATTGTATTTGTGACAGTCTTACTATTTTATTATGTGAGATTGTCTCTATCTAATGATGTTGCTACTTAGTACGCAAAACTCCAATTTTTGTGTTTGTCCTTGGTATTGCATCTATCCATCAGGTTCATTTTCGTTCTCAATATGAAAAATGAACCCAAATTGAGTATGATTTGACTTGACTTGAAAATAACTAACATAAATTTTAGATCATATTAGTAAGGTATATATATATATATATATATATATATATATATATATATATATATATATATATATATATATATATATATATATATATATATATATATATATATATATATATATATATATATATATATATGAAGAAGTTCCAATGAGAACCATCCTTATATGAGAACCGTGAGAACCAATCAGCCTTACAAAAAAGTGTTACTTTTTACTAAAAAGGTGTTACTTATGGGTAAAAAGGTGTTACTGTATTTTATGATACTATTGGGCAAAAATGTGTTACTTTAAGAAAAAAATTCTGAATAAAACACAAAAAAAGGTGTTACTTTTTACATAAAAATGTGTTACTTTTCGAAAAAAACGTGTTACTTTATTTTTTTGAAAAAAATATTTTTTTCTGAAAGTAAAACATTTTATGCTAAAAAGTAACAGCTTTTTTTTTTTAAACAAAAGTAACGTTTTTTTGTTCAAAAGTAACACATTTTCTATAAAAAAGTAACACATTTTTATCAAGGCGATTGGTTCTCACGGTTCTTATATAAGCTTGGTTCTCACTGGAACTTGACCCTATATAAATATATATATATATATATATATATATATATATATATATATATATATATATATATATATATATAGGGGAGGGATCCAATGAGAAGGGTATTGAAAATGAGAAGGGTAAGAAGGATTCTACACCCTTGATTTCACTTACTTAAAAAAATCTATGGTCACGATTGAGCCAAAAACACATAATTGTAAAAGTAACTATGTTACACAGAAAGGTAACTATGATATAAATTTTAAAATGTTCTCTTTTTATAACATAGTATCCTTTTTAGGATACATAGTAACCAAACAATTCAACAAAAATCATTCTCATCCTTCTCATTTTAAAATCCTTCTCATTTGATCCTACATCTATAATATATATATATATATATATATATATATATATATATATATATATATATATATATATATATATATATATATATATATATATATATATATATATATATATATATATATATATATATATATATATATATATATATATATATTCTCCTGTGTTCAAGTCGGTTTCAAATTGAGAGTGATGGCTCCTCTTTGCTAGCATATTTTAGTGTAGGATAAATAAGGAAGAGAGTACAAAGAAAATAAAAGAGGAGAATAAGTTATTTTTGTTGATATTTTAATTATAAAATAAATGTAAATTAAATTAAAGAGTTAAAAATCGTAGATGATTTGTTGACCAAGTTAAAGGTCAAAAGGATCTTTAAAAGCAAATACAATTTAAACTTGAAATCTTTGAAAAAGAAAAAGAGAAAGTTTATACCTTTAAAATTAAATCTTCACATCAAAATATATACCATCATGATTCATAGTAACCTAAGATGGTTCCACCACATTTCAAGAACTTATTTTAACTCAAAACTACAATTTTTTTTACAATATTCCTTCCACAAACTAACTGCTATCAAATCAATAACAACTAATAGGTAAAATCCTTTCAAGTCATGTTCAACACCATCTACTTCGCCATTATTTATTTCAATTGGAATATTTAGCGCATAAACAATATTACGGTAAAGTGCCCTTCATTCTGAATTGAAGCGGGAAGCCTATACCTATACCCAGGAAAAACAAAATATATATCTACACAATTGTATTAGGAAAATCTCCGATGCTAGCGCTACATAGTACTTGTCCTAAAATACCAGAAAATCCGCACCTATTATAGCATTGTGCATTAAGCTTTAACGTCTAATATATTATCTCTGTGCGTTATGTCAGTATTCATCTGTGCTACCAAGGTTCATGATTGACTGTGTACGCATCATTTATCAACTCCGAAACTCATCACAGTCTTTGGAACCATGATGGATGAAACAGTTTACGAGAGGGGTCATTATCTTTGAAATCTCAGTTTTGAACCTTTCGGAGCTAGGTTTCGGAGCATTGTCACCCTCTTGAAGCCAACTCCTCACGTTACACCCTACCGCAGCACCATCAGCATATGCCTTACATGCTGTCATTATATCATGGGCATAAATACGGAAATGTCCAGATACCAGATCCTCAAAATGCTGCATGAAAGGTCATCAGCGTAAGCCCTCGCAAGTAAAAATTGGTAAAAAAAACAAGCAAAAATACTAGGAAACAGCGCAGCAAGAAACACATCATTTCTCAAGTCCATAAACAATCTTAGTTTATTGGTGATTGGAATGGCAAAAGACATAGGATTGAGAATGACAAGGGGCCTGTCCCTTGGAGCTACGTTTGGGACGTCTGCTCAGTCTGTTGGACCTTTTTGTAAGCTTCGGCTATCTTTTCTGGCATTTTATAATACTTCCTTTGCCCAAAAAAAAAGACATAGGATTGAGAATCCACATGTGATCTTCGTACGGAGAACCAAGATTCATTGTGAAATCCTAGTGATAAACATCATCTTTTGGGGAGAATCATGGAGGGTGCAGTTGAATGCTCGGTCTATCCCAAAGTTCCAACACTTACCATGGTAAGTAGTTTTATAAAGTTAGTTTTAATGATCAAGTGTTAATATAAATGTAAAAGTATCTGTGAATATATGATAAAAGACAGTGGAGTCTTTTTTCAGTTGAACGAGGAATTTCGGGGAAGAAATAACAGATAGATCTTCGGTGCTTGCTAAAAAATTAAAGGTGTTCAAAACAGACCCGATGACCCGAACCCAATTTTGTAACTGATTTGACACGACTTCAAAAGTGATTTACAATTATGCAAAAAAACAATATGGATACAAATTACAAAACCCGTTTTCAAACCGACCCAAAACACCTAACCCGAAATCAACCCGATGACCCAAATGAACACTTATACTAAAGTTGGAACTTGGAAGTTATCACACTAAGTTGAGACAGGCGAAAAAGTCTACATACTAATTGAAACAGAGGAAGCACTGAAGCAGAATGTAATTTGACCATTCACATGTGATCCTCATATCAAGATTAATTGTGCAGTAAAGGCACCATACCTGAGGTGGATTCCTAATAATGAGCATCATCCTTTTCAAGGATTTAATGAAAACATCTTCACTGTAATCCCTGGATTTTATGGTACCTTCTAAACCCCTGAAGATCTTCTCATACCCAGGTTCGTTGAAAAATGGCTCGGCATTGAGGATCAAAGCTTGAATAGAGACCAAAAGTTGGAGCACAGTTGACTTCTTTGGAAGCCACATCTCATTACTTTCACCGTTCCAAGTGTTCAACAGGCTCAAGCAGACTCTTCCGCAATCATACAGATTTGGATTCATTCGGAAGCCATTTGAATGAAAATGGACCAACTGATGTAAGAAACAAAAGTGTCACTAAATCATTCTTTATCATCATTACTATTGTAATTTATATACAACAAATATTATGCTTTCTGTTAGTCCATGTTACTATAGCTCCATATATCAAGAGCATTGATGATAGGATGATGTCAGTTACATGTGAGTTTTGAAGAACAATGTGAAAATAGATGAAAGTAGGTATTTAAATCGAGAAAGGTGAATTAAAAGAGAAAAAATAGGGCTAACAAAGAAAAATATAAAAGCAAAATAGAATCGTTCAAAAAAAAAAAAAGCAAAATAGAAAAAATCCAAATTGCACAAACAAAAGATGTACCAAAATGAAGAGGTAGACTAACAAAAACCAAAGGTAGTATTCGTGTAATACCAAATAGTAATATTTTATATCATGTGTGTAGATAAAATAATGAACCAAGATAATAGAAATCAAAACTTCTCTATAAAACGAAAACTTATAGGCTATGTTTGGAATATATATGGCTTTTAGTTGTCTTTTTAGTTGACTTTTGGCTTTCGGCTTAGTGGTTGGCCAAAAGCCTATTTGGTAAATGGTTTTTCAACCAGCTTTGCCAAAATGAGTTAAGTGTGCTCAACTTTTTTCATTGGGTTGTGGCTTGTTAGCCTACTTTTTCTCTAATAAAAGACCAATAAACAATGCCTAGTTTTACCAAATCTTCTTAAATAGATGGCTCATCCAGAAAGCTTAAAAGCTAACACAGGCAACACATCCAGTTAGTCAAACAAGTCAACTAAAAAAGTCATTTGCCAAACACACCATTAATATTTAGTCCAAAATTTGGAATACTGAATCATTGCTCATCTATGTAAGAAAAATATACATGGTGACCTCCAATTATAGCTTTTGCCTTTCAAAAATTAATATGCAATTTACATAATAATAGTGTGTGTTTAAAATCTATAAATAGCATAAATAATGTGGAATATAACATTACTATCCATCTCTTTTAGGATATATGATGCTCAAGTAATACAACATAAAAACGATTTCAACAACTTCGTAAAGATTTAGCTGCCATGGAAACATACCGGTGGCTGATTAGGATATACAGCTGGAAAAAAGACATCAAAGACATAAAGGCCATCATGGTACGGAGTACCTGCTGGTCCAATGATGACAGCCCTTAAAAGATACAGCTGAGATTCATAAGCTCGGACATATATATTTTCTGCAGAAAGTATAGAAACAATGAGACTTCAGTCAATATTAAGGAATAGGACACAAGTACATTTTGTTAAGTCAACCAACCCTGCCAATCCCCATACTTTGAAAAGAATATCAGACAACCAAGACAAGGTAATAGAGATAGAGATCGAGACAGAACGAGAATATCTCATCATCAATAATACCCAGGATAGAAGCTATAATTAGGTTCTGGAGAGGGTTAGAAGACGGCAGACCATAACATAACAAAGGAGTTAATGAGGTTGCGCCAAGAGAGACCCTTGGTTTGAGAAATACTCGCAAATAAAGACAAAAGACCTAGACCACACCATAGGCAAGACAAAGAAGCCTATAAATGGAGAATTGACTACAGCATCAGAAATTAGTCAAGAAACATGCTAATCCATGAAACTAACCAGGTAAGTTTTGCTCCAATATTTTCCACTCATCCTGAATTGTCTTCACCCAAGACTTAGTATCCTGCAGTATAAATTCAAATAGGCAAGACAAAGAAGCCTATAAATGGAGAATTGTCTTCACCCAAGACTTACTAAACAAAATAATGGTTCAGGAACAATAAAAGTCCAAAGTTTTTGGTTCGTATATTACCAGTGGCGCCGAACCTTTGTAATTCATGAAATGATGATCAGAACAATCAGTAACTGTATCAAATTGTTTAAAATATATGAACTTTCTCAAAACATTATCCATCTCCTCTCCCATTCTAACTGTTGAACTTGATGCCGCTTTTAAACTACTAGAAGCAGATGAAGATGAAGCAGCAGAAGCTCGAAACTTGTCAATTTTGGAAGGATCCTGCAACCAAGGAACTGTTGCCTCTACACCAGGAGGCAAGTCTACACTGTCAAATTGAGCTTGCAACTTCAAATATTCAGCATCATCAGCATAGAAATTATAGTCATAGTCAATAACATCAGTATCAGAAAGGTCATCATCGTTAAGATAATCATATTCTTCATCCACAGCATCATCTTCAAATGTTAAGTCAGATGCAGAACCATTATTATCAGCTGAACCACCCATTGAACTCTTGCCAGCATTGGCACTATCCACATTTGCATCATCCACAGAGGCTAGGACTGCGGTTGAGACCACAAGGTCACTTGACAAGGCATCCTGAAAGCGGAAAACAACGTAAATGGAGGATAAACCAAGTATAACAAAACAACATAAAGTTACTACCTATAAATTTCATATTCAAAATTAACATTCTTGAATCATGGAGTTGAGACCATTGTAACAAATTCATTAGCTAATTCGCCTTTTGAATTCGGGATTCGCTCAAAATTATTTAAAAATAGCTCAAAACCAACCATAATTCGCTTTTGTCGATTTGTAGTGGATCATGTGATATTGGTTAAGACATTCAAATTATTTTCCAAAAACAAAATCAACATAGCAAACCTTACTTTATGGAAAACAATCAACATACTCAACAATAGAGCGCAACCTCCAAATAAAATAGAAATTCATATTAACAACAGCAAATGATAAACAATCTCTAACGGAATTTTTACAATAATCATAAAGTGAAGAAGACTAAATCACCAATCCATGCAGCACAACAAGGATATAAAAATCACTCTAATATTCAAAATCAGCAATTCTGGCCACTACAGAACGTGCAAGTATGTGACAGGACAAAAATCAATTATCCATTTGATAAAGACCCCTGAATATTCACCTCCAAAACTAAATCAATATCATATTCTACCCCACATAAAATTTAGATAATTGAAAGATAAAATATAACGTGTTAAACCGAAAATAAATCCAAGTAACAATTAAATTTTACAAGGGATTATAGTGAACACACTGGAAAGTAATCATCCAGCGATAAACAAAACAATTAGCCCAACAAAAACCCTAATTGATCAACGGTTATCGGACTATAAGCAACAAAACCCCAATTAATTCAACCAAAATTGTCATCAAGAGTATAAAAACACCCAATTTTCAGTTTCCATTACATGACAAGAATCAAACAACCGCCCATAACGAAAAAACGTAACTGAATATCGAAAACTTAATCAAATTCCGATACATTTCTCAAAATCAAGTGCAAAATCAAAAATTCAAACGCGATCAATGACAGCAATAAATCTAATTCTATCAACCACAATTATAATCGAAAAAACAAACAAAAAAGTAAAAACCTTCTCTTGATTAAATTTATTGGCGATCATAGAATCAGAAGAGGGAAGCCCATTAAGATCAACAACTTCCATATTCATAAGAGAACAAATTTTGTCGTCGTTTTACCCAAATAAAAAATTCGATCTCAAATTTTGTTCAGTTGTAAAGAACAGAGGAAGAGCGAAGATGTGGGACCTAGAAGAGAGATGAGAGAGAAAGAAGAGGTGTAGAGAGAGAGAGTGGGGTTGTGTTCGCCCGCCTTAAGTGAGGAGAGATAAATCTGGTGCGTATAATTTATTTACTATAAATACTTAAATAGTGATCATGAATCAAAAGTTAAAATCATTGGTTGTTTTTAAATACTGTTGCTTTTTGTATTTTTCTTACTCCCTTGGTGTGGGATTGGCGCGGAGGTGTTTGTTCGGGTCATCGAGTTGATTTTGAGTCAGGTGTTTTGGGTTGGTTTAAATCGGGTTTTGTGTTCGCATTGGTTTTTACGTAATTATAGATTCATTTTTAAGTCGGGTCAAATCGGGTTCGGTTATAAATTCGGGTGTCTATCGGGTCATCGGGTCTTTTTTGAACACCTCTAGAGATTGCGTTGTGGTCCTTCCGAAGCAATTGAATTGTCTCATTGCTTGGGCGTGGTTATTAAGGATTTTGCATGGTTCATTAAAAAAGGTGATAGTTTGGGGTATTTTTAATTGATTAAATTAAGTTAAAAGTGATACTTAGAGTATTATAAGTATTTAAAGTGGGGGTATGTTGAATGTTAACATTGTGTGAACCATGGGGTAGTTCGATAAAAAAAAAATTAACAAAAAGGAAATATGAAGAATTGATAGTGAATTTACCAATCAGAAATGTGACAACTAAATTAATTTGGAAGTAGTGAATTTGATTTTTACCTTTTTAAAAAATTTCTATCAAACTGCACTAATAACAATAATTAAGAAAATTAATTAATGAATTTATTATTGAGAAAAAAATTAGTAAGAGTTTACTTGATTCTAGATTAAGTATTAATTACAAAATTAAAAATGAGCGATGAAATAATTTTATAAAATCAATTGGGAACCATGGCTGCTGAATTAGAAGGAGTATATATATATTTTTTTTTGAGGATTTAGAGGGAGTATATTAAGTAAAGTTTTTAAGCATGAAATTGGTGCATAGAGTTAAATTACAAAAAATAAAGAAAAATTTGATTCTAAGGATACGAACTTCACACTATTTGCCTAAAAGATACGAACTAAAATGTTTTTAACGGATGATAGTTGATTATACAACACTATATATCTTATTTAAAATCTGATTTTTTTTTTTAAATCATATCATACATACTAATAAAAATACTTATTAGAATATGATTTTGTGATTCTTGTTGATTATATGACAATATTTAGCTTATTTAGGATATGAATTTTTAAAATTGAAAATAAATTAGGTAAAGTATTTATATAATACTAGATAGATTCCCGTGCTATGCACGGAAATTGAAAAAAAAATATTTTGAATTAATTATTTTATGCTTGTATAATACTCCCTCCGTTCCTTTTTGTTTTTCCACCTTACTAAAACGGGTAGTTCCATAAGTTTTTCCACTTTAGAATACTTTCCATTTTTGAAAAGTTTTCATCCCACTTTTACCCCTTAAAACCCCACATTCCTTACTTCACACTACTATTTAATTATTTTCTCTCTCATATTTCCAATACAATCATTACATTACACTATTATTTAATTATATTTTCTCTCATACTTCCAATAAAATCATTACTTTCCACTCCTATATAATTAAAATAATACCCACTACCACCAAAGATTGCATTTTTCTTAATCTTGGTGAAAAACCCAAATAGGAACATCAAAAAGGAACGGAGGGAGTATTTATTTTAAAGATTATTTAATTTAAAGATTATAAAGAAAATAATTTGCTAATATTTTAAATATTTGTAAGAACAATATTTTTATACAGTTAACAAATTTAGAAAATAATCTTGTTATATTAAATATTATTTTGGAAATAATATTAGAAATCATATATAAAGATGTCCAAATTTTATTCTGCACACTTAAATAAATTCAAGTATATTTGGAAATTATTTTCACCAAATAATCAGTTGTCTCTCACAGTAAATGGGCGGAAAAACGTTGAAGGAGAGACTAACGTGTATCAGTCTCGTTTCTTCATTAGTATTCTTTATAGATTATAGATTTTAGGAAAATTTCACGTGGTAACTCTGAGGTTTTGGGTATTCCATGTGGTAACCAAAACTTTTAATAAATGCACGCGGTAACCCTGAGGTTTACTAAATTGTTCCACCATGACCTTTTTGCACATAAAACGTCAACAAAACGTCAGCAAACGTTAATTTCGAAGCTTTAAGGTTGTTGTATGCCTATTTATGTGAATCATCATTTCAAATGCCATCAGTTTCAACCTTTTTCCCCAAAATATAAACCCTAACTCTACCATCTTCGGATTTAAGGGAAAATATATGATTTGGATGAAAAATGATAGAGTTGAGGTCTATGTTATGGGGAAATAGGTTGAAACTAATGGCATTTGAAATGCTGAGTCTCATACATAGGCGTACAATAGCCCTAAAGCTTCGAAATTAACGTTTGTTAACGTTTAATGTGCAAAAAGTTCACGGTAGAACAAATGAACAATTACGTAAACCTCAGGGTTGCCACATGGATTTTTTTAAAAATTTTGGCTACCACATAGAAAACCCAAAAGTTCAAAAGGTTTCCACGTGGACGTTTGCACTAAAACCTCAACAAAATAAGACTTTTCGTACAATCCAAGCAAAGTATTAGTCTAATTAGACGAACCTGAGTCATCCTTCCAAAAGAAAGAACATTCAAAAGTCAAATTTTTCTCTGAGTCCATCTTATCCTTATCTTTATCCTTATACTTATACTCAAAAAAGTTTAGATACAACTACTACTATTGATCACTATTTATGTTTTAAAACCTTTATCCTTATAGTTAAAAGTTTGAATGGAACTACCAATATCCATCATTGTTCATATCTTCAAATTAAATCTATAAATTAGCTCGTAAAATATATGACAAAATAAGCGTAAAATACAATAAAAAGACAATAAAATAGCATGTAAATATTTACTCTCTATGTAAGAATTTTGATAGGGTAAAATGAGCAGGGATGGCAATATCTACGTGACTATATACAGGCTCGGCCCTGGGGGTAGGCCAAAGGGGCAGCCGCCCAGGGCCCAATGTAAAAATGTAGAATTAGGGTAATAAAAGGGACCCATAATTATTTTTGTTCATTAAGACGTAAGAAAAAATTAATCAGCTTAATAAAAGCTGTAAACTACAGCATTTTTAAGAAATCTTGGTTTCACCAACATGACTATGGAAAATGTACCCTTATTTATTACATTTATGGAAAATACTTTGGAACTCCACATTATTCATTTTTGCAGCTTTCTCAATGTTTTTATCAGACCATTTTAATTACGGTGCTATTTTGACAATGATATTCAATTTTTTTCTCCTCTTCATCTCCCTCATCTTTAGTCTTCTCAACTCTGTATGCTTTTCAAATATGGCATTGATAAGTTCTCTAAATTTTCATAATTTCATCAAGCAAAGCAAGTAAGTTAATTAATTAATTTTTCTTCATCCTCTTATAGTTTCAATAGCTTCGATTATAAATTGCAAATTTCAATAGCTTTTTCATACTGCTATTATGGTTGCCTACCAATACCATGATACCACTACCCGCTTGCTTACTGCTTTATCCCACCAGAAAGAAAAAATGAGAAGTGGTGTCGAGATTCATGAATGTTGTTTACCTCTTAGGATAGTGATAAATTAAAGTCATGGCTTTCCTTAATAAATTATAGAAGTAGTTTATTATTCTTTGTAATTGTTAGACTGAATATGTTGGGGATACAATTAAAAAAAATTATGATTGTGATCAATTAGATTTGGAACTCATAAAGCAAAACACAAATTATTTATTAATATTTTAATTTTGTCAAATATATTTGTTTGGATGAATAATAATTTTTTGTTGAAAGAAGAATCAAAAGTAACTATATAAATTGTGCACCAGAAACTTCAACTATATTTTCAGAACTCATAAGCATAATTAGCCTAAGAAATAATTGCACAAGAATTGATACTATAGTACATTAGTACATACTATTAGTTTTTTTTCGTTTAAGATTAGTAATATATATATATATATATATATATATATATATATATATATATATATATATATATATATATATATATATATATATATATATATATATATAATATTTGGCCTAGGGCCTCTAAAAGTTTAAAGCCGGGCCTGACTATATATACAACCTTCGTTCTAATTTACATTTGTTTTTTTCACGCAGTTTAATACACTAATTTAATGCTCAATATCTCAATTTGTATATTATAAAAAATTATAAAAAATTGGATATAAATAATCTTTGTATTAAGACGAATCAAACAAGATCCCACTTGACTAAGTTTCAACTTATAAATTAAACTCTAATAACAAACTAAGGATAATAAATGGATAGTGTAACATTCTTTATCTTACAAGTAATTCGAAATGGAGAAAGCATCATTCACACAAATTAAAAAACTTAATAATTTTTTTATTTTATAACATACTACTCGGTCGCTTTAAACATGACCCTTTAATCATTTTATGTAAAAACTTTTTTTTGTTGAAACGGAGCAAACACTCAAAGGAGGAGGAGGGACTTACCATTTTCACGGAAGAATTGTCTTTTAGTTAGCTTGATTTTATTCTAACTTGATGCTCAATATCTCAATTTGTATATTATAAAAAACTTTTTTTTTTTTGAAGCTTGATTTTATTCTAACTTGATATTATATTTTATCATATTTCTACTATTTTGATTGATTAATTGATTGAAAAAACAAAGTAAAATTCATTAAAATTAATAAGGAGAAAAATAAATAGCAACTCGATATCCACATTCTTTCACAAACACACAATTTCTACACTAATTCAATAGGACAAAGAATATACTTTGGAAGGGAGAAAATATATCTATCAAATTGTAAAAATATAATCATATTGATTATAAAATTTTACAATGAAAACTTCAATTTGATAATCATAATATATTATTGTTTAAAATTCTAATACTTTTGTATTTTAATAATAATCAGTTCGTTTCATGCATTACACAAGTTTTTAAACTATTTTGTTCAAACTAATGCTCTAAAACAAGATCTCACTTGAAGACAAGCCAAAAACATTGGAAAAAAAGCTAACAAACCTAATTGAATAATTGTTCATTTAGAATTTGAAAGTAATTTTTTATCCAACTAAAATTTTCGGCTAGTCCCTTGAGAAACTGTCTTTTTGAGATGTATCTCATGTCTAGCCCATTAAAGATTGATACCTACTTACCGAATTCATAATGCCTACTTACATTATTCTTAATGTTTATTTACCATATTCTTAATGCCTACTTTCGGTAACTTAAATGTCTACTTACACCATTATTAATGTCTACTTACAATATTTTAAAAAATTTATAATAAATCGGCCAATTTAGATATAGTCTCTCAAAGAAACCGTCTCACACGAAACTTCGTGAAACATCTTTTACAAACAACATAAAAGTAAAAAATTCCTTAAAAAATAATAAAAAATCATTTATCAAAAAAAAGCTTGCAATTAAAAAAAATGGAAGTTGAAGATCCAGGTTGAAAAAGGACGTCCAACATCCCCCCACCTTCACTGACATACATCTCCCTTCATTACCGGATTCTGGTTTTCTGTTGCATCATAGAGAACGCAATTAATTAGGTACAGAACAGTCGGCATATGCCTAATTTGTTCTCTTCGTGATTAAATCTATCCCCTTTTCCAATCTAAATCAATTGGTCTTTCCTCAAAGCCAATATTCCTGACTGCATTCCTGTTTTTTAATATTTCATACCCACATTTTTTATCCCAATTGTTCATATTCTATTGCATTTCCTTTCTTCTTGCTTCCTTCCTGCATTTTCTAGGTTTTCTTCACTTCCCCTTTCGATTCCTGGTATGGGTTTTGTTTTTAGAAGTGTTTGAACCCCTTAAATTGCGAAAAATTGATTCGGGCATTTCCAATTTGAGCATTTGAATCTGGGTTTTGTGTGATATTCAATTTGGGGATTTCCTTTTTGAAGTGTTTGAACCCCTTACATTGCGAAAAATTGATTTGGGCATTTCCAATTTGAGAATTTAAATCTGGGTTTTGAGAGATATTCAATTTGGGGATTTCTTGTCATTTTTGATTGCCAATTTTGCATGTCCAGCAAGAAAAAACCCTATAATTTTACAAAAAAATGGTTTCTCCTAATGGATGGTTTTACCCAATAGTTGGTACAGCAACACTAATAACATTCATTTACATGTCATTTGGGGGTGATTTTAGAATCAATGTTGCAGAGGAACCAACTTATAGTTTTGTTGAGAGGGTTGGGAATCAATTTATGCTGGATGGAAAACCTTTTTACATTAATGGATGGAACTCTTACTGGTTGATGGATCATGCAGTTGATAGTTTTAGTAGGCCAAGAGTGAAAGCAATGCTTCAAGCTGGATCTAAAATGGGGCTTACTGTGTGTAGAACATGGGCTTTCAATGATGGTACTTACCATGCTCTCCAGGTTTCTCCTGGTGTTTTTGATGAACAAGTATTTCAGGTAGATTTTTGTTTTATGTTGTTGTGATTTATGAGCTTTATAAGATCTTCTGTTAAAGAATTTGTCTTGTGAAGTTACATGATTGGTTTGTTGCTCTGAATTTGCTAAGTTTTCTATAATGATGGCATTTTGAAGTTGATTTATACTTCCTCCGTTCCAATTTAGTTGCACCACACCCTCTTGGCACAAGAATTAAGGACTGTCACATCAGGTCTGATGATATATGATTGATGGTGATATGTGTGGTAGGAATAAAGTGATAATAAAATAATTGAAATAAAAAATTAATTAATGGAAGGTAGGTATTGGTTGTGGGTATATTAAATAATTAATGAGATGATATATGATTGATGGTGATATATGGGGTAGGAATAAAGTGATAATAAAATAAGATTATTCTTTGCCAAATATAGTAATGGTGCAAGTATTGTGAAACAGCCAAATAAGGTAAGTGTTGCAAGTATTTTGGAACGGAGGAAGTAGATCATAGGTGTGCTGGTTAATCATTGATATTCCACCATTAGGGACTTTATATTCATGGGTGTTTGTAATTACTTTAAGCAATTTTTTCTTAGACCTTGATGGCCCGTTTGGTAATCGGTACTAAATAGTGGGAATACGACATATTTGGTAATCAGTATAAAACTAGATAGTGCCCGTGCGATGCACGGTTTTATCAAATTTTCTAACATATTTTGGATTGTGCGCAATATAATTATATTTATACTTTTATTATTTTTTTTATTTTTAATAAAAGATCAAATAGTTCGTACCCTGAGTACAATAAGAAATTATAAGTTTCTTTAATGGAAAATAACTTAGTAATTTTTGCTAACAAAAATAAACATCACATCAATTTGTAGAAGTATTAAATATTATTATTATTAATAACACACTTTAAAACCACTTATAAATACATAGAAATATGTAAAATTATTTTATTAGTTTAAACGACAAAGATAATTTTTTCCATAAAAATACATAACAAATAGTCATAACAAAAATTATATTAGAATTAATCATTGCATTTAAGGAGCCAAGAGTATAAATAACAAAAACAAACCCTAATAAGAGTATATTACGTTCTAACTATCTCAAAATATCCAATACATTAAATAATATTCATTTAACAAATTAAATTGAAAACATTTTATAAATAATTAAAATTAATGAAATATTATATAGTTTACTAATACATTAAATATAATTTGACCCAAATAATAAAAAAAAATAATTAATAAGAAAAATAACAAACTCAAAATAATAAAATAGAAAGTCAAATTAGATCATAATTACGCTGACATCATCATTTAATTTAGGAGGGAAATTTTTTAATGAGAGAGCAACACGTAAGCGATTTTAAAAGGTGATGATGTAAGCGTGTTTTATTTTAGTAATAGTTATAGATAGTGGGAATAGTAATGGAAATTTAGTGCACTTTTGGTAGGAATACTCGACAAGTTATGTTCTTTCTGCTTTAATAAGTTCTTTTTCTAGATAAAATTAATTCCAATTCATTAACATCGGAAAATGTAGCATTAAGTGACAAATGAAAATTATGAAAAAAATTTTTTAACAAAATATCATGGGAATGACATGATACGTATCATGAAAATTTATATTACAAATAATTCTTATTACCACTAATTAGTATTGATAACTAAACTGGCCGTTAAGACTTTATGCTTTGACAATGACATTACTCCATCTGTCCCCATTAATTTCCAACACTCTATTTCCGTTTATCCGTGCGTCCTAACTTTAAAACACTTACGAAAATATCTCCATCACTTTCTTTTTATCGCAGAATTTCAATGTCTCCGTCACTTTGTTAATAATTAGGTCATTATAGAGACTATGGTTTCAAACTTTTAATATATAGGGATAGGGATAGAGAATATATTGATATTCCCCCACTCCCCACCAACCACACAAAGAAAAGAAAAGGGTATTGAACAAATAATTGTGTTCAATTTTCTTTTACTGTGATAGTGTGATGATACTTGCTATTGATAGTGATATTTTTCCACGCAATATATCACACTCAGCAGCAAGTATTAGGAAATGGAGGAAGTAATATTGTGTATAGACTATAGTTTATGTTGCTAAATGATTTGACAAGTCATTTTGGAAATCTGCTGCAGTCTTTGGATTATGTGATTGCAGAAGCAAGAAGAAATGGTATCAGACTGATCTTGAGTTTAGTTAACAATTTGCAAGCTTATGGTGGAAAAACCCAATATGTAAAGTGGGCTTGGCAAGAAGGTATTGGAATAAGTGCTTCCAATGATTCATTCTTCTATGATCCATCTATTCAAACCTATTTCAAAAGCTACATTAAGGTAATTTCTCCGTTTCATTATACTTGCTACATTTGAAATTTGAAGTTTTACGTAAAAAACGTTATGTAGCGAGTATTTCAGAATTTGAAAATTTATACCTTATTCTCTATTTCTTAGGGTATTAGCCTTGGGAACTTCCAAATTTATAATGATTAGTTTTCGAAATCAGCCATTCATAGCATAGTCATCAACCCGGAAACAGTCATAGCCAGCCACTAAAACCATGTAATCTAAAGCCTTGAATGTTGAATTAGAGTTATAAGTTTATTTTTCTTATTAATTACTTAGAATTAGACAAAATGCAAATAGATTATTTTAGCATAGCAAATGACTTCTAAGTTCTAATTATCTTTTTCCATCCATTTTTTTCCAGACAATGCTTACAAGGAAAAATACCATTACTGGAATTGAATACCGGGATGACCCTATAATCTTTGCTTGGGAATTGATAAATGAACCACGTTGTATGACAGACCCTTCAGGTGACACTCTTCAAGTGAGTTCTTGAATCTCCCGTACAACAATGTTCGGTTCCTCGATTATATTTTGTTTACACCGATCTAGATTGCAGCACCGAAACTTGTTTACCTTCGTCAAATGATCATCTTTGAGATCATATTGAACATGGTGTGACATCAAATTGCAGGATTGGATCAAGGAAATGTCGGAATTTGTGAAAGCTATTGACGAGAAACATCCAGTCACAGTCGGTCTAGAGGGATTTTATGGTATGAAGAATGCAAAGTCGGTTCTAAACCCATCGGAATGGGAAGCTACTATTGGGACTGATTTTATTCGCAACAATGACATACCGACAGTTGATTTTGCTTCCGTTCACATGTATCCTGATCAATGGTGAGTATAAAACTGTATTTCAGAGCTACTGTTGTAAGAGACTGTCTTTCGGTGAGATGATGACCTCAAACAAGGAGCATGTATTCTCATAATATGTATGATATGGGCTATTAAACCCATCTATATAGTGCATCTCTTTGTTAGACCGTCTCATACAATAATTCGTGTTCATTGAACTGCCCATAAGTCATGTTGATCATTTTATGCTTTCTTAGGCTTACTGTGGATGATCTTGAAGATAAATTGAAGTTCGTCAAGAAATGGGTGTCGTCTCATATTGAAGATGGCGATCAACATATTAAAAAACCAGTAATGTTGACCGAATTTGGGCTCTCGAGTGATAACAAGGACTTTGATCCTTCACATAGAGATAGACTCATCAAACTTGTGTATGATATCTATTACATGTCTGCAAAAAAGAATGGATCGGGTGCTGGTTCATTGATTTGGCAGTTCTTTGTCGAAGGAATGAATGATTTCAATGACGATTTTGGGATCATTCCGTGGAACAGGAAGCCCACATACGACCTGATAACCGAACAATCATGCAGGTTAGCTTTGTTGCATCAACGTTCAAACTTGCAAGGAAATTTAAGAAACTTATGTCTATGAAGTCGGTGAAATCGTATCTTTCATGCTTAACGCACATTGTCGCTCCAAGTGAGTTCTAGATATGGACGATTAGATGGGTAGCGCAAATGATTGTGCTGCGACATTCACATTTTTAGATTAACAACCGGAAATGGATACATATTACTTATGGTTGTCGTTAAGACGATGTATCTCTCGGCTGAGGGTAGCCAATGTTGGGCTAGTTTATAAGACTAGGATTAGGTCAATATGGAGGCATGCTATGAGTATGAGTGTATCACTATGTATATTGTGAATAATGAGAATCTGTTGTTGCCTAGTAGGAGTAAGTTTTGAAATTTGTTTTACTGTTGCTTTTGGACAATGGAGTAGGAGTATGATATTACCATACAAATTACCAGAGCCAGAGCAGTCTTAAACATTTTGAAGGCCGGATGAAAATTTCAAAATGAGGCCACTAAACAATATTAATATTTTTGATGTATAATTGTTCAATAAAAGTACTCATCTTTTCTAGTTTTCTTTTGTCATTAATACTTATAAAGTTGTGTATGTTAATTTATTAATAAATTAAAGCAAAAATAGTACTACTTAAATGACTAAGAAGTAGCAGCAGGTAGCTTTGTCAGTAGCACTAGAGTTTCCTCACATCTATGCTCATTTATATATAATGGTAACGTTTGAAGAATCACAACCTTGGGTCTTTCACAAACACATATTAACCCAAACTCAAAAAATTGAAATGAATGAGCAATAAAATAAAAAAAAATCAATAATTGAAACGATTTTGAAACTTTATCCCAAAATGAGCACTTTTTCCCCGGTTCGGACCGGTTCGCTGTTAGTAACAGCGAACAAATAAGTTTTTTGTTCGCTGTTAGTAACAGCGAACAAACTAAAATTGGTTAAATAAAAGTTAATCTCAAATAATGGTGGAGAAATAAAAAATAAAAAATAAAAAAAAAATTAGTAAGTTCGCTGTTATAAACAGCGAACAAACACCAACTCAAATTCTCAATCCAAAAGCTTCAGAAGACAATCTTCTGTTCTTCAATGGCGACAACAACTCCATTGTCATCCACCACAACCTCTTCCTCTTCTTCACTCTCAATCCAAGTTCCCCCTTTTTCTCTATTCCCAAAACCCACTTCATTCCTCAGCTCAAATGTGTTGAAGTTATGTGGAATGTTCGATAAAATTACCTGCTTAGTAGAAGAAAGAGGGTAAGAGCAAGGAAAAGAAGAAACCCAGCATGAAGAACCAAAGAAGATTCACTATAAGTAAATCCCAAAACAAGCATCAAAATTAAACTGATACCCAACATCACAAACACCAATTTTAGGGTACTCCATGTTGGAGCCTGCAAAAAAGATTTGATTTTTAGCAAAATCATACCAAATTTGACATTTTTGAATTATGACCAATGATGAGAAAAGTAATTGAAAATTTGTATGCTAAGAAAAATATTGATGTAAAATGAACTGCCATTTTTTTTCCAAGGATTCTGCCATTTTTTTTTTTCGAAGTCTAGGGCTTTAGAATTCAGGAGTCCTGGAGCTAATGACCCTGTGATGGCAGTGAGGGGATGATAAATTTGCTTGTTCGCTGTTTATAACAGCGAACACACTATTTTTTTTTTTTTTTCATCATTATTTGAGATTGACTTTAATTTGACCAATTTTATTTTGTTCGCTGTTACTAACAGCGAACAAAGAACTTGACTATTTTTACCAGTCCTATTTGTTCGCTGTTACTAACTGCGAACCGGTCCAAACCTCAGCTCCGGATCAAAACTGCTTATCTTGGGAATAAGTTTCAAAAAGTTTCTATTTATTGATTTTTTTTTAATTTTTTGCTCATTCATTTCAATTTTTCCCCAAACTCTTCATGTTCTTTTATGAATCTAGACTATACATGAATTTTATTAATAAAAGCATACTTTTTTTTTTGAGATAATTAATAAAAGCATACTAAGTCTACAATCATTTACTAAAAAAGGGTCTACAATCATTTACTAAAAAAAAGTCTACAATCATATTAAAGGTCTCTAGAATCATAATAAAAGTCTTATTTACTAACAGAAGCTTCACTAAATTTTTACAAATGGATATCTAATAATTAGATTTTTTTTTGGCAAATAAATTTTTTTTTCATTCATAAGAAAAAAGCCACTTTAGAACAAAAACTTAGAACTCAACCTTTCCTAGCTTGCATCAGTATGGAAACAAATTTCAAACAATGTCCACCTTTTATGAAGGGTTTTCTCACCCCCCACTCTTCATGTGCATAAGAGAAAAAAGATCTAATTATAAGATTATTTTAATTAAATTACGCATGCACTTTTCTATATAAAAGATTAAAATTTGGATGTTAACGGTTCGCTGTAAATAACAACAGACAATCACTTAGCTGAGACAAAGAAAGTCAGCTCAGGAATCGACCGCTGTTAGAAACAAATGAACACTTATTTATGGATGTAAGCTTAACGAAAGCTTATATATGAATTTTTTTTTGCACAAAATGCTTATTTATTTCAATTTTTCGCATTTTCTTAAGAGTCATCAGTCACATTGGAAGAACACTTATTTCTGTAATTTCTATAGCCTATAACTGGCCAAATTGGTTTTCTCTCCCCCTTTGTGTAATAAGTAATTACCTAAAGCAACAGGCCAAATGGATTATTCTTCTCTTCAATCTTCTTTATACCTTCACTTTAGAATTTCTCAAAAATTCTTACTTACTGTATAGGTGATTTAGAAGGAGTAATACTCCATGGATAATAAAGGTATCTAGCTGTTTTTATGCTGCAAGGAGAATAAGCTATAAAAAAAATTGAAAATAAAAAAAAAAGTGTACGAAAAATATATGAAAAATATACAAAAGCCTTAATTCCAAAAGATTAGAATCAACTATATGAATCAATATATCAATTTCACTGGTCGTCCACAATCGCATTGAATGACAAATAACAGGCCACATTAGGTACAAAGACGGTCATTAAATTTACAGCTTCAACATGATCATCAAGATTATAGCCTTTAATTAACTTTTAATCAGGTTTAAATCAAAATATTCTTATAGCTCAAGTTTCAAAATCTTTCACCAAAGAAACTATCACTAAAGAAACAAAAAAAACTCGGGGAAAATCAAGAACAATTCAAAAGCAAGATAAACCAATATAGAACAATTCCACTACCATAACATGTATACAGCATTCTCAAGTCTCAACATCAACTCCTCATTTCTTCTTTCCAGCTTCAGCAGCCTTGGTCTGCCAAGGAAAACCATGACATGTTAACCAAAACACAAATTATAGTATATAGAAGCTAATCTCATGAAACTTATGTAATCATTCGAAACGCTACAATACAAATGTTTGCTTACCTTCTTGATGCCGCGTATCTTCTTTGCTCTGTTCTTTCTTTCCTTCATTTGTTTTCTCGACTTCTCTATCTTCGTTGCTAAACCGTTCTGCTTCCGAAAAGTTGAGAGTAATCAGGGGATGGTAAAGACAAGTGAATGAAGAAATAAAATATGTATTCTGCCTTCAGAAAACAAAGTACACTTTTGGAAACTACATTAAGAGGGATGAACATAATTACCCTGATCAGCCTGTACTTGGGCTCGTATTTTTTTGCACTATCAACTGAATCATATATCAAACCGAAACCAGTTGATTTGCCTCCTCCAAAATGAGTGCGGAACTTGAATACAAAGATGGAATTTGGGTCTTTGACATCATACAAGCTAGCTAATTTGTCCTTCAACTCGGCCTATTCAAAATAGGAAAGGATAGGTAAGATAATTGAAAAATAAGGGAGAAAACATCAGGGGCAACTTACTAGAATAAACACTAAACACACATGACACAACTATCAGTTATAAAATTCAATCAAAGACTCATCAAAAACATGTGAGTATTTGACTAGAGTCAAGAATATGGTTTCTACGCCAAATAAACTTAGAATTAGCAATTGTATATAGGCTCCTATCCAATGAACATGATTGTTTCACAGTGAACAACGAAGAGACTTACACGACAATTTGGTAGTCAAAAGATAGTTATGACGCTTCAAATACATCAACAGCAAAGCTCTATTCTAGTAAAGGAACAAAAAGTAATAATGAACAGTTAGATATTGCATGACTCTTTCCTTAATCCTATCGATACAAGTGAGGCATGACCTCCCTGAAAGAGGGGGGCGTCTAGTGGTTAGCTTTCGGACCCAACCACCACAGAGGTCTAATCTAAAGCATAAATCAAGCTTTTACAAAATGCCAAGGATAAATCTAATGTTATAACATTTTCTAACTAAAATATGTTTAAAAAAAATTGTTAAAAAAAAAGCATATGACTTACAAATCGTAGAGTTTTTAAGAAACAATAATATGATCTGGTGATATGAAAACTAGAAGATGAACAAATTCAGAATCCAAATCATAAGGTAAGACAGACATGAAACCTAATCAACAACTCCTCCTGTGTTAACAAGCATATGGAATATGCTGCAACATTACAAAAGTACACACAATCACACAAGTAGGTTGAAATTTAGAAGTATCTTATATCCCTATTCTTCCAAAGATTATTAAATCGTTTCTTATCTATTTATGTGAAGACGCAAATGATGTTTACCACCTGCGGTTAAGCTTAGGTAAAAGCCACTTATGGGTATTCAGCCCTCAAATCGAGCTCAGGTAGAAGCCACTTATTGTTGATAGGATAATATTAATAACATATGTTGGATTCCCTCCCTCCGAATTCCTAACAGGTAACATCTTGAAAGCACACTCAAACTACTAAGCAAATTAATCAATAAGTTGAAAAATCACGAAACAAAAATATGCGGCATTAGTAAGCAACGCATAAATCTCTAAAGCAATTAGGCTGCATGAATCAAAATGATTACAGAAAATGACGAAAATTGATAATCGCAAGCCAACAACACTCAAAATTAACATGAGAAAATCGTAAAATCCTTTAAAATACCTTAGAAACATTGGCGCGACCAGGATGAAGAACATCAATAATCTGAAACGAAGTAAAAGAAAGATTAAACATTTAATCCAAGGGAATGAAAACAAGATGAAGATCGACATTGAAAAGAAAAGAAGGAAAACCAACAAATTGCTTCCTTGAAAGAAGACGATTGGTCATAAACTTGCGGGTTCTGATAGTAACTGCCTTGTCCGCCATTATTGTCTAAGTTCGACACAGGATCAAACAACTGATGCTATTACGAAATCAAAAGTGTTGTTTGGTTCACGCCGGGAGGAAGGAATTGCTAAGGTTTAAGATTTCGCAACCTAGGGTTCTCAAGTAGTTCCTCTGGCCCCGCTTCATCAATTGGGTCGATTAAGGCCCTGCATAAGCCTAATTTAATACGCTCTATAGGTGTTCAAAACAGACCCAATGAGGCAATGACTCGATAGACATTCGATTTTATAACCGAATTCGATTTGACCTGACTTAAAAATGAATATACAATTATGTCAAAACCAATGTAAACACAAAATTCGATTTTGAACCGACCCAAAATCTACGCGATGACCCGAATAAACACCTCTAATACGGTCTGTCATCTATGAGATTGTCTCACGGTATGACGACCTCAAAACTAGAAGGCGATAAGCTAAAGTTTCTATTATTGGGCTAATTAACACAATTATGAGGCATATCTTATGGTGAAACTGTTTCATAAAAAAAATTGACAATTTAATTAACAAGTCTTATAAGAAACAGACTCATTGTGACACGGGTCTATACATACAGGTACAGCCCAAATCATTTATAATAAGAAAAATTTTAAACAACATAAATAGCTGGCCTTGGACGAGACAGCCTCATAATGAGACTATCAATTTGGGCCAGCTCAATTCGCGCTTGTGACAACATGAGGATTTTTTTCATTTTCTGGGCATTTTTCAATTTTGTTCTTAAAGTATCAATTTTGACCTAAAAGGTATCAGTTTTCAAAGATAACTTTAAGGTCAAAATTAATGAATGCCTAAAAAATTGAATGTTATAACACGTGCGAATTGGGTCGGCCCAACACAGTCTCATAATGAGACCGTCTCGTCCAAGCTTTTGTGCACCAAAAAACTACTTTTTTAATTCGTACAGTCCATATTAACCTGTCTCACAATGAAACAGTCTTAATAAAGAATTATTTTAAGCTAAGAATATAAACTTTATTAAAAAAAATTAGAAAAATAAGCTTTGAAAAATTTAAATCCTAATATAAGCATCTTCAATGTTCGAGCCTAAAGTCGGAGTTTGTTCGCTAAACTAACCGAGAACAAAAGAAAAAAATAACTTCTTCGTTGCTAATAACAGCAAATAAAAAAAGACAATGTCATAACTGTGAAACCCCAGATTTAGCTTGAAAAGAGATTGATAGACTACTCATATCAACAAGGTGCATCTTCTTTTCTAGGGAGCCCATTTGCTAAGAACTCCACAGTTAAGCGTGCTTGGTGGGGAGTAATCTTAGGATGGGTGACCTCCTGGGAAGTTTTCCTGGGTGCGCACGAGTGAGGCTAAAGTGCGCTGGAAAGACTTGTGTTGATCTGTGGGGCTAGCCTACAGTCTCCATGAGTAGTCACCGATGGTCCGTTGGGCCGGGGTGTTACAAATGGTATCAGAGCAACCCTGCGACCGTGGCTGATTATGTGTTCAGTGCACCTAGCGGGGGAAAAGATCCTGAAATGACGGTCCAACGAGAACGTTGTATTCTTAAGTGGGGGTGAGTGTGAAACCCCAGATTTAGCTTGAAAAGAGATTGATAGACTACTCATATCAACAAGGTGCATCTTCTTTTCTAGGGAGCCCATTTGCTAAGAACTCTACAGTTAAGCGTGCTTGGTGGGGAGTAATCTTAGGATGGGTGACCTCCTGGGAAGTTTTCCTGGGTGCGCACGAGTGAGGCTAAAGTGTGCTGGAAAGACTTGTGTTGATCTGTGGGGCTAGCCTACAGTCTCCATGAGTAGTCACCGATGGTTCGTTGGGCCGGGGTATTACAATAACGTTCGAAATGATGAAAAATCAACAAAAGTTAGTTCGTTGTAATTGATAGCGAACAACATGTATTTTTTTGCCCTTTTATATGTTATGATTGTATTTCTTTTATTTATTGCTAGCGAACAAAGTAAAAAAATTATTTCTTCGCTGTTAGTATAGTGAACAAACTCTGATCTAGACTCAGACATAAAACGCTTATTTTGAGAATTAAAAATTTTCAAAACTTAATTTGGGAATTTTATTTAAAAAAAGTTTATTTTATTCAATTTTTCTAGGCTAGTTTGGATTGCTTCTGCCCAAATTTACATACCAAAGGTTAGCAAATTCTTGTGTAATATGGTCTTATCATGAGACGCCCTTTATACATAAATTTTACAAATTCTCGTACAAGATTTGCTATTTTAAATTTTCTAGGACTATAATCAAATACCAAGTCTTGTGTGAAATTATTAGATCTTTCACCATGAGACGAGTTCATATAATTAGCTTATTTCTCTATATAATCACTTTGAGATTGTGAGTGAACACTTTAAGGTTATAAATAGAGGCGTTCAGAGTGTCGCGCATTCATTTGTAGCCCTTTATCCGGTCTGTTTTTAAAAGGGCTTTGTAAGGGCAGGATTGAAAATAGGTCAGGCTGAAAACGGGTTTAGTGCAATTAAAGTGGATCAAGTTATAAAAGTGTTTAATAAGGGTCGAAAATGAGTCTTTGTAAATAGCATAAATGATAACAATTTAATTAGTATTATAAATGACAATGCCAACCGTTTCTACAATTTAATTATTATGAATTGATCAATGGGGATTCTAGTAATTTCTAGTAATAAAAATGGGTTTGGCCAAATCAGGCCAAATTTTCAAGTCCAGTACGCCCAGTCCTGCCCGTGCCTGGCCCATTGAACGCTTAGTTATAAGTTATCACTTAATAGAAAGTGAGTGCTTTAAAACTTAAATAATCACTTAAGTGATTATTTTAAGACCGTAAGTCCGTAATTATATATTAGACCAGACCAATAAAGATATTCTATCTTAGTGCCTTAGCCTATGACACTTTATGTTACTAAATAAATTTGAGGGTAACTTGATTATTTAAAAGATTTATCACATCAAATTTTTATACTTGAATTATAATACGAGAAGATTAAGAAATATTTATATATTTTCTTTAAACAAACAAATATCTTTTCGAATGAATATATGAATCGTAATTAAATTTGTCTTATTTATAATTTATACAGTTAAATTAAAAATATAAGAAAATTAATCCTACAATATTTTATAATTAACATGACAATTTAATATAAAAGCATATTAATAATCAATTAATAAATGTCATGTGGAATCTTAAAATAAACACCTATTAAGGTGTATTAGTACGTATAAGATCTATATCACACATATTAACCTGCACAAAAGAAGCACTACTTTTTCAAATATAATTTATTAAAAGTATTTAAAACATATCTAGATTAAAGATTTATCAAAAATAATAATATTTTAGATTTAAAACTATCAATTACAAAATTGGGATATACTTTTATAATAAATTTATTAGTTTGGAATGTATGTATGGACCGGTAAAAATATGATATATATATATATATATATATATATATATATATATATATATATATATATATATATATATATATATATATATATATATATATATATATATATATATATATATATATATATATATATATATATATATATATATATATATATATATCCACAAATAAGTAATTAAAGTGGAAATATTGAATAATATGATAATTATAAATAGTTATTAACAAAACACATAATAATGTATGCATATGAATCTTTCATAAAAATTCATTTAATGAAAGTTAATTCAATTTAACATTCATTTATCTAAAAAAAATGTGTATTAAAATAATTTATATCATAATTGTCTAATTAGGCTCCGAAAATAATACGTGTAAGACTTGTTTCTTTCAATACATTGGGAACTCAAAAACTAATATTTTTCCAAACAAAATTCTTAATCTAAAAGATGGTAAACTAAAAATAAAATCATATTTAATAAAAAAACTATCAATTTTGCTTCCCTGGCTGCTTCATTTGTGTTGCTTCTATACTTGCCCTTGGTGCATCCAATTTTAATAAGTTTTTTATGTGTAGATGTTCCGGTGGATGAAGATCCTTCAAAATCCTATAAAATACAATAAAAAAAAAAATCATATCATTATCATTATCATTACACAGACTAATTAAAATTTTGAAAATTAGAATGTGTAACAGTGTAAGTATAATTACATAACAACAGGAGCGCTAATCAGTAGAGCACTTGTTAATAATTTGTATCCCATCCTCAAAATTACTCTTTAATAATTTTGTTAACCCACAATCAGAAATAATCTAAACTTGATTGCGTAATTATTCTGAATAATAACAACCTAAACTCATATATATATAGCATCAAAAAAATTCCAAACATTTAATTTATATTTATAGTTTTTTAAAGTACAATTAAATATTATACTTGGGCAACAAGTTTTTTATTTAGATGACCCGATAATTGTTTTTGTTCTTGGGGAATAAGTAAAAAGATGCTCCTAATTAGTAGGATGATTACTAATTATTGGTAATAATTACTATCTATACGTTTACGTCGCGTAAGAATCGTTAAACAAAAGTCAATCTTACCAATTTAGTCCATATATACAGACACGCCACTATTACTAAGATTATACCCGTGTAATGCACAGTTTTGTTCAAATTTTTTATTTTTATATACTTGTTATCAAGTAATACTTCTATTACTTTTAAAACTCCTAACTATTTGCGGTTTAAATATAAAACACCCAACTATTGATTATTATTCAAAACTCCCTACTTTAGGCCCATTTTAATTTTAAAGCACTGATACAATTTCATAACTTGTTTAACCGATTACCATTTTGTTAAAATGGGAGGGTACGTGAAGGGTCGTGTAAGGTCAAAGGGGTGAGGTGATTAATAAATATAATTGGGTCCCACTACTTCTCTACTAAAACCAATTAATCCGGTTATAAGTCATCTTGGACTTTAAATTTAAAATGGGCTTAAAGTTGAGAGTTTTAAATATTAATCAATTGTTGGAAGTTTTATATTTAAACTGCATATAATTGAGAGTTTTTAATGTCATTTTCCCCAATATTTATTAATTATTTATTAAAATGGGCATATATATATATATATATATATATATATATATATATATATATATATATATATATATATATATATATATATATATATATATATATATATATATATATATATATATATATATATATATATATATATATATATATAATGCTAATTTGGAAATTATATTAATTATAATCATCAATATAGTAATATTGTATTGTGAAGAGGAAAAGAATTAAAATTAATGGGAAAGAGTAGGAGAAGTACTTCAAAGGGTAGTTCTCATATAATTAATGTGAATACTAATTATTGATATGATATACATAGAGTAGTTGAACGAGAAGAGTAGTTTAATTATAATAATAAAATTTAATAAGAAAATGCAAGAATACATATATGGTTGTCCATTGAGTAGTTGATGAATTATTATTGTTTGATTAAATGAATGAGTAGAAAAGTTTCAATTTAATTTGGAAATGCAAAAATACATACATATTATGAAGTGACACTTGAAACAAATGTTTATATGAAATGAAAAATGACACAAATGCTTATGAAGTGACACTTGAAACAAATGTTTATATGAAATGAAAAATGACACAAATGCTTATGAAAGTGACACTTGGAACAAATGCTACTATAGAGTGACAAGTGGCAATTAATACATTATGATGATGATGATGATGATGATGATATGATGATGATTACAATTAACTAGTATGAAAACTCGTCCAGTGCACAAATTTGTTAATACAAATTATATACAAAAAATAGTTTTGAATAATAATGCCTTTATGGGTAGGTGATAGTATAGACATTTATTACCAATATATTAAGTTATATATTTGGTGTTTTAGGGATCCAATTACCCTAGTTCTAAGATAATGAGAAAGATAAAGATGATGAAGAAAAGAATACCCAAAATTAAAGCTATTAATGGAGAGGTTTAAGGAAGAAGCCATTAATGGAGAGGTTGCGGAAGAAGGTGATGAAGAAGTCATTGATGAAAATGGTAACCTGCTGTTCCAGGTTATCAAAATCGGCTGCATCTTTAGATGCGAAGACCCTCTAAAGTTCAAGTCTTTAAAAGAAAAACGTAAGTTCACACCTTTAGAAACAAATCACCCAAAGTTGATACGTTTTGAATTAAAATTTTCTAATAATAATAATAATAATAAGGGTTTTTTATGAAAAACAGCCTCAAAGTTTACCCTTTTTATGAATTACAGCCTCAAAGTTTTTTTTTTATGAATTACAGCCTCAAACTTTTAAAAGTGACCAGTATTACGGCCAAGTTACCGTTGACCATCCTGTCAACCGTTGACCAAGCCTTCTTCCCGGTTACTAACCCTTTTCCTCCTTCTTCTTCATCCTCTTCCTTCTTCTTCTTCATCTTCTTCATCCTCTTCTTCCTTCTTCTTCATCTTCTTCATCCTCCTCATCCCATTTCAAATAAAATTTCTGGGTTTATTTTTAAAATTGACCAAAATCTTTTTGTTTTTTTTTGTTTTTCTTTTTTTTTTTTTTAATTTAATTCTTCATCTAATCCATGTCCAAGAGCAAAATGATCTATCCTTGAATCCAATCCAACTATCCTTTCATGGAAATCTTCAAGTATTAACTAAACAGAGTAGATTTGCTCTTATCAGTAGAACCAACAGTTCTACTCCTCGGAAAAATCCCAAACTTAGAATGCTTCTAATTATGATTATGATTACCTTTCTTACCAACAAAATCATCATGAAATTCAATGGGTTTATCCTCTTCGATTTTCACCATTCCTACACTTGCATTTCTGGGTACTCTTTTCAATAATCTACTTCCATTACTGTTACTATGAACACCAACATTATCCGTGGATCTTACCGAATTCGTGCTGAAACTTCTCGGTAATGGGTCGGAAAAACCCGATACGCCGCCGTAACAGGCGTTATCTGCGTAATTGTTCATTGTTTTCACGTTGATTTTATTTTCATGAAAAATAAAAAAAAAAAAAAAACTTCAAAAAAAGACCAAACAACAATAACCCATTACCCATAACACAGATCTTGTTGGTGTGTATGTTTAGTTTCAAAAAAAGACCAAAAAACTTCAATCAAATGGGGGTGATTATGTTTCAATTTCAATTTGGGTTTTCGCACTTTTAATTATGCTGAATGTATGATGAAATCATGATTGAATTTTTGAATTTGTTGGTGTGTATGTTTAGTTTTAATTTGGGTTTTGGCTATTTTTGCTAATGTTGAATGTATGAATCAGTGGGTATTGTTTCAATTTTATTGGGTGTTGTAACTGTTGCCTTTTGTAAAGATATAATGAACTAAAAATCCAGAAAGTTAAAGATAAATGGACTGGAAATTTGATGAAATTTAAATACCCAGAAAGTTCATCCCTTCCAATTTGGTATTCTTTGATTAAGATTTTGAAAAGGGGAATGAAATCTAGGGTTAAAATTGGGCCTTTGAAAATTAATGGAGGATAAAAAGGATGAAGATGATGGAGAAGAAGGAAGAAGAAGGAGGAAGAAGATAATGGAGAAGAAGGGAGAAGAAGGAGGAAGAAGATGAAGAAGTGGAGGGGATGAAGAATTAAATTAAAAAAAAGAAAAACAAAAAAAAAACAAAAAGATTTGGGTCAATTTTAAAAATAAACCCAGAAATTTTATTTGAAATGGGATGAAGAGGATGAAGAAGATGGAGAAGATGAAGAAGAAGGAGGAAGAGGATGAAGAAGAAGGAGGAAAAGGGTTAGTAACCGGGAAGAAGGCTTGGTCAACGGTTGACAGGGTGGTCAACGGTAACTTGGCCGTAATACTGGTCACTTTTAAAAGTTTGAGGCTGTAATTCATAAAAAAAAAACTTTGAGGCTGTAATTCATAAAAAAGGTAAACTTTGAGGCTGTTTTTCATAAAAAACCCTAATAATAATAATGTATCAATGATAATGCCTTTGAGCATTGGTGCAGACACATAATTAGTGCAATTGTGCCACATGCAACTAGAATGTACACAAAAGAAAAATTAAAAAAAAGAAGACACTTGTGGGTATGTTTGTTTAATTGTCTCTATTTGTGTCTAACTGCTACTGCCTCCATGTTTTACTGAAATTTATTACTTCTAATTCTTTTATAAGACGGTCAGATGGTCTCACCGTGACATGTCTTTTATTTGAATTAAATAGTTCAATAAAAAAACTTCTTATGAAATTCTTATTTTTAGGTGGTCTTACTGTGGGGCATTCTCATACAATACGAGTTATTTGTTCTCCCATCATCGATTTTTTTACAAATGAGCTGTTTGTATAGATCTGTTTCACAGTGAGACGGTCTCACCCAAGACCAATTGATATTTCTAAGAGAAATTCTACGTGGTAATCTTGAGTTTTTGGCTTTCTTACAAAAATTTTATTAAACTCGCACTGTGACCTTGAACTTCCAACTTTTCCGTACAATAAAAAAATATTAAATTATTAGCTAATTAGAATGGTCAAGTCATTTAATTCTTGTTATAACATTTAGTAAAAAAGACTTCCACATGAATCAAATAAATTTCACAAATTCTTGTGAAAGACGATCTATTTAAGAGACCATCTCTAATTGTGTTGGCTCATTATGAAAAATGTAAAGTAAATATAAACAATAAACTTTAATAAATCGGGCCTGAGAGACATCTTTCAGAAAGGCGATCTCACAAAAAACTGGCTGAATAAATTTTTGTCTACCACACGAAAAAACCGAAAATTCGGGCTAGACCCGATTCTCAAGTTAACTTACCTCAATTGATGAAGACATTAAACAAACAGATAACGGTTTTCCAGTTGTATAGGAGAGAAAAAAGGGCATTTACAAATCACAGAATTTTACATGAAAAAAAACAAGAAACTGTTGGCTAGTGCTACATCTATTCTTCTTCTTTCCCTTCATACTTGATAGTTTTTCCCTTCCTTGACTAAAACCCATTAGTCTTTTACAATTTACAACCACTATACCGTATGATATCATCCACTTTTATAGTATTGTCTAATTCAAATTATTCAATCTTTGAATTCTATTTTTGATTTTGATTTTAGTATTCTTATTGTTGAATTAGTAAACAATTAACGCTTTTGGATTTCTTTTGAAACCCTATTTTGCGGGTCTTCTATTTTACGCTAGTTTTATTGACCCAGTTCATTGTTTTATCTCTTATATATATTTACTCATTTCTATAGTTTCTGGGTTTCCTCTATTTTTTCATTTTATTGGGTTTTTTCCCCAATTTTTATTGTTTTTTGTAGTTTTGTTGGTTAATGATTGGTTGATATATGCTTGTTTGTTACTTGCGAAACTGTGTATATTCATTCCTTGTAAAGGGGTTTTTGTTTGGGAATTGTATAGTAGTTTAAGTAGTTTGTTGATTGGAGATGCCAATAGTTGGTTTTATTGGTGTTGATTGATGAATGATGATTTATAATGGAAGTTTAGATTAGGGTTTATTTCAATAGTGGTAATTGAGCATGGGTTGTGGAAGTAGTAAGCCTCAGGCATTTGAAGATGGTTGTGGGTCCTCTAAGATTGGAGTTCCCAGTGAGAAACTGTCTCCAATTACGTCGTTGTCGAGCAGAGAACCCTCTGCTGCCAATGAATTAATGTGTAGAAGTGTTAGTAAAAGGTTATTGGGGGATAGGAAAACAGGTAGTTCTAATAGATTATGTGAGGATCGATTCGAGAAGAGTAGAGTGAAACCTGAGGAGGGTGTTTTAGTTCATAAGCCAGACATTAGATTGGTTCCTAAAGCTAGGGAAGGTGAGCAGATTGCTGCTGGTTGGCCTTCTTGGCTTGCTGTGGCTGCTGGTGAAGCTATCAATGGTTGGATTCCTCGCAAGGCCGACACTTTTGAGAGATTGGATAAAGTATGCATTTTCTTTGAATCCATAAATATATTCATGTTTATTATTATAATCTTGTGGATACAATTTCGTACCCCGCCCAGTGGTGGATCTAGGAAAATAACTAGTGATGTCAATGATTTTATGTTGTTTTATGTAATATATGCGCTTCATGGGTTCTGAACCCTGGTCACTCATGTACTATTTGATTTTATTATAATCTTGGGGATACGGTTTTGTACCACCCCGCCTAGATGGTAACCACTTAATGACATTGAGGTGATGGAATGAATGGAATTTTAAAATATATAGTTCTATATGTTTGCTAGTTTGCTAATACATTATGTGTATAATCATGTGAATATGCTAACTATTTTTTAAGGGTGTTTCACCAATATAAAACCATTTGTATTGGTGCAATGTAAATCATGTGCGGAGACTTTAGGCCTTCTTGTTTTCAATGATTAAGAAAGCGTTACAGACTAGTTTACAGTAGATTTCATATGATATATCTTTACTGTTAAAGTTTTCTAAAATCAACTATAATGACAAATTAGGAAGAAAATTACAAAATGAAAGGAAGGACTACAAATATTCTTGTTACATGTATGTCCTCGCAAACAATAAGACATAACTCTCTTGTTGCTTACCAATATTTGTTATTGTTGACATTGAAGCACCATTGTGATAGCCATATAATTGCTCCTCATAATCGAGTTCTTTGTTATCTGAATGACAAATAAGGAATGCAACCTAGTTTGACTTAGGATCGATTGTGTATGATAAATTATGTATAAAAAATATATTTGGAAACAATCAAACTAAAATGATTTTTTGCTTAAGAAATTGTTTTTAAGTAGAATTTTTTTGTTTTGTTGGTTTCATCTTGTTTTTTCATACCTTCGTTTTTCTTTAATTTGTAAATGAAGGAAATACCTTTTAAAAGATCTTCTACATTGGGACGTCACATTGAGCGATTTGGGTCGCATTTTGTGGTGATTGGGGATGGACGTTCCCGAATTGCAGAATGCGCCTACGTTCCACATTCCATGTAACTATGATCGAATCTGAACATTTGAATCTTTGATATGCATGTAATGTGGATTTTTAAGGTTTCATAACATAGTGTATTGGGTCCTAAAGAAAAACTATGTGGTGTAGACCTGTGCAAAAAATTTGTCTATGGTGTAATTGTATATTTTTCTTCCAGATTGGAGAAGGGACTTATAGTAGTGTCTACAAGGCTCGGGATCTCGTTAATGGAAAGGTTGTTGCTCTAAAGAAAGTACGGTTTGATAACCTCGATTGTGAGAGTGTGAAGTTCATGTCTAGGGAAATTCTTATACTACGTAGACTTGATCACCCTAACATAATTAAATTGGACGGCCTAATTGCATCCACCACGTCGAGCAGCTTATACCTAATATTTGAGTACATGGAACATGATCTTACTGGCATTGCATCACTACCAGGCATGAAGTTCACGGAACCACAGGTACCTACGTTGTGTCTAGTGTTTTCAGCATCTGTTCTGTCTACGAGATGTTGAATACTCGATTGCAGAAATTCTCAGGTCACAGATTTTTTTGTCAGGTAAAATGTTTTATGCAACAGCTTCTTTCTGGCCTTGAACATTGTCATAGAAATGGTGTACTTCATCGTGACATAAAGGGTTCAAATCTGTTGATTAACGATCATGGCATCTTGAAAATTGCGGACTTTGGCCTAGCAACTTTCTTCAATCCTCACAAGAGCCTGCCATTGACAAGTCGAGTGGTAACATTATGGTATCGACCTCCTGAATTGTTGCTTGGAGCTACTCATTATGGGGCTTCTGTTGATTTATGGAGTGCTGGTTGTATTCTTGGAGAATTGTACGCTGGCAGGCCCATCATGCCTGGAAGGACAGAGGTAACATGTTTGGGAAATTCATTAAGATTGGTTCTAAATGTCTATATTTTCATTAATCGCTGGTGATATATTTTTTTGAGTCGTATTTGAATGTAAACAACACGTATTAGATTTTGTATATTAGTTTGTTGACATCATATTCAAGTATTTTGGAAACAAGTATTAGTAGACTATATGAAATGAAGGGAATGCTGTTTGTTGCTTGATTTTTGCTGTTGTGGTAATAATACTAATCTTGCCTATCCAGAGTGTTTTTTCTTGCACGTACGCTGCATCTGCGTTGGGTTTGAATGCTCCACGCATTAGACGAATATCATAAACTATGAAAACGTGTATTTCGTGAATCTATTAAGTGTTGGAGTCTGAGTAGGTTGAAATAATTGGTCTTATAACTTGTGATCGTTCAATATAAATCATTTTCCTTCATTTCTATAACTGAAATTGACTTGAAATATATTTGTTTATGTTTTTAGGTTGAACAATTGCACAGGATTTTTAAGCTTTGTGGCTCTCCACCTGAGGAATATTGGGAAAATTCAAACTTACCCCATTCAAAAGCTTTTAAACCTCAAAAGCCTTATCGAAGACATGTTGCTGCTATATTTCGAGATATTTCTGCTCCTGCATTGGCCCTTACTGAGACTTTACTTTCTGTCGATCCCACTTCTCGTGGGACTGCCACTTCTGCTCTTGAGAGTGAGGTATGTGAACATATTTTCTTTGACAGTGTAAACTTATTACTCACATCTCCCTATTTTCTTGCAACTTTTGAAAATTATGATGGTAACCTAGTGCAAGGTACCTGCTTACAATTATGATGGTAACTGGAGATTTCTCGGGTAGTGAGTTTTGTCAATGATACATTTTCTTGTTTACCCTCAATCATCCTATGTGATAAACAGGAAACTCAGTATAGTCTTGACTTCTATTAATAACTTATGAAAGTCCAGAACTAGGTACCTGAGAAATACGGTTTAGCATGTCAGATTCATTGTCTCGTGTTTAAACTTTAATCTGTCAGTGACATGTTCCATCATCAAACCAATCTATAATATACACGACGTTGAGTTGGGTGTTGATCATTTTCACTTTGTGGTAAAATTCATCATTTTACAATTAATAGTTTAAAAAAGGGGATTACTTGCAGGGTCTTGTTTCCCCTGTAGTGAGGAACTTGCAGTACAAGGCTGAAGAGATTACTGACAAGACGGTTTTGGATATATGGCCTGCTCTCTGTCTCTTACTGTAGAAATTGAAATTTTGGGGTGTATATAAAATGGTAATGAGGTGAACAGAATACAAAACCCTTTTTCTGTAGTCTGTAGAGATCAATTAGCAAGATGTGGGGGATAAATGCCTAGGATGTAGCAAGATTGCTGGCTGAACAAAAGTCAGATGGAGCCTTCTACCAAATCCCATCAAGTCCTTTTCCCAAGGCTGCCGAGGCTTTCAAAAATGAACCCAGTTTCTTTATGCTGATGAGTTCATGAAGAATTTCTTGCACTTACCAATGGTGTCATAGTTTTTGCTAGAGTTGTTTCTTATCTGACGATGGGGTAAGGTCTAGGATTTCCTTGGACTCTGTGGATGTCTTGAGAGAAGAAGGATCTTGATCCAAACGATCCATCAAGGTCCAACAAGGTTTATTGTGGTCAAAATATAGGCGCCTTAAGATATGTAAATGGTGCATTAGCGTGAGTTTAGTATGTCGAAGTATATCTGAAAATCAAGCCATAACACGAAGTGGTATTGTACAACATTGGAACATTAAATTAATTTAATACATATTGCTCTATCAACACTTCGATTTCCATTAAGGGGATCCTAGCAGGGTTCGGGAGGTTGGATGTATGCAACCGTATCCTTGTTAGCGAAATTTCTAAATTTTAAATCGCTTTCAAACGGTGGTGGGTATTTCAATCGAATTCGAAATTGCTTTTAAATAAGCTTCGTTCTAGAGTATTGACTGGTTGGCCTACTTCTTCAATACCAAAATGCCAGTTTGCCCCTTCAGTTTAGTTTGACATGATCTAAAAGCTTACCACTTATCTTAAATTGTTTTTCTTCGTACTCACCTGCAGTTCTTTTGTGATTAAATAGATTATTACTACTTGATTATGATGGTTTATACTTTTTGGATATGAAGGGTTGCCTTTTCAGTTGGTATGTTTTATTATTGTTCATCTAATGGATTTCATATGTTCTATTTAAACTTCCAGTTTTTTACATCAAAGCCTCTTGCTTGCGATCCTTCAACTCTACCTAAATATCCTCCTAGCAAAGAGATAGATGCAAGACGACGAGAGGAAGAAATCAGAAGGTACTTCACATTCTTCAATACTCCTTTTTCCTTCTTTGAATCACATTATCTACTGCAATTAGTAAATATCAATTATTCTATAAAAAAACTAAAATAGATTATCATGCATGTTAGTATGGATTTACATATAAATAAAAATTTCAAAGAAAGACGCAATTACTGATTATCGTTATATATTTATATTGTTTCCAATAGAATGTAATAATTAATATAAATTGTTTGTAACAACATAATGGCTGTAACTTTACTATATATATATGTGTGTGTGTGTATATATATTATAATAAAAATAATAAAAAAATTTAAATACACCTTTAAGTTGTTTATATTAATATTATCCTCCTACATAATGTGAATGCTAAAGTACCTAGTGGTTAATCTATTATTGTCAACTATTAATATAACGTTCTACTAATAAATTAGTTCTTTAAAAAAAATAAAATTATAGGACTTTTTTATTTATGTGAATTTAATTAGCTCTATCATTAATACTGAGGTCAACTATGGTGGAAAAACAAAATAACCTAAAATATAGGTTAATGATTTGATTTTTTTTCTTTGCAATTTCTCGCAATTTTGTAAGTCTTAATAGACTTAAAGTTATTTGGCATTATTCAACAATAACTCTAAATTTAGTTATTTGGCATGTGTGCAAAATGAAAAGGGACAACTAAATTGAATTGGAATGAGTATTTTATAGACAAAATATTCCTCATTATAGGATAATAGTTTTTAAAATAATCATCAAAGTCATAAAACAATATTATGCAATGAATAATTCTTCCAAATATACGTATAAGATTAAATAAGGAAAACATAGCAATTACAAAATAAAAATAAATCAATAAGTACCATGTTGGAAAGTGTAAGAATTTTGATTGTGATGATTATTATGATGATATGGTAATTGGTAACCATGAGTTAAGGGTAGGAATGGTATAGGAGCACGCGTAAAAAACCTAGGTAACAAATTAGTGTATACTTTCAAAGTTAATTTTACTTTGTATTCTATACGTTACTAATTACAAATTATGTTGGAAAGTGTATTTGATCTAGATAACGATGTATGTTATTTTTGGAATAGTTCTTAGTGGTTAGTGTATCAATTACTTTTCCTGTTCCGTTGATTTTTCCCCAACTCCACGATTTTATTTTCCCTTTCTCTTGCTAATCTGAAGTCCTCTAGCCCAGAAGAGGGGAAAAATGAGGAATACTTTAAATTTAGGTAATGGAGCGAAGTCAAAGGGACTAACAAAAAATATAAAGTGGGGCAAAATCAAAAAGATTGAGGGAGAACATCATAAAATTGGCGACATTGTGTAGTTGTGTGACATGTGTTAGTATTCATTCATTCACACACTTTTCGTGGCACGAGACACAAATTACCCTTTGTTGATGTATAATACTTTGTACAATTCATCTGAGCCAAAGAAACCATAGATCCATCGATTAGAGGCCAATTTGCTGTAATCTTTTTTTGAGTATGGGGCTTTTGATCGTAAAGACAAAATAAGTTATTGGCAGCTACTAATTTACTTGCCTATAAAATGATATTATTCAATTTATTGACTCACTATTTTCTTGTTTGCGAATTCTGTAGTGCTTTAGTTAGCACACATATACTCATAACTAAACAATGCCAAAACCATAATTCCAATATATGGGTCCCGATAAGTGAACCAAAATAAAATAAATAAGCGTGAAAAATTGTCAGTAGCAAAAATACTTATGTTTGCCCCTATTTGATACTAATATACAACCTTAAATAATTCAATCCCCTTCATTCATATTTGTCCATACTCCATTGTCATATTCTCTTGCAAATCCAATGTTTTTTCATTCTTCACTCTTGTTCATCGTTGGTTTACCTCATCATCTAAGTTTCTTCAAGTTTTAACTTTCTATTTTTCTAAGTCGTACTTATTCCTTTTTTTATAAATGACTCTTTTTTTCTACAGTGATCCTTTCTTATGTCTTCAATATATACGCCTCTAAGACTTATTCTTATGTTTTCATCTCGAACTCTATACGTTAGAGTATGTTTACTTAGCCATCTTAAGGTATTCATTCAGCTACCTTCATCTTCCTATAATATTTGCTTCTCTAAGCCCAACATTCTGACCCCACATTGTATGAACCTCATTGGCCACACCTTAGTCACATTATAATTTTGGCACATCTTTTTATTAAGTCACCATCACTAAACCCTATGCATTTGATTAATATGATTTGAGTCAAGCTACTTGAAAGACTCACTTGAAAGGACTTATTTCATATCTTACTTTATAACATGTCTACTACGACCTTTCGTGTCAAAATGACTTCCATAAACTCTATCTTACTTCGACTTAGTTTAAAATCTTTTGATTCTAACGCTGAACTCCATATCTCTAATTCAGCATTGAATGCATCTCTAGTTTCCTAATACTATGTTACCAACGAACCACATGCATCAATGCTCTCTATTTAGGCTGTATTATCATATTTAGCACCGCCGAAAACAGGAAAAGACTCAAAGCAGAACCTGAATGTAGACTAATTGTGATCATCACTCGTTCCTCACATGTCTTAACATTGGTTTTATTCTCCTCATACATACCTTAGACTATAATGATATATTTATATGGCATACCTTTATGTGTCATAACTCACCAACGTACTTTCTTTGTACTTTGTCATACACCTTGTCGTGATCAATTAAAATCAAGTTCAAACCTTTTTCTTTACCTAGATTATTTGTTCATATAACATTTATAACTTCTATCATAGATCGTCTTTGCACAAAACCAAATTGGTTAATCAACTAATTGAATTCCATTTCTATCCTTATCTTGTTAATGAGGTTATTCAACTAATTGAATTCCATTTGTCAACATTTTCATACCTCAATCAGAATACCAAATTTTTGCTTCTCAAAGTTTCGTCCACCTCTACTTTCATGTTCTTTCTCATAATTCCGTCAATGTTTCTCAAACCGCTCCCATTGATTTTCATTGAACAACTTGTTGAATTACTCCTTTCATCTAATCATTTCATCTCAGACAAGAATATTTTGTTGTTTATCTTAACACAGTTCAGCCTACTACAATCCTTTTGACCTTGTGTCTCCTTTTGACATCTTATCCCTTATCAGATCCTACTTGTTTTATACCTTTTTGTATGCTTTCGATTTTGCGTCATATTGCTTGTTTTGTTTTGGTGTTGGCTTTATTGTCAACAATATTGTCTTGATTCTTAGATTTGCCTAGTGCCATGTTTGAGAATGATGATTTCATTTGGAAATTTGGAGTTGACTCAAATTTATTGTTTGGCAAATCAAAATTTTCAAATTTTGATTTGGATCAAATTCCACCATTGTTTTTTAAAGTAGTCAAAGTTGAGAATTTGAGAATGACTATTCAAAACTTGTCATTCTCAAACTCTTCAATTATGATTTCATGATTGAAATTCATAATCTGAACCCAAACACTACATAAAGTTAAATGACATTCCTGCTTCGTATTTATTGAGAACTTTAAATTCTCATCCCATCACATTATGTTCTTTTCACTACTATGCCACCCTTTCCTTCTAGAATTTCCTTACCCGCATGAGTGATACAATCCTTCATCTTCTTCCAAGCTTATCCCTATCCTTTTTGCTTGTCCAATCATCTTCAATAAATCTATCAACCAAAATTTTGGCATTTTCAGTTCCACCATTTGAATCTTCCTTGTCTATGATTTTTATTCTTACACATCCCACATGTTTGATAGCATATGTACATCAATCATTAGGAGTTTGTGTAGGGTAATTGCCCTGTCACCTCTTATGGACTTGAGTTTAGGTATAATTTCTCTTAAGTAAGAAGTCATTGTTTCGGATTGCTTTCACTCCAACTTCTACAAGTCATGAAATGAGCTTCACACTTTCTGTACTACGTGGTATGTATTAACAAATCATATGCTTGTGTAAAATCCAAACTATTCTCCTTCATTTCTTGTTCCATACTCAAACCTCTTTGCCCTCTTGGTGCTTTGTGTATGTCCAGTATGACCATTTAACTTATGACCAAAATACAATTTGGATATGTTACATCACACCAGCTAACTCTTCCCAAAATTTGCGTCTAAGTACTTTTCGTGCTCGTATTTAAGACGTGTATTCACTGATGACATTACAATTTCTCTTTCAGACACAAGCTCTATCCTTATAATTCTATCATTTACTACACACATGTACTATCAACTTTTTGATGCCAGTATGTATGATAATACAACCTTTTTTTCACCTATTTTATTTTGAATTCCACAATTTGTGCATTTTTTTTATCTCATTATATATGTATTGTACTCTTCACTAACTTGATTTGTCTTCTATACGCAAAGAACGTTTCTATAATGTATTCCATACCATGTATCAAGTCTAAGTTTACCTTGAAAGAGTTCCTATCTTCTCTGGTGTAATTAGCTTAGATCCAACTATTTTCCTTAATCCCTTATTATCTCTCTCCCAAAAACCTTATAGTCTCTCTCCTTTAACTCCATAATCTGGGGATGTGCCGTACCACTTTTTGTCGAAGACCAAGCAAACCGTTGCATTCCTAAAACTAGTATCACTGTGCTTGAGGTGAAGCACCTTTGCTTATTCGACAACATTTGGGTAATATGACGTGAAGGCGACAATCTAGAAACCTTTATCACTACAAATGCTAGCGTGTTGTTGAGTGGATGATGCACCCGTGTAAATTAAATTTGTCTAATCTTATAGATATGAAGATGTTTAACGTGATTTGTCACTAACCTACCACAATGCTCATTAATTTGAGATTGGAACTCACATTGAATGGCGAAACAATCAGAGTTTAGACTTTTATGACTACTAAGAATATGGTTGTTTACTAAATTGATTCCCATGTACAATTAATGATGTTCAGTAATTCCCTCCTACCCACCCCACTGGTATGCTGTCCTTTCGTTTTTTGGCCTGTTTTCATGTTTTTGTAATGATGAGGTTTAGCCGTGTAGCCGTTGGTATGCTGCACATGATTGCAAATGTAACACAATAGAAAGGTTTGTATTACGTTTAGAGTATTTCGAGCATACTCCATACTCTCAAATATGTAAGCACACTAATTATCAATACAAGCATGATTTCCTTCCTTCCCTCCCCTTATATATACAAGATATGAGGATATCTTCCTATACAAAAAATAACCAACTTTCTACTCAACATAACAAACTTGTAAAATAACAACTAAACATTCCTTCTAGAGATTTAGTTGCCGTTATTTCCCTCTTCCTCTTTGTGAGTAATTCTTCAATTTATACAGTCCCCTTTCATGATCTTGTAGGCGTCAAGCTTTAGAAGGAAAGCGTGACAGGATTGTCCAAGGAAAGCAAGACTTGCAAGAATCTGTTGCTACTGCAATGGCCAAGGTTAATACTGAATTTGTTTCATCACTGAAGGAAGTGGCTAGCATAAGGCTAAATGACAGATAATTACATTAATTTCTATCTGAACAACTAAGTTATTAGAATGAAACCTTCCGATCACATTAAGAGGTAGCATGGTCAAATACACGCACACGAATGTGATTTCTTTTTCTCAAAATTTTTTTCATGGGTTCTTTACCAAATGATACTCCTTCCAATTCAGAGCAAATGTCCCTTTTGGGATTTGCACAAATATTAAGGTAAGAAGAGGATCACAATAAAAGGTGTCTACATGTACAAATTAGACGGAAACTACAATAAAAAGATTTCCACATTTGCAAATTAAGGAGAGTACCACCCCAAAAAGGTGTCCACATGTACAAATTAAGGAGGGGACCATAATAAAAAAGTGTTCACATGTGTTAAAAAGCATTACTTAAAATAGAAATAGGACAATTGAGTTGATCTGACTAAAAGGAAAATGAAACAATTTCTTTGAATCAGAGGGAGTAGATAATTGAAAGAATTATGAGACAAATATATCATCACATGATTGATTCCGTTGTTACAGAATAGAGAATCGTAAATCTACTAGATTTAGCAATCATATTAGCTAATAGATGAAGTATAATGCTGCCTCCAATATTCATGGTTCCATTTATTGGTATTGCACCCCCAGGACCCTCGCTCCTTTTAGTTTTCCCTTAAGTTTCTGAAAAACTCTTGCATTAGGAATTAATACGGGGAAAACGTAAAGGGGTGAAGAGAGTACATGATGTTTATTACTTAATCTAAGCCACTTGATAGTTAATTAATCATGTTACATGTATAATAATAAGGAAAAGGCAATTATCTCTATGATCTCTTGTGTGCATACATTTTTTGTTTTTAACCGTTACGCAATTGCAGAAAAAGAGAAGTCAATCCCGATCAAGGCCTGAGAATGAGTTGTTTGTATGTCATCGTGAGTTTACCTCTGGTCCTCTACAAGGTCTTGCGGGGAATTCAGTAGCAGTCAAACCAGTGAGCAAAGAGATCTTTAACCGCCTTCATCAGAGAGGCGTGTATTCAGGACCATTAACTCGTGTTGGATTGCCAAATGTTGAAAGGAAATTGAATGATCCTTCATTTTCAAGGTTACCCTATTTAACAACTACATCTAGTTTGGTACCTAGTAGAACGTCCGCTGTTGAAGATAGCCGGCCAAAATTTGGCCTTGTTCAAAATAGAAGGGCACCTGATGCAGCAGAAAGATTTTCAGGACCGATCAAAGATCTGAAGGGGGTAGGAAATGGAGATTGGCGGCAGTACTCAGGAAGAATGATGGGTTCTCGTCAGCTTGAAGAAACACGTGCAAGAAGACCGGCATTGGTGAGTTTGAAGACAAATATTGCCTTTGCGTCACTTTAGTTTGATAATCTAGTTTGAGTATAATTCGTTTGCGTACATCTGACCTCACCAGACTCTGTCTCGGTAATAAATTATTGGGGTGTCGTAAATATTGTCAAATTTTTATGCTTGTGATTTCATTTATGTGGATGTGCTGACCTCAAAATGCTCTTTGAAATTAAAGCCTTCCTTTTCGGGAAAACCGAACACAAGGTTACTGATGCATTATGTTTTTTCTGTGTCTTGTTTTCCAGCATAGTGTCGCACTAGATGGGAATAGGATTCACTTATCTGGTCCATTACGCCATCCGTCTAAAGATATGGATCAGATGCTGAAAGAACATGATCTCCGAATCCAAGAGGCAGCTCGCCGTGCTCGTCATGATAAGGTTAAGCACACCAAAGTGCTGGCTCGGTGAATGTGAGTCAGCCTCATCGATACCGCCTTTCGGGTTTTGGAACTGAAAAAATACAGCAACAAAATCGAAATTCCGTTCAGGCTTCCTTGTAAATACTCACATGCTCTTGCTCTTGCATATTGTTGGGTGGTAATGAAGAAATCAAATTTCAATTAAAATATATGTATATGTATTTTGGGTTGATATTGTCTATTAGCAATGTCATGATTGCTTCAATATATAAAATAATTTGCTATCCTTCAAGCAAGTTTTTTATGCCACTCTACTCTTTTTTCCCATGTATTTTGTGGAATTCATTATAGAGTTAGAGGTGCTCTCTTGAGAGACCGTCTTTTGTAAAGACGATTCTCAAAAGTCCAGTCTAAATCTATATTTAGAGTTGTAACAATACATATTTAGAATTGGACTGGGCTTTTGAGAGCCGTCTTTACAATAGACGGTCTCAAGTAAGAATTTGTGTTTATGATAATGAGAAGTAAGTTGAGACACAAAAGTTATAAAAGTATTTAAAGGTGGTTTAGAGGATATTTTATACTTTACTAACACTATAGTTGCAAGGAGAAATTCATGTTGTTTGTCGTTTACACATTTAGATTACAAGCACGATTCAGGATTGGATTGCTTCTCGTATTGTTTTCAGCCTCTCTCCAATCAAACCAAAGAAAATCAGAAACGCCACCATAGAATAGCCATCATAAGTGAGTTAAATCCTATCTCGATTCTTCTTTGTTAGTTATTTTAGTATGTCCTTTTGTCTATCTTCTGTTCCCTCAACACTTAAAGAGGTCTTAAATCTTGCAGCTCACTCCTCATGGAAACGACTTGTATTGTGGACTTGTGGTATGCGAATACGAACCGTGTACGTGCGGTCACTCTTTGAGATAAATTTGTATAAACAAGTTTTTGGCGCCATTGTTGGAGAGTGAGGAATTTGTGAGTCTTAGGTCGATTTCATATGTGTTGATTGTTTATATTATTGAAAATCTAAAAACAAATTTAAAAAATCAAAAAATTAAAAATTACTCGCCATTGAATAGCGCCTGATCAAAACCTTGACACAAAAACCAGAAATACTCGCAATAAAACCATCATACTAATCAAAGTACTATGGTCAAACCAGAAGCGAGAGGAAGCCACATGAGAGACTGCGGATGTAATAATACATCTTTACCCTAAGCTTTTTAACCGGTAAGAACAAAATTTATGAGGAAATGTAGTCCGTAAGGGTGTTGACTTTTGAACACGTTGTCTAGTTGGATTAGTTTAGCTACCAACGTGTCATATTTTCTTCTTATACTATGATATGACTATGTTGTTTTCCTCCTATTTGTTGTGATTCAAGTAGAAGAGGTGTGCACATTAGGGACTTTTGTGGTTGGCCAATATTAGGCCATCATCATTCAAAATAACAAACTTTGTTGAAGTAAGCGGTTAAGAGGGATTAATCTTGGTCTACTAGCGTTCACATTTCTCATTTAAATTATTTAACCTTAAAATAGTGATAGGTAAATTTAAAAATGATAATTTATTGTTTTGTTATATTTTTGAATATTGTTGCGAAGTATACTAAAGGTGCAATTGTTGTTTGTTAGATTATTATTATTTTTTTTCCGTCTTTTAAAATTCCAATATTTGATATGGGGTTTGTCCACAACAACAGTCACTCAGTCTCAAATAAGAGTTTATGTTTTCCAATATAGCAAAATCTTGCAAGCGACACTCCCATATTGAAACCTTTTATATGAGTCGGTCTAAAATTCAAAAATTATAAAATAAAAATTGCCCAAAATGTAAAATTTAAATTTAAAATTAATTTTGACATTAAAAGTATCAATTTTGACATTAAAGTGATCATTTTCAACTTAAAGTAAACTTAAATAGTTCAGTTAAAATAAAATTTTCAATTTGAACAAAAACTGATCAATTTTGACATTAATATGAATATAATCAATTTCTACTTATAAGTTTATAACTTCAAATAGATGTATTATTTTAAAGTCTTCAATTTTGTAGCTAAAGTGATCAATTCAGACGTTAAAACTTAAAATGATCAATTCAGACCTTAAAGTTATTAATTAAATAATCGATTATAACTTTTAAACAAAAAAATTGAAAAAAAAAAATAATTTTGATCTAAAGGCGATCAATTATGACATTAAAAATGATCAATTTCTATTTACAAGTATATAACCTTAAATAGATCAATTTATTAAAGTTTTCTTTTTGCTTCAAATTTATTAAAGTTTTCAATTTCAACACTATAGTAATCAATTCAAACCTTATAGTGATCAACTATATAAAAAGCTAGATTCAGACCGATCATTGGTCTCAATATAGAGAAACTGGCTTGCAATCGCAAGACTTCCTATTTCCAACTAGAATTGTTCATTCGGGTCATCGGGTTGATTTCGGATCAGGTGTTTCGGATCAAAATCGAGTTTTGTGTTCACATTGGGCTTTACATAATTGTAGATCCATTTTTAATTCGGGTCAAATCGAATTCGATTATAAAGTCGGGTATTTATCGAATCATCAAATCTATCTTAAACACCTCTAAATTTCCAACACATATTTGAATTTAATTCTCATCGACCCTCCCTCAGGCCTCAACAAAGCCTCTAATAAAAAGATACAGTATTTATTTTTTTAAAAAAAGTAGTTGGAGTGTATTTGTATACAGTATATTATACACAATACATATCAAAATATCAATCTCTCTCTTTGACTCTATCCATCTGTAGTGTAAACTCCGTCCCCCTTCCTCCTTTCCGTTATTTTTTCCCCAATTTCCCTTCAAATTCAATTTAGGGTTCTTAACAAAACGATTCATCCAATTATTATACAATTTGCTTTTACCTGTTTCTCATCTTTGCTGTTCAGATTCAGTCTTCAAATTTACTCATCAAATCCAAATTCAATTTAATCTATCTTTAAAATTTCTTCATCATCTCTTTAATCTGCAGTCATCTCTTTTGCGAGATCTGTCCCTGCAGGACCGCTGCTTTTTTGTTGTTGCTCGTATTCAATTATCTGTCGCAAGGTTAGTTGTTTACTCAATTGCATTCATATAATTCCAATAGATTCTGTAATTAGTAGTGATTACTTAACTTGTACAGTTTGTAACTTTGTTTCTACTGTGATTGTTCTTTGTCCATATTTGATTTAACTAACTTTTATCTGCGCAATTTGTTTTAACTATCTGCTATAAACACAAGGTACAATCTTCAGAATAATTAATTGATTTAGTCCCAAAATTTATCAATTTAGGGTCACCGATGAGTCATAAAAGACATGCTACATTCAATAGAATACAAAAAAAAAAAAAAAAACCATTCATTGTACTTTGCTACATTCAATATAGAATTACATAATTGGTGGTGTTCAATTGGTCAAATTTAATTGATCCGAGAATGACATAAACGGCCTTGAAGCAACCCGAGCATAAGTAAAGATTACTAACATACCAACTTAGCTATATACGCCGATAACTCGAATGGACTACCTAACCATAAAGGTATTTAAGCTCCCCGTTCATGGCATGAACATAGGATGCCCCCTTTACTATTCAGCCATTTTTAATTGCCTTGTATTTGCTTCAATCACATAAAAGTGCAAAGATTGATCACAATTTTTATGTGTGTGTGTTTGTCTGTGCTCTGCAGGTTATGAAGACATGCCTTTGTCAAAACAGTATCGGTGCATACACTCAGCAAGTTGTGCGTGTATCAAAGGGCATCTACCTGAAGATGTGATTCTTCTTGTTTTTGAACGGGTTAATTGGAACCCTAAGTTGATTGCAGCATTCTCATGTGCTTGTAAATGGTTTGATGATTTTGCAAAGAGGGTATTATGGAAAGAGTTTTGTAAGACTAGAGCTCCCAAGATGATGCTCGATCTTCAATCGTCTGGTAGCCATAGTGTTGATGGGAGTTGGAGGGCGCTTGCAAAATTGCTTATATACTGTTCAGGGTGTACCAAAGGTGGCTTGTTCGATAACATTAACGTTCCTAGTCATTTTGTTTACAGAACTAGGTTCTCAAGAACTTCAGGAAAGAGTTTTCTTTTGCCACAGTGCAGATCAGATGTTTTATATGTTTCGGACCCTTGTGAACATCTAGATCAGGGGGAAGATGGGGACATAGGCTTTTTTAGGGGCATGTTTAAGTCCTTTTCAATGTCAAAAGTTCGCAAGTTGCTGATCAAAAGAGGTGCACAACTTCACTCAACAGAGTTGTGTCCTTACTGTAAGGCAAAATTATGGAGTATGCAGGCAGCAAAAATGATACCCCAAAGTGCCAGTTGCAGGTTAGGGGCTTATGAAGATTGCATTGAATATTATGTTTGTCTTAATGGTCACATGCTCGGGATCTGCACTCTCTTGCCCTTGTCTGATACTGAGGAAGCATCTGAATTAGATTAATGTTCAACTGAATTACAGGTACAATTTGTCTTGTAGGCATCAATACTTGTTAGTTGTCACCTATTTGTGCTTAATTACTGAATATTGCCCCAACATATTTATTGTTAATGTCAATTTTCTATTCAGGTGTAACCCAAAGCATGTTGGTATGATAGAAAAAGGGTAGGAATAGGAGTAACCAAAAGGATGAAGATAAGATCTATGGGATTGAAAGAGTATGGCTTATTCATTATCAATGTACATGATGCAAGGACTTTATGTTAACATACATAAGGTTTTGGGTGCTTCATCTGGTTTTATAAACATGTGGCCATATGGGTGCTTTCAATTCACCTGAACATTGTGTATTTTATCTTTCATTAGCCCCGAACTTGTCTTCACTACATATATCTAAATATATTGGCTCTAAATTTTCTTAAACTTAACTTATTTGAACTTATTGTGGTTGTGTGTTAGAATCAGATAACCCTAAATCATCTTGAATTTATCTTACAAAGTTATGTCCTAGATTTTTCATAAATTGGAAACTTCTGATTTGATTTTCTTTCTAAGTTGAACCCACTGTGGTTTTTGTACTTTTCTATTTACCTGAAATTATATGCTTAACCGCTTCAAAGAAAGCTACGATCAAGAATATTCTAGTTTCATTAACTTCAAATAAGTACCTATAGGTTTACATACAAGTGTTTTCCTGATCAAAAGAATTCATCCGTTTTGTGCATTGAACTTGGTAGCTTTGACCTGAAGCTTCATTAACTAACCTTTTATTGAAGTGAAGTGACCTAAGATTGAATGATTTTTTAAGTTGATCTTTTTTATGGGGGTGAACTAGCTTTGTGTTGTGGTCATCTTTTGATATTTGTAGCTAGGCAGATGAAATATTTCATAATATACTTGTAATGAAAAGGCCACATCAATCCTGTTAGTAAATTATGTCAATGCTAGGGTCCCCTAGTAAACATGGGTATTATTATATCCAAGACATTGGAAAATAGGTCTTCCAGTGTTGCATCCTTGAATAATGTAAGATTATTGTGTGCTTTCTCCACCCAAAAACCATAAAACTCATTACTCAGCTAGTCTTCTTGGACAACAGCGTGAGACTTAGGTATGGGGGGCTCAAGAAGGGGAACGGGAAGAGAAGGAGAGGGATGATAGATGAGTTTTCTAGTTCAAATCCTCTCCATTTTAAAAGAATATACTTTCCAGCACAATGTATAGGATATTATCCTTCTTATTCTTTTGCTCTTTTCCCACCACTCAATTATTATCCAAATATAGTAATATACATCCTTTCATATCGGTCTCCTTCCTTTCCTCTATTTTATTCAATCCAAACACAACATTAATCCACCCTGACCTGCTCGTACCTTTTTCGGCCTGTTGATGGACTGGGCCGCGTAGTAAGTGTCTGAACACAAGAGTCAATGGGAACCTTACCCGTGTGACGGGTCATGAACTAACTAGAGATTTGTAATCTTCCTATGTATTTTTAGTGTTATAACTTAATCAGGCTAAATAAACAGGACAAAAAACGATGTGTTGTGAGAAGTAAACAATTATTTGCTTGGAGCCTACTTTAGATAATATACCGTGGCTGTTGCTCTTTCAATCATGTTGATTTGCTTCACTGCCCTTCTGTTAGTAATCACTTCGATTGGGATAGTGCATATACCCAAGGTCTAAACTAGCCAATTTTAGCTCTGTTTTGTATTTCTTTTGGTGTCACCTTCTCTCTTTTGTGGGATGCTGGCTTCTATCCTTAGCCATAACTTTGTTGCAAAATGTTTTAGATAGATTTCTAGAGTCTGGACTAAGTTGAATTGATTGGTCTTCCACATTTGCTTGCAGGAAATTGGACATTGTACATTTGTACTTGTCCCGAATTCGTTTGAGACTTGGAGGGAGCTTTGCTTTAGCTTGTTTCGGGTCTCTCGACATGCCAAGCAAAAAGAACGTTGTTCAATATCTAGGGAAGAGCTTCCCCCAGAGAGGCCGACAATTATGGATGATGCTCAGCTGGTCATGTTCGAGTGAGTGTAAGAAAGCATTATTCGAAAATGTCTGTACTCTGTACACTAATTTCGTAATATATTTCAATTACAGATATGATGTTGCTAACAGAGAAATGTTTAACTCAGTCATTTTTATGGTATACTTGATAATGTAAATGAGCTTTTGTTATAGCCTTTTTAGGTTCGTTGCACATTCCGCTTGTGTGATGCTAGCAAACCAAGTCCTACCCTTGTTTTCGTGTACGGTACTCCCGTTCAGAGAGCAGTTACACTTACTATTGTGCGGGTTTTATAGCGCGCAACTCTTTCTTAGATTCTCATCCGACGGAAACACTTTCGGCATTCACAAATTCTTACTTGAGAAAAGACGGCTCTCAAAAGCCCAGTCTAATTCTAAATATATATTGTTACAACTCTAAATATAGATTTGGGCTGGACTTTTGAGAGTCATTTTTACAAAATACGGTCTCTCAAGAGAACATCCGTTGTGCATTAGACTACTTTTTGTAGTTTGGATTTTAGTTATTTAGACCATAATGCGCATATTTTTGAAAGATTCGTTTACAAATTTGTTCTTTGAGACACTTGTTAGTTTTATCGAAGTCCTACTTAGATCACAATTGGCTTGATTGCTCCATGATTGCTGTGCTTGTACAAATAGGCATTTATATAATTTACTCATAAATACTCCCTTCGTTTTCTAATAATCTTTCCGTTTAAAATATTCTAATTTAGAGAGAGAAATTTAATTAAGAGTTTTAAAACAAATATATAGATGATAAAATATATTCACGTAAGATCTCAATAGATTCGTTTAAAGTGGCTTTTGGTTTTGAATATAAGGTGGATGGATATGTTAGAAGTGTTCAATAATCAAGTGAATATTTTATACGTCGTTTTAACGTAATTAAATCAGTATATAACGAGACGTTAATTTAGTCTACATTGAGTAACGTTTATGTTTTACTAGAGACCAATAAACGTAACTGAACTGTTATTCGATAATGGTACGAGCTTAATGTTACTAAACCTATTGGGTCACACTATATCAATGTGTGAGACCATTTTGTGTGTTTGGACCTATATTAGTCTAGGTTCATGTAACTAATCTAGTTGGACTAGATAGTAGTCATAATATCAATTTAATATAATTATATGAGTTAGTGTAACCCCCTAATTATTATGTTAATTTAAATTGGGCTTTTAAGAGTATTTATTCTCTTAGTAAATGTCTAGTTCAAAGATGTTGAAAGGTTTCTAAAACCCACCTTTATATACACAAGATGATAATGATGGGGATAGAGAAGTGAGGAGCCGTGGGTTTTTCCTTTGCAAAAAGAATTTGGCTTAAGAAAAACTTATCTTATTGTTGGGATTAATATCTTAAAATAGTGGGGTTAAATACAAGAGTTGTACACACACAAAATTAGTTTAAGAATTGTTCTTAAACATCGTACTAGTATACGAGGTCTCACAAAACGTTGTGGGTGGACTACACTAGAGGAACTTCATTTGCGGTTCTTGTCTCGTGGTTATATTTCGCTAGTGGATTCACGCTACAAAGGTATATTTTCTCATCCCGATATTTATCTGTTTCATCTCATGTCAATAATTGGGTCTTGGGAAGGTTTTAGTTTTCCGCATGTTAAAAGTTAACATTACTAGAACCCTACAGGATAGTCTTGAGAAGTCTTGACGTCAAAGTCGTTGTTGGTAGTAATTAGTCGTTGTTGGTAGTAGTTATCATTTTCTTAGTAAGGTTGTTCCTATTAGAAGGGGTAAAAAAATCAAATTGATAAATGAGAAATTAGTAAATTGTAAAGGTGGAAGAATAGTTTCAAAATAATGAAAAATAAAGAGATTCTTGATTTTGTGGGGTAAATATTTATCTTAAAAGAGGGTGAAAAAATGTATTATCACCATAATAGGAAAATTATTTTTAATTCCTTCATTATTTTTATTTAATGCTCATTTATTTTTTCCACAACTATTTCAACTCTTCAAATGCATAACTATTTGCTTTCAATTCATTAGTTTGACTTTATTTCCCCTTAAATATTTACATCCAGATCAAGCCCCCTAAATAACCTAAATTGAGCTTGTGTAGTTGTGTTACTCTATTTGTTGCATAGAATATGTTGTAGCATGAGTCCGTCCCCTTGAAATTTGATTATAGTACTCTTAAGTTGGTAGAGTACAAATTTAAGTGGTTCACTATAGATCTATAATTATGTAAAAACCAATGTGAACACAAAATCCGATTTTAAACCGACTCGAAACACCTAATCCAAAATCAATCCGATAACCGGAAAAAAGAACCAAAACTAAATTAAACAAAAACCATTCTTAAGTTTCGCCTAAGGCCCAAATTGGTAAACACCACTATTAAGCTAACATACTTTTCTTTGTCTTCCTCTTACCCCATTATTGCTTATTTCTTTAGGTATTTGTAACACTTAATTAATGGTTAATAACAAGGTTATTAAAATTGCAATCCAAATCGTGAAATCATATGATTCTTTAATTTTAATTGCGCCTGCGCCTATTGAGTTGAATCAGTTTAAATTTGTTTTTGGGCAAAATTACCAATCGTTAAAATCAAAAAATAGTTGTCATTAAAATTTTGATAACATTGAACCACTGAAACCATTAGCAAACAGTTACAATTGCGTTTTGTAAATAATTCTCCATTAAAGAATTGATGAGGAAAAGGAAATAATTACCATTTGCAAAACTGTTAATACTATATGATTGATTTGCAAATAGTTTACAACTAAATTTTTTTATCAGCAAAACTAATTAAAATATGCAAATTTTTGATAGAAAAATAAAGATGATTGAACAGATTAGAAAACTAAAAAAATTGATGTATCTTTCTAATTCTCAAAATTTGAAAAATACCTTTTGGATTTAGAAAAGACAAGTATAGATCGAACAATTAGAGAGGAAGAAAGATGAATCAGTAAGAACGTAGCGGAATCTATCATTCAATGAATTTCAATATCAAAATCCATCTTCATTCCAAAAATTTACATCATTTTCATCTTCAAATCATCAAAAAAAAATGCTAAACATAAACAATCTGAAAAAATATGAAAAATTAAGCATAAATTCAAACTGAGAAGGAAAACTTGAGGTTACTAGTTGCAGATCGGCGTGTATATATAGCTGTATGTCGCAAATTAAACCCTAGGGTATGGACTTCAGCCTTAGCCCTTAGTTGTAAATTATGGGCCTGTAAAGACCCAATCTCTTGAACGCAACGTTTTAGTAGGTTAACGCCGCGTTTCAATTAGAGCTGTTCATGGGCGGGCATGGGCGGGTAGCGGATCGGGTAGCACTTAAAAATTCTACCCGCGGGCTCAAATATTCAAAAACCCGCCCGCATTCGCGGGCATATTTTTTGTCGCTACCCGCACATTTTAAAAGCGGGCGGGACCCGTGGGTATTTTTATATAAAAATTTAAAACATAAATCATATTATAAAGTTAAGTTTTTATAAGATTTAAAAAATATAATACATTATCTAAAATACTATAAATATATATAAAGTCTCAAAATAGTCAAATTACATGAATATTGAATATAGACGGTGGAGTCAGCTACTTGTTCGAATAGTCGATTGCTTGAGTGCTTTGAGGGTTAAAAATATTAAAGTCTAAAAGAAGTAAACCTTAAGACTAGTAGAAAAGTAATAAACTACAGTTGGGTATGGGACATGTAGTAGTATAGTTTAATATTTAATAAAATTAATTATTTAATAAATAATATACTCTATTAAACTAAGCGGGCGGGCGGGTACACTCGCGGGTAATTTTTTAGTGTCGCTAACTTTAAATTTTTTTGAAAAACGTTGTCCATGCCCGCCCGTTTTTCGAGCCGGATTGGGCGGGCCTAGCGGATAGCCCGCCCATGAACAGCTCTAGTTTCAATACACTCTGCCTTGCTTTTGAGTTTTACTTTTTGCACGAAATGAATATCTGCATGTGGAGTAGAAGGTTTGAGTTCGACCCCTATTGGGCGCATATATTAATTAGGAGTTTTTTTTATGTCTGTACGCATCTCTCTTTACTCCCTCTTTAAGAGAACGAATATGATTTGTCTTTCAGAAAAAAAAAATAACAAAAAACCACCAGACTTGTTTTACAACATTTTTTGCAAAAAAAAAAAAAAAAAAAAAAAAGTGTCTTTTATCTTTGTTATTTTGCACGGAATGAAGTTCTCATTTGAGAATTTGATCATTATAGTAGTATTGTTTTACAACATTTTTTGCAACAAAAAAAAAGTTACTATTGAGAAAATTGTTTTTCTTGATTTTCTTATTGACAATGTACGTTAAAGGTATACAAGAATAAACTCTATTTGTTGGGCTAAATTCTACAATGACACAATAATATACCCTAAACACAAGGTTATTCCTAAGTCCTAACAGTTACTTCTTCGGTCCTTTAGAAAAGTTTTCATTTTTTCATGTTGTGATAGTTTATTTCTTGTTTTCATAAAATATCTTTCAATTTGTATTACAAACTTTGGATAAAAATAACCTAATTTATTGTCATTTAATATTTTAATAATGTTTATGGTTCCTACATATCTTCTACTAAGTTAATTTTGACCTTTTCATATTCATTATGTCCCTATATATTCTCACTAACTTTATAAACATATTTTCTTATTAGTTGTAGTCCCTATATATCCAAAAGATTCTATTTTTTTAATTCTCATGAATATTCATTGCGGGAACTTCATTAACAAACGAAGGGAGTATGTTTATTAATTTGGTAAGATTGTTTCATATTTTAGTCGTGAAATACATTTGTTGTCTCATTATAAATAGAAAATAGATATATCGTTTAAAATTTAATATGTGTATTTTTTTTTAAATAAAAGGCAATTAGAGGGTACAAAGAGCATTACTTGTCTCTGTCGGTCCCTATTCATCTTCTGCGTTTTTCTTCTTCTTCCCCAATTTCCCTTCAAACTCAATTAGGGTTCTTGATCAAGACGATAAATTCAATAATTTTACAATTTGTGTCTACCATCTCCTCATCTTTGTTGTTCAGCCTCAGACTTCACGTCTACTCAATTTTTCTTGTTTTCTTGTTTACGAATCCAAAATTCACTCCATGTTTCAAGCTCAGAGTTATCTGTAAAATCGCTATTTTCTCTTTAATCTCAAGTTATCTCTTTTTCTGGATCTTTCTCTTGCGGACGGCTGCATTGTTTTGCTCGTTTTCAATTATTTGTTGTAAGGTTAGTTTTTTTGGTCAATTGCATTCATTCATGTAATTCCAATAATTTCTAAATTTTGTAGTGATTAATTATTGTGTACAGTTTGTAACTTTGTTTCTACTGCAATTGTTCTGGGTCTATATTTGATTTGGACTTGCATTGATATATTTAATTGATATTTGATCTAAGGAACAAATTTCGGAGTGATTGAATGAATTAATCCCGAAAATTTTCAAATTAGAGTAATTCTATGAGTCAAAATAAGCATGCTACATCCAACTAAATGGAATAAACAGAAAGCCATTGAATTTTAATATCCATTGTTAGAGGTGTTCAAGTTTGTCAAATTTAAAAAGACCCGAAAACGATCCAAACTGAAAGCCAGCCTGAACATAAAACGACAAACTATTAACATACCAACTCAGTCACACTATACCTAAAAATGACCCGGAACCAATCCAATGACCTGAATGATTACCGCTATATTTAAGCTTGCCACTCATGGCATAAACATTGGAAATTTAATTTGTTTATTCAACTATTTCAGCAGCCAAATACATGCTTTAACTATATATGTAATCACTTACAAGACCATAAATTGATCACCATTTTTAAGTGTTCGAAGGACTTGTTTGTGTATGTTTATGTGTGTGTTTTTTGCATTGTAGGTTAACATGCCTTTGTCAAAACAGTATCGGTGCATACACTCAGCAAGTTGTGCGTGTATTAAAGGGCATCTACCTGAAGACGTGATTCTTCTTGTTTTTGAACGGCTTAATTGGAACCCTAAGTTGATTGCATCCTTCTCTTGTGCTTGTAAATGGTTTGATGATTTTGCAAAGAGGGTATTATGGAAAGAGTTTTGCAAGACTAGAGCTCCCAAGATGATGCTTGATCTGCAATCGTCTGGTAGCCATAGCGTTGATGGGAGTTGGAGGGCGCTTGGGAAATTGCTTATATACTGTTCAGGGTGTACAAAAGGTGGATTATTTAACAACATTAATATTCCCGGTCATTTTGTATACAGAACTCGGTTCTCTAGAACTTCAGGAAAGAGTTTTCTTTTGCCACAGTGCAGATCAGATGTTTTATACGTCTCGGATCCTTGCGAACATCTAGATCAAGGGGAAGAAGGGGACATTGGATTTTTTCGGGGCATGTTTAAGTCCTTTTCAATGTCAAAAGTTCGCAAGTTGCTGATCAAAAGAGGTGCCCAACTTCACTCAACAGAGCTGTGTCCTTATTGTAAAGCAAAACTGTGGAGTATGCAGGCGGCAAAAATGATCCCCCAAAGTGCTAGTTGTAGATTAGGAGCTTATGAAGATTGCATCGAATATTTTGTTTGCCTTAATGGTCACATGATTGGAATCTGCACTTTATTGCCCTTGTCTGAATCCGAGGAAGCATCTGAATTCGAGTAATGTTCAACTGAGTTACAGGTATTCTTTGCTTTAAAGGCAGCAATACTCGGTACCTCTTTGTTGCTTAATGACTGTATATTGCCCAAAATCTTTTGTCCATGTCAATCTCCAATTTGGGTTAAACCTCAAGCATGTTTGTATGGTAGGGAAAGGGAAGTTGATTGAATATATAGGAATAGGATTAACCAGGACTATGACTGAATGAGAACCGCTGAATTCAATGAAAATGCATATAATGAAAGGACCTTGTGTTGAAGTGAAGATTCATAAGGTTATGTGTGCTTCTTATAGACTTCTAAGCATATCATATACCCATATACAGTACAAGACAAAAGCCAAGCTGAATAACCTAGATGTAGCTTGTAAGAACCCTACTGACTACTCTTGCAATTGCTTTGTTGATTTGCTTTTCTCTCCCCTTCTGTTAGCAATTACTTGGATTTAGATAATGCATTCATTTTTGTGTATGCAAGGTTTTGTTTTGTTTTTGTACTAGCCTTTTATGTCAGTTGGGCGACAAGCCGACAATGTCTTATTCCAAGGTAGTTCTCATTTGGTGTCACCTTACCTCTTTTGTAGGATGCTGCCTTCTATCCTTAACTAGAACTTTGTTATCAATGTTGTGAATAGATTTCTAGACTAAAATGAATTGAATATGGTGGTCTTAAGACTCAACACACTTTGCTTGCAGGCAAGCGGACATTGTACTTGTACTGAATTCGTTTGAGACTTAAAGGGAGCTTGATTCTAGCTTGTGCGGGAAAAAATGATATTCGACATCTAGAAAAAGACCTGCCGAGGTTATATAGGCAGTCGCCATAGGAAGCTCAGCTGGTCCTTATATTGGGTAGGTGGTCTATTTTAAGTGAATGAAAGAGTAGCCTTGTTTAAAAATGTTTGTACATTTGCAATTCCATAATGTATATCAAATGCAGATGTTATATAGCTGTCTACAAAACGAAATGTTCGATAATAGTCGGGCGATTTTCATGGAATGTAAATGAGCTTTCGTTATAGGCTTTTTGTTGGTTGTACTACATTCAGCTCGTGCGATGCTCGCAAGACTAACCGTACCCTTATTGTCGTGCAAGCTACTACAAATACGCTCAAAAAGTGTTGGGTTTTGCTATGTAACTCGGTAATCCACAGATTGAGTCATAGATTAAGAGTATGTAAAATTAATTTTATTGATAAATTACTTTACAAGTTTGTTCTTAAGACAGTTGAAGTCCTAGTTTGATCACAAATTCACAACTATTAGTCAAACATAAAATTAATTTTATAATACAAACTTAGGAGTTGGGAGTGCTACTATTTATTTTTCTTCTCATTTAGTTGAATAAAATTTTTGTGTTTTATTTCAATCAATTGATGAATATAATAAAAATATGATAAAGAATAATCCCATGTTATAAAATAAAATGAATTTTACCTTATTAGTGCGATAATAAATATAGCAATAAATCAATTTAATTATTCCGTACGACAAATCTTTGCAAGGATGCCATGTGGAATTTTCCAATCTTTTTAATAACTGTATAATGATAATGATTTGGGATTAACCTTTAGTTTAGAGTAAATAAATCATTATATTTGTTTTGGAAGTTTTGAAATTTTTTAATTTGAGTTTGAGTATTCAAAATGGAAAAAAAAAGTTGAAAATTGTTATCATCACAAATATTTCAAAACTCATTATTAACATACTCAAACATTCTCAAACCTAGTCAAACATACTCAAGCACACACACTCAAAGATGCCCAAATATACTCAAATATCAAACAACATGCTCAAAACATTTGCATATATCCAACATATTCAAAAGAACCCAACAACATACTCGAAAACAACCCAATTGTTAAAAGGTAGGGAGAATGCGAGGAGTAAAGTAGTATATGTAATGGATATCTGTGTATTGCGCATCTCATTATAGTACAAGACCAATGCTTATATAGACAACATTTTAGTACTGTTCAAGTACTGTTGAAAAGGATAGCATTTATGTTTTCAATGCATCCCATCTAATAATGCATTCACTTTTGTCTACTTCTAACACCAATAAACTATTTAAATAGTTTAATAAATTTTTAAAATTTTACTATATTGAGAATTTTCGGGTTATATTTATGTGGAAGAAAAACGATAATAAGGTATTGTGGACAATAAAATTTAGAGGGATACTAACAACTAATTCTCAAAGTAGTATTAATAGCATTAGAAACATATAAGAAGCAATATATATATATATATATATATATATATATATATATATATATATATATATATATATATATATATATATATATATATATATATATATATATATATATATATATATATATATATATATATATATATATATATATATATATATATATATATATATATATATATATATTACTAGTAGCTGGTCTTCGACAACTCACTTTAAAAATATTGCTTTCAATTTACTTTACCACTCAAGAATATCATGGTGGGACGAGAAAAATGCAAATGATAAGCATACTTTTTATACTACTAAAAATGTTAAAAATTGACAAACACTTAAGCTTTTACATGAAATTTTTTTGACTAATATAAGCATAATAGAAGAGAAGATGATTGGAACCCTTCTTTAAACAACTCAAACATACTCAATTACTTCAACATAATCCAACAACATACAAAAAAAGAATCCAATAACTTAACATTTTAATGAACCTTCAAACACTTGCTCAAACACTTACTAAATAATAAAAATAATTATATATAAAAAATTAATTAATATATAAAATAAAAAAAACTTAAGTTACACAATATGTGCTAATTAGTGCACTTGCAATCATTACTATAAATTTGTTCACAAAAATTACTACCCTGTTAGAAATAAATAGAGTTTTACGGTGAATGTATTGAATAAAGCAATGCTATCTTTTTCTACAATTACAAACACTACATAAATAGTATTGTAATACTTAGTATAAAAGCAATACTTTTATATTGTAAATTATACAATACTATAATTTTGCTGCTAAATGACAAATGACAGTCTAATAGCCACTTGCCAAATACAGCCAAATTAATGTTAATCTAATTATAAATGGAATCTTAATATTTTCATTTCATATAAACTTTCAATATTTTTCTTTAATACACTATATTATACAGTCAAAATAATTAACTTTTATGTTGTTTTATTAATTTAAATATATATTACTACTACCTTTTAAATTATTATAAATTCATAATGATAATATGCAAAATTTTTTGATTCTTTTTTATTATTCTTTTATTTAATAATTTATTGAATCATTATATTTTTATAAATAATTTAAATATATTATTAAATTCTATTTATAGCACTATAATGTCATAATGATAATATGCAATTGCACAATATTATTTAAAATTTATGTTTAAAAAAATTACTCTAACACATTCCGTGCAATGCACGGGATTTATACTAGTATGTAAATGTAATACACTAATATTAATTACTTTACTACTTTACTCCTTATATTCTTCTTTTTTTTTTTTTTTAACATACTCCTATGAATTAATAATGACTAATGAAGGTTTCTTTTTTTGATACTCACAATTTGGTTACAAAAATTATTGAGTGCTAATTTGTGAAGAGTCTTAAGACTTTCTCGAAAATCACCAGAGGAATCATCATTCGACTGATTTTGATATCAAATCTTAAATTCAATATGCATCATCAGAATTAAACCCTAGATTACACTAGCTCGGATTTGGAAAGATTGCTGTTGCTGTTGCTGTTGCTTTTGCTGGTGTGATTTTCTGGGTAATTTTTATTGTTTTCAATCATTCGTGTATGATTATTGACTTATCATTTTCTGCTTTCTGTCAATTCGCTTTTATTGCTTCCTTTGCCACTATCATCTGGAGACTGGAGTCATTATTTCATTTCTCCAACGACTTGATTATGAAAATTGTTGTTTCAATTGTGCTTTAAATTATTCCTTTTTTTATATAAGTTTTGATATATTTTCTGTATATTTGTTTACCATCTATTTTTGTATTCCTCTTTCATGGATTATGATTAGTTAAAGATAGTATTGCCCTTTAAAAAGTTTTTATCCTCGCTTTTGGTTTCATACGGAAGGCGCTTGATTGATGCTTTTGTAGCAGCCAATATTGTCTGTATTGGTTGTAGAATATGGTCCATTTCAATGAAGATTTATGTAGTGTTGCATGATAGTTCATCAATGGGTTGCGTGGTACTTGGCAGTGGCAGTGAACAATTTCAGTAATTTTGACTAGAGAAATAAAGGATGATTATGTTGATTACCAAACCCCATAAATGTATCCCACCTCTGCGGGGTTTCGGGTGTAATTTATGCAATGTTACCCCTTTATAAGTGATGTAAAAGTTGATTTTGTTTTCTTGATGTTGTTTCAGCTATTATATTAGCCTAAGAGACTTTGGATACTTAGTGTGATGGAAGTGTGTTGTTCCTATACTATAGTAGAATTAAGTTTCCCTTGGGCTAACTGATCTGCAATTGGTTTTTGCTAATTCAACAATTTGTAACTTGTAAGGCTTCATCTTGGAGAATTGTCCAAATCCGAACTGTGATGAAAATATATGATGGGGAATAAAAAGATAATGTTTCTGGGAGGACGAACTTTTCAATGGCTAAACAAATCATATCAGATTCACTTAAACATTGTAAAACCTTCAAACAGCTCCTTCAAATTCATGCCTATGCCACCACTACAGGCGTCCTGACTCTGCATCCATGTTTCCTTCTTACAAACATTCTTGTTACAATTAGCCGCATTGCTGGTTCTACACCTATTGTAGCTTCTTCAACTATGGCTTCCTATGCAGCTTCTGCGTTTAGCCTTATACGATCACCTACTACTTTCTGCTACAACATAATGATGCGCATTCAGAACCTCTTTTCTGCTCCTGCATCAGCGCTTGTACTATACAAAGATATGCGACGTGCTTCAGTGCCCCCTGATTTTCACACTTACCCTTTTGTCATTAAGGCCTCTTGTATTCTCCGTGCCCCTTCAATCGCTGCTTCCCTACATTCCCTGACCGTGAAATCTGGCTTCCTTTCTGACATTTTTGTTCTCAATTCCATAGTTCATGTCTATGCTATATTAGACCGCCTCAGTGATGCTTGTCTGTTATTTGAGGAAAATGATCATAAAGATATCATATCCTATAATACGTTGATTGATGGCTTTGTGAAGGCGGGAAACATTGAACAAGCTCGTCTGCTCTTTGATAAAATGGATAATCGTGATGCTGTTTCATGGGGCACTCTGATTTCTGGTTATGCTCAAATGAAGGAATGTCAGGAGGCCATTGATCTCTTCAATTGCTTGCTTCAATCATCATCTGGAATTCATCCAGACAACATTGCCCTGGTTTCTGTTCTGTCTGCCTGTGCTCAACTTGGAGATCTGGAGCAGGGTAGAACAGTTCATGATTATGTAGTTCAGAATGGAATTCAAATTGATTCCTTCTTATTAACTGCCTTGGTGGACTTCTTTGCCAAGTGTGGCTGCATTGAAGATGCCATTTATCTATTCGAATCAAACTCTAAGAAAAATTTGTTCACATGGAATGCTTTGTTGATGGGGCTTGCTGTACATGGCCAAGGCAAAGCATGCTTGGAGTACTTCTCCAAGATGATAAAGGCTGGAGTTCGACCAGATGGTGTCAGCTTCTTAGCAATTTTGGTTGCTTGCAGCCATGCAGGCCTTGTTTGTGAAGCTCGTAAACATTTTCAAAATATGGAAACTATCTATGGAGTTCGTCCAGAGCTAAAGCACTATGGTTGCATGGCTGATCTATTTGGACGTGCTGGTTTAATTGGAGAAGCATTGGAGATGATTGAAAATATGCCAATTCAAGGTGACATCTATACTTGGGGAGCTTTGCTTGCAGGCTGCAGAAAACATGGGATGGTCGAAGTTGCTGAAGAAGCTGCTAAGCAAGTGCAGAAGTTGAATCCTAAAGATGGTGGGCTTTACTCGGTAATGGTTGACATTTATGCTAATGCTTATATGTGGGATGATGTAGCCAAAACACGGAGCTCTATAAAAACTAGAAGGATTAAGAAAAATGCTGCTTGTAGTTGGATTAAATTGAACGGCATTACTCATGAGTTTATTTCTGGTGATGATTTACATACACAAATGGATGAGATATAAATATATTGAGTTCCCTTGTAAACCATCAGTTTAAAGCTTCACAATAGTAAAAACAAAACAATGGAAAAGCCGTATTCCGAAGAATGCCAATGCCTTAATCCCAAAAATGCCAAAGCTTCACGGTTGTAAAAGCTAAACTTATGCTATCAAGCTTTGGTTGATTCTCTTTCCTGTTTTGGTAAATCAAACTTTATGGAACAATTTGACCTTGTCCATTTGACAGATGCAACAGGATAATACTTCAAAGTCCAATTGGTACTTTATATTTGTGATGCAACATTGGAATATGATGAACAAAAAGTCAGTTTTGAGGGATTGAGGAGATTAACATTTAGTAAAATGCAGTTAGCACAGAAGTCCTCAAGATTTGTTTGGGTGGTCTTATTTTGATTATGATGGGTTTACCACCATTTTGTCTTCTGCACTCTGCAAGATCTGATATCGCTTCTACGCTTTTGAGCTGGATATTCTGCAATCAAAATTCATGTTGGAACAGGTACTGTCCATTTTGATTCCTTGTTTGTTAGGTGTTTTCTTGCTCTGTCTGCTGTCCTCCCCGATATTATCGAAGTCTCATTTAACCCAATTAAAAGTTATGGTAATTGAACATAGCATGGTATCGATGAAGAATCTTGTAAAATATTACTGATAGAAATCCTGCTTTAGAGAAACTTGATCTGCTATGTTCTAACATTAACAAGGGAAACAAGGTCACATCTTATCATATAGCCAAGTTGTAAATTTTTTCAAATTTACTGAAACGATATTATTCATATCATAAAGGTTTAAAAAGCCCGCTTTTAGGGCAGGTTCAAAAGATATCAAATTGTTTCTGACGGTATTTGGCATATGAAAACCACATCACCCTGTTGCTGTATCGCTGAGCACAACCGAACAACATTTTTGCACACTGCATGCCTTGAGCTTGTAGCATCACTGATACTTTCTTGAAAGCATGTAAGGGGGCATCATGGTAACGAGTCGTAACCGAGCAACGCTGACTCATTGCTAGCTTCTTGAATTAATGATCCTGGGCAAATAGTTGCTAAGCTCTGAAGAAAATTGTTGCCTCACTAAACAGGTTCCTAACTTAACTCTTCCAAGATTCCTAATCTCTTTTTCCTTCAAGACACCGGTTCACTGGTTCGTGCCTCTAATGTACCCAAAATCACACTAAAAACACGAAAACCAGTTTAAAATATACTTGAAAGGCCTCTGAAGTACTCAAATATGAGGAAAAACTTAGAGATTTATTTAATTAAGTCAGCTTGGTTATTAGTTGTGGTGATACAACACAACAACATTCTATTAATGATATTAACGGGTAACGGCTGGTTTTGGTTATATCTACTAAATTGTGGTGATAGAAATGATTTGTAGCGTACATTTTCATGAAATTTACCATGTCATTTTCATTGTAACGATACTTTGATCATAAAAGTTTTTTTTTTCATAATTTTACATTGCATCAAATACCATATTTTTAAATGGTAATGCACTGAAATGAAATTTGTGAAAATGAGACGATGGAAGTAAACAAGCTTGACAATTAAACTTGCAAAGATATTTTTTCTACTAAAAAATTACACTTAATTTTCATTATCATTCCCACCATTTAATACCGACTACCAAATAGATCATAAGCGGCTCTCACATAGAGCGGTGTTTGGGGTTCGGATGTATGCAATCTTATTCTTGTCAGTGACAATAATAACAAAGAAGTTGTTTTCAAATTGAACCTCGGTGACATACATCATGTGCTATTTCACGTAAATAAAATGTGCACATGATTTATTGAGTCACTTTACTATAGTCTATTCTAATTCGAAAACGAAGAACAGTCTTGATGCAAAAGCATCTCACTTCATTATCAATCTCTCTTGCATTTACTCTACAAATTTTACAGGTAGGAAGGGTGATGGGGAAGAAGAGTGCTCAACAGATCCAGCAGCTTCTCACAATAGGAAGATAAGCCAAGCTATTGATTCAGGTGCATCTTTATATATCTCACTAGGAAGCCAACTTTTCTTCTACGTGCTTAGAAATTTCGAGCATTTTGGAGCTGGAAAACAAGTGAGCAAGCTGAGCTGTGATCGTATAAGACCTTGGAGCAACAGCTAATTTCAACGTCTATTAGCTACAGAGCCCGTCTAGAAAAATTTAGAGCCCTATGTAAAACTTTTACTTTGCGCATTGTTTATATTAAATATATTTATTTTATTAGTAAACTTAACATATTTCTTTTTTTAATTAACTTTTCCATATACGAGAGAGAGGGGGCTCTGTGCAGTCGATTACCTCGCACACCCTCAAAGACCTCTCTGCTATTAGGCCCCTAATTGGTTCGAAACATTAGCAGTAGAGACGAGAGAGCCTTACCCTAAAAACGTATGACCTAAATTTTGTTTTCTTTAGCTTAAGCTTTGTAAAATTTGCCAGATGCATGACATGTAATCAAGAAAAACTTTGCTTTTGTACAAGATTTGGATGCTAGTTTAACTCCAACTAGAGGCATTGAGCATGAGATTAATTTAATTCCTATAGCTTGTCCACCAAATATGTCTGCAGACTAAAGATGCTAAGGGGTCATAGAGGTAGGTAGAGGGGTGTAATGCTCATTACCACACTTAACAAGGCATTTAAAGTAGACAGCATTGTGCATTTCTAGTCTAAGGTAATTAACTCCTTGCTTAGAGAAGCTAAGTGGTGAAAGACTGAATTACAATACATAAAGCGTCCTAACAGAGCGAGGGTTCGGAAAAGATTCATTCTGCTTCGAAGTGTAATGGAGACAAACCTTACCATTGCAGTTCATAGAACAATTCTAATGGCCTAAGCTTGTTTAAATTCATTCTGTAATACCCAAGTGTGATGTGTGCCAAAGAGTCAATTTCATTAGGGTTACTACACAGTAAACATTTCTTTTATTGCCTCGACAAGAAAAACAAGAAAATCAAATTCGTAAGAACCCAAGCGTCCATAGAACGCTTCCATCATTCTCTACAGTCTATACATTACCATTGCAGTTCGATCGAGTTACTATTCGTACTTAAAGGGTAGCTTATAAATAAAACATTCAGAATCAATAGTATATTTTTTCTTTGTTATTAGTCATCGAGGACAAAAATGCCTATGCTAGGCGAAAGTAGGGGTTTCGGTGGAGATTTGGGTGCTTCCTTTACCTTTGTATTGTATTCAATGAGAAACCTACAACCTATGATGAGCATTTGATATACACATTTGTAATATACATGAATAATGGTTGGGCAATAATACAATTAAGTCACAATTGTTTTGTTTTGTCTATTTGACCTTCCTCCTACTCGGCTCGGCATTTGTTGCGTCTCTGCTTCCTCTGATACCTAAAATAAACAAGTCATTAATATGAAGGCAACATGAATAATGTTAGTAAGGCCAATAAAACACTCACGGTCCGTTTCAAGCATGACCATCAAGGTAGCAAAGAGATTTTTCAACCAAAATTACACTAGCTTTTCATTCCCATTACCGCGATTTATTACCATCTACCAAACGGGCCGTCAAAGTAAGGTTTCAATTAGATAATATATATTGAAATGAGAGTTGACTGAACTAAATCTCTACAAAGGATAGGAAATGGGTTCAGATGCATATATAAGAAACAACTAATTTATCAAACTTTAAAGGAATCTCACAACAGCTCCAATCCGTTAACTTGCACATAGCCCCGACTAAGGAAAAGAATTCCTTTTTTAACCAAATGTACGAGTCTCTGTAAAAAGGAAAGGCTTCGCATCCTTCACTTAGTCTAAGTGGCGCAAGGCAACGAGAGCCCTATTACCAAACCGCAAGGCAACGAGAGCCTTTTTGTATGCAAGGCGCTCAACTTTGCTAAAAAGTTCGAAAATCAATTTTAAAATATATTTGATACTTAAAAGTTAAAACAACATGAAATTCATACCACAATACTCTTAACATACAAGTAACCTAAAAATTACTTCAGCACATACGATACAATAACTCAGATAAGTCGATAACACAGTCTTGAGTTTACATAAGAAGTAAAAACTAAAAAGAAGACAAAGGCAAAGAAAGAAAACAATGGCTCTTGATGCTTGAAATGTTTGTGACACTTAAACAAATACTTAATATCTAAATACGTCGATTAGTGAAGATAGTAGCACTTCAAGATTATATTTGCTCTTCCGTTTTTAACTATATTTTTGCTTTAGGAAAAGAAAGAGGGTACATTTTTGCTTTACATTCAATAAACTAAGAATCGAGGGTTATTTCAGTAATATTAGGCAATAAAAAGTTATTAATCAAAAATCACATCAAACATACACAATGCGCACGGGGCACGCGAGGCGCAAAAAGGCACTCAAGAAGGTGTTTAAGTACTCGCCTCTTAGTGCGTCATGCCTAGGCGTGCCTCATGCGCACTTTTCAAAACATAGATCCAAAAATATTTATTTTAGAGGACAAAGCTTTAGTTGGATACTGTAAAGATCCTATATCCTAATATTATCTTAAGGATTGTGTCCGAAAAAAAACAGTTCACTTGGCTGCCAGATGAAGTTGGAAACCAGGTAAGCAACATTAACAGGAGCCTATAAAAGGTTTATAAAGGATTTGCATGAGCATGAGAAATCCCCACGAATCACTGAAATCTACAACCGAGATCAAATAAAACAACAGATACAAGGCGCCCTATCTAGCAGCCAAATCACCTACGCCCAGGGCCCCAGGCTGACAAGCAAACACCACTATAGTCAGTATTTCTCCAATATAAAAGATTCAAGCATCCTCTTGCCTTTCAAAATTTGAACTACGAGACAAGAGCATAATTTGGAACTAATAGTCCAAAACATTGGAAAAACTGAATACTACAAATATATCAGTCCCACAAGGAGTTTTTGGGATCACTATTTTGGTTATCATTTCTTACCATATACGCAACTATATTGACAAATACCTTCCAAAAATTTTCTATTCTTCTCATGTGTGGAAACAAAGAATCTATACTAGGATAGAAAAGTTTGCAAACAGTTATAAAAAGCAAACAACATGCATCCGGTCAACAGCTCAAGAGGTTTCTTTCCTAAAGTCTCCATACCAACTAGGTTGAAAATAGTTTAAAGACTTTAGATTAGAGCCCACAGTCAGACTTGAATGTGGATACCAAATTTAACATAATATAATAAACCCATGCCATGACATTCATAGAAATATGTTATTCTCTAGAATATGATCCAAGAAGCAATCTTAGAGTTCTAATAACTTACTTTGAAAAAAATCCGCAGGCATGCACTACAACCAACAAGTGGAAATCACATTGTTAAGCAGGTGGCAAGGATCGGCGACATGTTGGACATTCCATCTTGATGTCCATCCATCTTTGTAAACATCCAGAATGGAAGAAATGATCACAAGGTGTCACCTGTAGATAAATTTTCTTTTTGTGAGAATTCTTACATGTCCCTTATTTCAATGGAGCCAAAAAAATGAGTCTTTTTATTTTGAATTATAATGGACTATATTGAAATGACTCATCGAACCATGTGCACTTGTTAGTTTGGAGAAGTTGCAAATCTACCAAGCGTCAATTGAAACAACAAAAAAAAAACCTACTCAGGTGGGAGTCACTTAATGGAATTAGGAAAAGGTATGTTCTTGTAAAACCATTTATAAAAATCTGCTATCATAGCTTGTCAAAACATAAAACTTACCATGCAGTCATTAGAGCGTTCAGATAGATCAATGGAAGTCATGCAAATCACACAATCTGTTGTACGGTGTCCATCTTGATCGAACCGTCTATAATAACTATACTTCTCGGGTAAGATCTGCCATACACAACAGAAATTCAGGTCAAACGAGGAAGCATAATCTCCAAAGCCTTACATTGCAGCAAACACATCATAAACCTAAGTAGGAAACTAAACTTGAACTATACATATATACATAACTTTCTTAGTCAAGTGTCTACTATAACCCTACTTTTACCATTAAAAGCATATTTCCAGACACATTGTCCATAGGGCAAAAAGGTAAGGTTAAAACTTAAAACGATCTTATATTTTCGTCTTTTATTCAAGTTTAAAAGATGGTTGAGCTAGACGAAAATTTGAACAAGAACAATGTGCACACACAGTAAAAGGAAATTACATTAGATATACACCATGGGGCTTCATTCACATGCAAGAAAATAAGAACAATAACATTTTTGTGAGATAAATTGGTTCTCATGGTTCTCATATAAGGATGGTTTTCACTTGAACTTCTTCCTATATATAGGGTCAAGTTTCAGTGAGAACCAAGCTTATATGAGAACCTTGAGAACCATTCTCCCTGATAAAAATGGGTTATTTTTTATTAAAAGAATGTTACTTTTGGACAAAAAAATGTTACTTTTGTTTTAAAAAAAAAAACTGGTACTTTATAGCAAAAAAAAAGGTGTTAATTTTAGAAAAAAAAACATTTTTTCAAAAAAACAAACATATTACAAAGTAACACAATTTTTTTCGAAAAGTAACACCTTTTTAGGCAAAAAGTAACACATTTTTATGAGTTTTTTTCATAATTTTTTTCTTAATGTAAAACTTTTTTGCCTAATAGTATTACAACGAGTAACACTTTTGCCTAAAAGTAACATTTTTTTTTGGCAAAAAGTAACACTTTTTTGTAAAGCAGATTGGTTCTCACGGTTTTCATATAAGGATGGTTCTCACTTGAACTTCAACCTATATTATATATATATATATATATATATATGTGTGTGTGTGTGTGCGTGTATAATGTACAAGAAAACCTGTTGATTATTTTCCAGTAGAAACCAAAATATCATCAGAAGCATTAAGCTAAATTGAACTACACATATTGAACAAAATATATAAAATTCTACATGGTTCACAATAAACTAGAACAAAACTTAGCCATAGTATCGGGTAAAACTAATAAAGAAATAATTGACAAAGTAAATAATAGTTTGGTTAGGATGATGTGAAGCAACTCTCAAAGCACAAAATTCATATAAGATCGTACTTATTCACGACTAACATGTAGTTAAACAACTTCTATTTATGTAGGTGGAAAATTATAATTATAAATTTTTATTTAGGTAGGTGATCAGCTCATATCATAATGGAAACTTTCAAAGAATCAAAGCGGGATGAGAGGGTAACATGCTATTTCCACATGACTGATGAATAGCTTTCACTTTTTTCAAAGCCTTCCATCTTTGGGGGGTGAACCGTAATGGCACACGCATATTCAAACTGGCAGAAATAATACTCCCAAAAACCCTTTGATTTTGCTCCCTCTACTGCTATTTTAAACTTTTCTGGGTGGATTTTTGGTTTTTCAGAGCAGAAATTATCTTCCATTAAGGGTGAAGGAGCAAAAACATCGTATAAAATCAGAGGGAGCATCAATTATAACCTTGAAGAAACGTATAATTTCATTCAGTCCACTCCGGACAAAATGCTACTGAGTAATATGCATGCGAAGGGGAGCAGACAAGGGAATGAAACAGATAGTGAAGATATATCAGACCTGACGAGGTATAAAACATCGTGATCCAAAGTAGTGCTGGAGTAGGAGGACAAAAGACTGAAGTCCCATGAACGAGCACAAACATATACACCAGTTCATATCAGGTGAAATTCGCATGAAGTTGTTAGGGCAGCCAAAAATGTACAACGGAATTGCTAATCGAGTAGCAGTCATGCCTAAAATGTAATGAGGGTGAAGCGGTTTTCTTGAATCACGAATAACGTTGGTAATTATTTGAGGTATCCAGAAAGAGTACATAAGAAGCAGAATTAGCCGCAGAAAATTATGGAACTCATACATTATCAAAATGCCTCCCAAGAGTATACCATCTGCAAAAACATAAGCAAACTGTATTAGCCATTGAAAAGCTGACCACAGCCTATTCATGCAACTACTAACCACAACCTCCTCCTACCCCTCCCTCCCCACAATGACGACCCCCACTCCCCAACAAAAGGGAGGGAGAAGGCTAAGGCATGTTTCTTAGGAAATCTTAGGAAAGAACAGTCCAGCAATGATAACAATGCTCAGTAGGGTTTAAGGAGGATAAGGTAATATGCTCCTAGTCACATCTCTGGATAGCATAGATTTTTCATGCACTTTTATATCCCACACTAGCCTTCGGAAAATCAGAACGCAGACAGTTACACTGGAAGAAAAAAAAAAAGGAAACAGTCTGCAAAATAGAGGAATGCAGTAAGAAGATGTACATGGTTGAAAAACATTCAGGTATATCTTACTAGAATTTAAAAAAAGGGGTACTCTCACCATATAGAAAGAGTTGAAAACAATGATTAAAAAGCAGCTCCATTTGTAAAAATATTGAAATTAAAACTTCAAGAAAAAGGATGACAATCTGTTTGCTCTTCAAAGATTGGCATATCAAAGCATCAACCATATAAAGCATATTTGTTCAAGAGAGGGGGGAGGGGGTCACCAGATTCTATTATAGTAAAAGTAAACTCACAGAATCTGCTGTAAAGAAGTGATAGTTCACGTCTCATGGCTTCCCAGCCTTCCCCACTGTTGGCCGGCCTACTTGCTTTCCATATAGCTAAGAGATATCGCATCTCAAATATAGAGAACACAACAAACTTGAAGAATGCAGCAGTTGCAAAAGCATTGAACAGTGATTCTAAAAACACAAGAAAATGAAAGATTGTTAGTACTTAAAAGAAAAAAAGAATATTACGATTCAACATAAGCTGAATTACAATAGCATGCTACAGAATCACACAGATCAACGCTCAAAAGAAATGAAAACACCGAGATGAAGCAAAATCTCTTCTCAAGTAATCAATCTTCTAGAAATTTGAGTCAGATCACACTCTTAGTAACCAAGCACATGATTCCCACTTTCATGTTCACAGGACAAGTATCTCTCAAAATGCTCCACATCTTCAATTAAACACAATGAGACAAGCACTGCTCATCGTAGCAGCAAGCAGAGTTAGCTACTAAGACTGCACCATTTGACAATCAGCCATCCTATGTTTTACAGACAAATAGGCGCGAGAAATAATCCTTTTTAAGTCCAGGCAAGCAAGGTGCGTTCAAAAAGGTGCATAAGAGGCGCAAGAGGCACACTGAGTGGTGTACTTAGGCCGAGACAAAAAATTCTTTAAAAATTTTAAAAATAAATCCAAATTTTACAGCTTTTTTGGCATGCACGCTTCCTGAAAAATACATCAAGGCACGCTTGAAGCACAACAAGAGGAAACATGGCCCCTTGCGCCTTAGTATGTTCACAGTTTTTATAACTACTCACGATGTTGACACCAACTTACACGAAACAAAAAATTGAAACTTCAAATCTTGATATGAAAAAGCTATACCCACAAAAATCAAAAGTCTGTTGGCTTGTTATTTTTTTTAGTGGACCACCAAATGCCAACAGTTGCATATTCTCCACATCTTGCCAACCCAATATTTTCTCCCTTCTCCAAGTGAAAAGAACATATTTTTATTAATATCAACAAATGCAAGACTTTCTAGACAACACTACAAAAACCATGCGGTCCTCAAGAAAAAAGGTTTCAGATAGCAACAAAAAACAGATCTGGAAACAAAAGGAATTTGAAAGCGAAGTAGAGTATAATGAATGGTAGCTTCAACTAATAGTGATATGAAAAAAACTTGTGTTTGCTTCACATTTTTTAAAACAGACGCGGTTAGTGAGGATGAGTAAAACAAATTTTTAGGAAACAAATTATGAATTTCACACATGCACAAGTTCCCTTTCCCAGATTTTTGTCCATAAATACGACCAAGTTTTACGCAATTTTTAAGTTCCTTCCAACATTGTGAAACCCATGTTTAAAATTTTACACCTTCATTTTCAAAGTAAAAATAGTGCACCTTTACAAAACATATCAACAGACTAAATCACCTCTGAATATGACCAAATCTATAAGCACCAAAAGCATGGACAAAAATTGACCAGAAAGTCTCAACACTAGCATCTCATCATGTACTGCTCTTATAGGTGGTAGCTAACCTACCTACTAATATTCCAGCTGTCAAATGTAGAAGACAGAGATATGCATCCATGATAGCCTGTTGACCAATCATCAATATTGAAACTTTGGCAGCACCCTACAAAAATTTTATGATGTCATACTCGACGAAAGATCAAACATGAATTTAGAGATCATGCAGAAATGGAATAAGCACTAACAGATTGGGTATTGCTATGTTCCATTTGTCGAATCAATAGAAGAACTTGAAGAAAGGACACCTGATGGACACTATAGTCAAGGGACCCAAACCATACAACTTAATTAAAGCAGCAGCATGAAGCCAGCGTAAGTCAAAACAAAAAAGGATACAAAGGTAACCATAAGTGTATAGTTCACAGCTTTGTTGTAATAGACTTCTATATTGACAGAGGTCGCATTGAGCGATAACGGAGAAAAGCAGTCGCCATCGTCATCAGCAGATGGAGATTCCATCAATCCCTCTATGTGATAGCGATCATGATCTCCATCTACAAACACATGCTGAAACATTTAGAGGCTCTGCAAATTTTGCATTAACAAAGTCTAAAATGTAAACATGATTCTACCCCAAGATAGATATCTGAACAGAAGACATGATAGGAAAGACAGAAAAACAATAGAGCCTGAACAAAATCAAAAATGTACACACGGGACTGTTACTTCAAGCTGGACATCTGAACAGAAGAAGACATGAAAGGCAAAATATAAAAACAATAGACTCGGGAATTGAAGTGGAACACCAAAATTTAGTATGAAGGACTGATGAGCAAAGTCCAAAAACAACGCCGCATCGCCCATGTTGTAATGTTTTTCAAAAAAAAACCTAATTTTTCCGCATATAAAGTGTAAGAGAATTATAGAAAGTTTTGGGGTTATTCTCAATTCCTACGGGCGAGTTGGTACCCAACACCGTCCGGCGTCCTCGTGACTAAATGATTAACAAATGAGAAATCCAAAAGAAGAATAGAAAGAAAGATGCATAGCCTCAGAAATCTCACAAACCATTTTGCAAGGATGCCACACGTGAAACTTGAGCTGCAATTTCAATATTGCAATGTTTCTCTATATCGTGAACTTGTGCTGCAATGGAGAATAATAAGCGTATCGACAAAACATTAGTAAGTATCAGTATGTACACATGAAAAGATGAAAAGCCACAGATGAGTAAATTACATTTTTTTCTTCTCCAAATTTTATCACGTGAAGAATCTTGGAACACTTGTGATGAGAAAACTCCAAGCTGTTCAACATAGAGTAACAGAATATCATATTTGGATTCTGTATAAGCCAACTCATCCCCTTAAACAGAAATCAATAGCAACTGTCCAACAGTAGTAACAACACCCCCTACCAGAACTCTATTAACTGTAATGTCAGTCATAAAACCAATTTAGAATCAAACCTAACACACTCGTGACGCAGTTACCCTCGCTTCATAGATTAAAGCATTTGATAAGCCGTCAGCATCAAAAAGAACCCACCAACTATAGGTGAGAATATGAGTTTAGAGCACAGGAATAAGCGCACTAGATAATCCTAGCCAACAATTAATGATAAATGATTTCCTGTTTTCCTCAAAAACAAGGAAAAAAACACCATTTTATGATAAACATAAATGTAATCAAGATTTTAAAAACAGTCACAAACAAGTTCCGTCATCAACTAATTCTAATAATTACTTTTTATATTACAAAGTTCCGGTGTTCAAGCCGGGTCCGTGTCCAGGAGTCGGACTTGTCAATGGCAGAAATTTTTGGGCAAGGGAACACTCCGAAAAGTGGAACCAAAAATTGAACACGAACGAAACAATTTTATATTTTTATATAAAAAATTAGTTTAAAATAAACTATAATCTCGAAACATTTCGAAATACACATAGCTGAAATTAAAATTTAATATTTTTACTTATTGTTGTGTTACTAAAGATAGGATATTGTCGAGTCCCACATGTGTCCCAATGTTCGGGTTGTGCTGACACGGTTATGGCTGCCACAATATGTTTTCCGAGTAACGTAGGATATTGTCTTGGTATGTCATGCCAAAAATCTCAAAACTTAATGTAAAGATCCTTCCGCAAGATATTATGAACTTCGGCCTAATCTAACCTTGAGCTTGGGAGAAATTTATGTAGGGCGGGAAGGCGCGTCGCTCCCTTAAACCTTTTTTGGCAACATAATGAGATCTTATAAATTCAATTATCTTAAGGGTAAATATAGTGATACAATAGCAAAGAGGTCAAAGGTTCGACCCTTGCACCCTGTTAGTTTCGCCACTGGTTTTCAAAAGTAATGAAGTGCAAAAATTTTGTAGGACCATGGAGGAGTAGAGGTGTTCAAAACAGACCCGATGACCCGATAGACATCCGACTATATAACCGAACCCGATTTGACCCGACTTAAAAATGGATCTACAATTATGTAAAAATCAATGTGAACACAAAACTTGATTTTGAACCGACTCGAAACACCTGACCCGAAGTCAACCCAATGACCCGAATGAACACCTTTAGAGGAGGCAATATCTTTTTAGGGCAATGTTGATCCCAACAGTGTAAACAACCATTTAACTATACCATATTGAAACAGAAAACATGCGACATGGTAATAAAATTTAAGAGAAGAGAAGACAAGTGGTACCAAGTGATATGGATTAGACAATAGGTAGTCTTCTTCTGGACCAAGCTCACCATCTTTTCCACTGCACATGACGCCATTGTCAAATTCTATAAAAAGTCATACCACATCTTATCAAAGTTATTTCATTCCTTTCCATACATCCAATTCTAATCGTTTCACTTGTGAAGTAAATGCAAAAATAAAAAAGAAAGACCAAAAATAGCTCCAAACAACAATAATGCAATTCTGAACCACATATAGTGGAATTAGGCGTCACCAATTTTTTTCTTAATTTCCAATATGGGTGGAGGTGAGGGCCATGGGGGTAGTTCTTATATTTTGGAGTTTAAGGACAATACTTATATGACTCATTAAAGCATATCCAGTTCTGATTTATGTGAAGTAGCAAATTATTTTTGCTATCAAGGATCAATTTAAAAAAACTTGGATTACAAGGGAAAGGTCGTGTATATACCACCTCCTAGACTTCGGCAGGGGCCAATCAGTGGCAATGGGATAATGAAATATTGTCAATTACCTGTTTGCCACCATTCTTAGTTGCCTAAAAGGCCAGATATATACACCTTCAACACGGATTTGAGCACCACCTCCTTCATGATCATCCTCAAAAGCATCGTGAAATATAATTAGGCCCTGAAGAAAGAGAAGGAATACAAATGAAAAGGAAAAAGATGAACAATTCTATTAAAAATCAATCACAAACCTTCAGTTAATTCATGGAACTATCAGAAAGAATGAAAATGTCCATGGAACTTCTACATGGCAGTTATCCATGCAACATAGTTTTAGCAAAGCTTTGAAACTTTCCTTGAATGGTCCATTAGTGAACTCTACCCATAATGAAGGTAGCTAAAAAGAAGCAGGCTCTTTATAATTCTAAAACAATAGAGTAGACATTATTGAGGTCCCTATAACTAGTTCTTTAACTCCACTTTGCTGTTTAATTTATTAAAGATCTGTTGTAGCCTAGCAGAAGTAGTCATCTATGGTGCATCAGTAGAATTTATTATGGTCACAGGCTGACAGCCAAATCAAAGAACAAATCATCACCACTTAATACTAAAGATTCACCTTATACAGAAGGTTCAAATCATTTGGTCTTTCCCACCTTGCTCTTTATGGTATAAATATAACCAAACCATTATTCAAATGCTCAAAATGTTATCAAGAAAATGCAGAATAATTTTGAGGTTATACACACTCCATACATACATGCAAAGTAGTGGCAAACTATTCACAAAAGATGGCTGATGCATTACATCAATGATGGTTTGGACTTGCATTAGATTTATGATATCTAATTTTCTAAGGATCCTTGTGGGGAATCTTTACTTATGTTTGATTCTCTACTCCGAAACTGGTCAATACATTTAAAAAACAATGTCCAACTTAATTTACAACGTTTAACATTACGTTATGTTTTTGGATTTTGTTCAATAAATCATATTTCATAAAGCAAACTACCTAAATTCAAATAAAACAAAGAAAAATCTGATTTTAAAGGCACTAACTACTTTCAGTTTCCGGATTTAAAGGTTCCAATTTGGTTTATCTATTAAAGGTTTCAACTTTATATCATTTTAACTTCCAAAGGTGTTTAGGTAATTCATTACCTAGAATAACAGTTGATATTTTTCAAAAATTAAAGTAAATTAAAATGGAATAAAAATTTCATAATACAACAGAAATCTAGAAGAAAAAGAGCTTGTTACAAGGACCGGACCCAAAAGAAGCTCAAACAAAGACAAACATACAAAGTAGATGGAAGAAGCAAAAGAATCAGAATGCCTCAGCAAGGGTTTTCCAATTAACAAGAGAATTATGTCATAAAACTGATGATGAAACTATCCAATGGCTTCTTCATCAAGGCTGGTACTTTACTATTCCTACTTCTTTTCTTACTTAATGGGTTCATTTGTTTCTTTAGGTTTACAGTCCAAAATGAATGAATTAAGAGCTGGAATTGAGGTGGGAAATAGACCTAATTGGACTAATTTTAGGGATAATCTAGGAACATATCAAGTGAGTACTTCATATTATACTTCACTAGGAAGTGGGTATGCTCAAGTTTTTGATAACTGATCTGCTAGTAAATCATTCGTTAAACATCCTACAACAGTCATTCCCAAATCTGGTTAATCTATCCTGCTACCAATTTCAAATACATTTACTCGGCTTTCCTTGAGGTTTTGTTTGTTTTTTAGCAATTCCTCATATTTTTCTCAGTTCACAAATTTTTTAAGTTAAATCATTCACAAATAGATGTTAACAAGGAACCAAACTTACTCATATTCTTAGTGATCTAAAATTAAATTGGAACAGTTTTCACAACATACAATTTTCACACCATACAAAATACAAGATACAACTACATTTGATGGAATTCTTTAATAACATAAGGACCTAAATTTAATGAAGGGAACAGTGTTGATGCAATCTTTAACATTAAACATCCAAACCACAACAAAATAAGTAAATCTAGGTCTGTTTTCATGAATGCGAGCATGAAAATTTTGCATGGCCAAGTCACAACTCAACTTCTTATGCTTCAAATTCATACTTTATATCAATGAGTCAGTCAATGTTCATGACCATAACTCTGCTTTCATTAGATTCATTACCTGAACATAATGTACACCAGTTATTTTTGTTGGGGTACTCATCAACTCAATTATCGAGTTCCCGTCTGATCTCTTAAAATCTGGAAATCTAGTAGATATATTTGCAGATTCTGAAAATTTCCAAGTACCTGCATATCAAAATCCATCGAATATATTAACAAAGAAATACAAAAACAACATTTTCAGTTTGCAAACAGCTAATTACAACGCGCAAACTAGCAAAAGTGAAATTGATCATTGGCTTTTACCATTACCACTACCAGAGTTCAAGATCCCCCTATTAAAAAAATGAGTCCAATTTTCTCGAATAAATTTCTCCAGAAACTTTAAAAGACATTGTATGTCAAACTTCGCAATTATTTCTATTAGTGAACTAAGTATAATTCTAAATAAAATTAGAACTCATATGGAAAGAAATGGGCAAGAATATAGGCATCAAATATGTTGCTTATTCGAGGCAACACTGTTCAAAATTCGTGCAATTTTTCCAAGTAGAGATAAAGCAACAAACCTCGATACGTTCCGCTTATGTTCCAACTTGAAAAGGATGCCATATTACTATCTTCTTTTTTGACAAAAAGCCACTAAAGGAGCAAAATAAAAACTCTAGAGTTAAACATGAGCTCAAGATGAAAAGTACAACAGAATAATTATCTTATTACCACCATAAAATGAAGATACACAAGAATGGATTGACAGCTAAACAGTTAATTTATGAAAGTAGAAGCATATGAATGGATTCACTGTTCAACAGGGTATGTATGAAAAAACTAAAGAGTAGATTGAAACAGCATTATAACTGCTAAATTTTTGTCAGAGATGGTTACATATCCACATACAAAACTCAAAATCTTATAAAAATTTATTTTTAAATAAATGGACCATCAAGACTCAAAATTTCTGATCGTTGAGGACCAACATGGCAACATGAGAAGAACGGAAGAATTCAAGTGATATGACACTAACCAAACCACAAGAGTACCCAATAAAAGGTCACAAAATCATAATATGTACTCATTGAAACGCTATAAAATTTTGAAAATAAAATAGAAATTTGATAACTCCTTGAAAAACAAAGCATGACAGTAAATAGAAGTATTGAGCGAAATTGAAAAAGTATTCACCCATCACTTTGTTCATAGCCATTAGTTTAAAATGGACTAGAGAAAAATCAAACACGATCACCATTCAGATTTCCTTCATCATGAGTAGATTTCAAATAAACTAAAAAACCAATTTCTAAATAAAATAATTTGAAGTTTTTTCTTCTATTTTCCATTCTCGATGGGGCAAATAGACTATAGCATTATGACTCATTAAATTATATACACTTATCATTTATGTGAAGTTGCTATTGTTCATTTTAAATGCAGCCAAAAATTTTAACTTTAGTGAAGGTGCAGAGAGGAGCAAAATTGAATCCAAAGGAATAGATAGTCTTTTTTGGCTTTATGTTGTGAAGTCGTTCACCTTATGAGAAATTGATCGTATTATCAGGTGACAAGGGGTGAAAAAGAAAGACATGCCTATGATCTTCATATATTTACAAAAAGCACACTACAAAGTACCTAACAAATCCTCGATACTAAGGCGGCAACAACACGGGTTTTCTCGTTCCTTCAAATAAAATGTAGGGCTTTTAATTATCGTGTGCGAGTGCAAATAGCCACATCCATTCAAGATTTTGTATACTTGTTCGGGGTCACTTTTAAAGTGAACATGTCTTTTCCTTCACCAAAATGAAAACCTTCTAACAAGTTAAGTTTTGAACACACAAAACTAATAGCGCCACGCCCCTAACCAACATTTTCATCTTTATTACAAATGTACAAGTATACGAATCGTCTAGAAAAAATTATGTCTTGAGTCTTGACCATTCCTGCCATAAAATTTTGGAAGAAATAATTACTTGTTAATCAGCACTAAAAACTGTACTTCTAATTAGGAATTCTACCTCCTACTATTTAAATGCTTTCTGCTCACAAGCCTTTTACAAAATTGGAGAGAAGTACATTTTCAGCTACCAAACCTCTTTTTTTTTTTTTACTTTTTAAGTCGGTGTCGTGGCAACTACAAATTGAATGCAAGCCTTTATATATAAAGTAGATTTCCAATAAATTTCCTTAACACTTGAAGAATTTCTACTACCATGCAATCCTTCAGAACATGGTACGACAAGATTATTATACCTCACAAAGAAAATATCTCAAAACACTCAAGATAAAGGACTCTAATCCATATGGAAAGTTTGGACAGACAAGATAAAACCCTCACAAATCTATTGCAATGAATTTTCCCTTTGATCTCGGAGCTCTTACAAGAACAGACCAATTCTTCATCCCAAGAATCCTTATGCAAAAATTAAAGTATCCAATTAAAGTTAAGGGTTTGGGCTTGATGTATCAATAAGTTGTGGACCTTAAAAATGTAGAGACTCCTTTTATGACTGTTTTCTATGATGTCTTGAATACTAGTCATAGGCTATAACTATATATAACAGTTATCGTCTCTAGGTTGTATGTACTCTATTTATCTTTGTCTCCCATTATAAAAGAGAATTAAAGTGAGAACATTAAGCGTCATCACCACAGAGAATACGTGTTAATCTACGAGACCTAAATACTATCGTTCTCCAATATTTCTCTCGTGCTATGGAATCAGGTTACTTTTGGTTTCATCTTTTAATTAGTTCTTCTAATTTAACATAACAACTTTTGTTTTTTTAGTAATGGTTTTCACCATTTTTTTGTCCAACACCTTTAGCACTAGGAAACACTAAACATACATTCTGGTTTTCTATCCCATGTTTTTTCATGATCAATAATTATACTATCAACCTTGCGGAGGCATTGCTAAACACAAATCTATGCTACCATTGCCTTTGTCCAAAAATGCTAAATAAGATCTTGTGAGAATTGCGTCAGCGTTAACACAACAAGGTTAACAATACATACAACAATACCACAGCATAACAATCTGCAAGTGCCACTAAAGTGGCTGACTCCTGCTAAACTGGGTAAGAAGGGTCGGATATACACAGCTTTACAGTAATATCTTAACCAACCAAACAAACCCATATCAAGAATACAATCTATAATTAGTTTTACAATAACAGTTGCTTCTTCTTCCAACTTCTAAGTAAGTGGTGGATAATTATGGCAACTTCCATTTACAGTAAAACTCAATATATACAAAAGATTAAGCAATATAGACTTCCAGTTTCAAAACGAATTTGGTATCCAAGTTCACAATACATACATCAATCTAAAAACAATTGGATAAGAAGTAATACTATGAAATTAACTGATAAAGAAAAGACTAACCTCATCGCCCCAAGACCTAGCTCTTTCTCTCAAAGGTCTTAAACTTGTCGCCGGTTCATAAAGTGTAAAACCCACCAACAAACACAGAAAAGCTTTTACAGCAAACCCTAAATTGCATTTGACCCCATTTCTTGTTCTTCCACCCATTTCAAATTCAACAATTCAACAATGAAATTCAAGACCTTTGGAACCAATCACCACTCCCTTTCGCTCCAGTTGATGAAGCAAAAGGAAGAAGAACCCATAACAACAAATAAAAAGAAAAAAAAACTAAATTATTGCTTCAAATGGAGTCAACTAACCGAAACCAAATGACAGAAAAAGACGTGCGAATTGGAGAGCTCAACAAACAAAAAATCAACAATTAAGCTATCAATATCTTTTCCATGTGGGATTAAAGAAATAATAACAATAATCCGACAAGAAAAGGGAGGAATTTTCAGTGATTAATAGACGTTGAACTGTAAACTTAGGGTTAAATAATAATCAAATTAAAATAGTGGATGATTAATTTGTGGAATCTTTGAGTTTATGGGATGATGATTGGGGAAAGGATTTCCAGTATCATGTTGAGTTCTCTCTCTAGCTGGTGACAGTGAAAGGTGGTTGTGGTTGGAATACAAGTAGTTTGGTGCGAAGTGTGTGTGGGAGAAAGAAGAAAGTGGTCAACTCTTTTCAAAAGTCTTGTTTTACGGTTTAAGCTTAGAACGTGCATCAAAAGAATTAAGTATATATATGAGTATTATATATTCATCATTATTATTGATAAATAAAAAAATAAAAAATTTGATTTTGAGTATATGAATTTTACGTTATTTGCTTTTAAAGGTGTGAACTTACGTTTTTTTTTTAAAGGTTTGATTTGTTACTGACTAAATGACATGTAAAAGCACTTATTTCCTTCATTGATTGCACAGCCATCATCTTCAACCTCTTCATGTCTTCTATTTTGTTCAACCTCATCAAAGAATCCACTATTCTATGCACTCTCCTTACTTCTTTCCTTCTTTCTCCTTTCAATCATCTTTTCCTTCTCTCGATCTTAAAACGTTTCAATATGGCCCACAATCTCAAACCTCGATTTCAAGCCTTAAACAATCTCTTTCAAGTATTTCAAACAAAACCCAGAATACAAATCAATTGAATTCAACCCAATTGTCTCAATCACTCCTTTTGGAGTAGAGTTGTTCATAGGCGGGCTACCCGCCAGGCCCGACCCATTCGACTCGAAAAACGGGCGGGCACGGACAACAATTGTCAAAAAAATTTAAAGTTTGGGCGGATAATACCCGCCCGCCAAGATAAATGGGCGGGTAGTGATGCCAAAAAAAATACTCACGGGTACCGCCCGCTCACTAAATTTAATATACTTCCTCCGTTCCAAAATACTCGCTACATATCTATTTTGCGCACTATTCATCGTTCAAGCTTATTTCACATATTGCGACTAATGTGTAAGTAAAAATATAGTCGAGTGGGATCTTGTTTGAATCGTCTAATCGCATACTTTCATAATATTAAATTTTTATAATTTTTAGATAAGTGTAGTTTAAGATATTAATGATTAAAATTGTGCATTGGATTGCGTAAAAAAGTGAAATGTAGCAAGTATTATGGAACGGAGGAAGTATTTATTATTATATAATTAATTCTATTGTTATGAAATTAGTACTGTAGAGTCTAGTACTACTAAGCTACTACATACCAGACTTCACTAATTAGAGTCCATACTCATTTTAATAATTTTTTTAATTTATTATGTTTGAAGAGGTATATGTTTGAACTTCATACTCTGTAGTAAAATAAATCGATGATGGAATGTTTTTATTGGATTATCCAACATAATGTTTATATTCATGTAATTTAAGTATTTTGAGACTTTTTATGTAGTTTGAGTATTTTGGACAATTTATTGTATTTTCATTGTTATTAAAACTTAATTTTATTATTTGTAATATAATTTTAGTTTTTATATAATAAATACCCGCCTACACACGAGTCCCACCCGCTTTATAAATAGGCGGGTAGCGACAAAAAAATATGCCCGCAAATGCGTGCGAGGTTTTGAATATTTGAACCTGCGGGTAAATTTTTTAGGTATTACCTCGTCCGCTACCCGCCCATGAACACCTCTATTTTGGAGGTTTCAGCATCCATTTCTAATGAATGGGTTACATCATCTTTTCGTCTGTTGATGCCGATTGCCGAGTCTCATTGGGGTTGTTCAGATGGGGAGGATGAGATTAGGAAAAGGAAGAGAAAGGAGAAGAATAGAAGGAAAGGGAAGAAGTAGTGTGTTTGTACCCATTTACATCATCTTCTAGTGCTACTCAGAGGAAGATCAAACAACAGTATGATCAATTGGTTAAGCCTCATGAATCCAAAGGACTCAACATCTGGGTTCAAGGCAAGCTGAGCAAATTAGAAGAATAATCAATATTTTCTTATTTATAATCAATAATTTCTGAAATTTTCGTTTAATTTGAAAATTTTCTAGTTTTCACTCTTCTTTTATTCATCATCTTCATTGTAAGGAGAGAGAAAGTTTTCTGAATTTTATTTAATTTTGGGTATTCTTTTCTTCATCATCTTCATCTTTCTACAATGTGGTATTTCTTCAAATAAATATTTTCTGAATTAATGAGAAATAAAGTAATGTAGGGGTTTTGAAGGTTTTGTTGTGTGCCATTAATGAAGAGGCTTAAGGAAGAAGCCATTAATGGGGAGGTTGAGGAAGAAGTTGATGAACAAGTCATTGATGAAGATGGTAACCTGTTGTTCCAGGTTACTAAATTGGCTGCACCTTTAAAAGCGGAGACCACCTAAAGTTTGAACCTTTAAAAGATAAACGCAAGTTCAAACCTTTAAAAGCAATTTAGCTAAAGTTCGTACCTTTAAAATCAAATTTTCTTAATTAAAATTCCTTATCATTATTGTTGATATGTGTTGAGTCAAGCCCGAAATCTCGTGATGATGGAGGCGAGTTCGATCACCTCGTAGCCTACGCTTTAGCTTGCACACTCGAGAGTGGTGCGGAGCGTAGCACGGGTCATGGAAGCATATGGTTTGGATCATTGAGTGAAGATGAGTTAGGGTGCCTTTGTGAAGGCAAGACTCCAAGCATGAGAGCTGTAGAAGACCGCTCGAGTGGTGGAGGATGGATGGCTCGATCGAGCAAGTGAGAAGGAACAAAACAGTAGCTCCAGGCTACTCGCTTGACCAGATCGAGCCTGGGCGCTCGATCGAGCGTATGGGCAGAATCTCTTTTCTGTTTTCGCATACGGTTTTATGGGCTTTAGTCCATTTGTCCCTAAGCCTTCTAATATGTCTTAGTAGTATATATAGGAGTCTTAAAAGTGTCTTAGGGTTTAAGGAGAGTTCCAAATACTTAGAGATTACTAGGATTTAAGCCAAGAGAGTCTTAAAAGTGTCTTAGGGTTTAAGGAGAGTCCCAAATACTTAGTAGTATATATAGGAGTCTTAAAAGTGTAATGTTGATTATATTAATGACAAGAAACTTATTTTGAGGGGGAGGTATCATTAGATACCTCATTAGATTGTTGTGTTGCTTTACTTTGTTGCATACTTTGTTTTTGTGTCTTTCTTTGCACCATATTTTGCTCTTGTTTCTTCCCTATTTCTTTAGCCCATTCACAACAATGTGTTTTTAATATAAATTATAAAAGTAGGCATTTTAAATAATTGAAGTATGCATTGGAAATGATTATAGTAGGTGTTTTTGCATATAAAAGTATATGTTTTTGTATATTGAAGTAAGTGTTTTTACATCTATACTAAAAATTTTTAATAAATGAAGTAGACATTAAAACTAATTATAGTGGACAAAACTAGTTATAGTATATGCACTTGAACTAAATAAAAGCCTTGGTCAAAGGTAAGAAAAAGGGTAAAAACCGGTCATTTAGTGAAGTTGGGGCAAGTTGGCTGTGTCGGTGTCACTTTTTGTAAGTTGATGGCTGTTGTTGGGGAAAAACGAAGTTCAAGACTGTTTAATTGAAAAGAATAATTTGTGAATTACAGCCTTAAAGTTTAGCACTTTTGCGAATTACAGCCTTAATGTTATTTTTTGCGAATTATAGCCACCAAAGTATTAAACTTTGCATGTTCAAGCCAAAACACAGAATTCCGACCATTTTTGTGGTCGGAACTTTCGGTTAAGTGGTCGCAAGTATGTGTTTTTGGTCTGAACTTGTAAACTTTGATACTTTGGTGGCAGTAATTTGCAAAAAATAAACATTAAGGCTGTAATTCGCAAAAGTGTTAAACTTTCAGGCTGTAATTCACAAATTATTCAATTGAAAATGAGGAAAGTTGGTGGCTGTTGTTGGGGAATGATCCATTTTAATATAATTAATTTGTATAGTCTTAGAAAGGTTACTTATAACTTTAAACAAGTACTAATGATTTTACGACCCATTTGGTTAGTGGTACTAAATTGTGGTAATGAGAATGATTTATAGTGTGAAATTTCATATCATTCCCATGGTAATGAAAATTTGATCATACAATTTTTTTTGTTTATAGATTTCCATTACCACCTAATACCACATCTTCCAATGGTAATGCATTGAAATGAATTTTATGAAGAAAATGAGATGATTAGGGTTAGAGAAGCATGATCATCAAAGTAGCCAAAAGATTTTTCAACTATAATTACATTAGTTTTTTCATTCCCATTACCATCGTTTATTCAATTGAAGAAATAGACTACTATATGAACTCGTCTTATGGTGAGATAGTTCACAAAAACTTGCGTAAGACCGTCTTAGAATAAGACGCGGCCCAATATGGAGTCCATCAGCTTTTTTTCCTTAATCTGTGCATTTTTCAATTTTGTTCTTAGAGGTATCAATTTTTACCTTAAATATATCAATTTTGAAAAATTGATATATTTAAGGTAAAAATTGATATCTCTAAGAGCAAAATTGAAAAATGCACATATTAAGGAAAAAAAGCTGATGGACTCCATATTGGGCCGCGTCTTATTTTAAGACGGTCTTACCCAAGATCTGCTGGAGATAGTTTCATACAAGACGAGCCGGTCGATTGGGCGGTTTAGTTAGGCATTAAATTCTAGAATAAGCATGGAAAGGCGGTGATTGGGTGAAATAAAACTCCACGAGCGAACCACGTACCGCTTTCACTCGCGGCCAAAATTCTGCCCACGCCATTAGACCCTTTTCCTATTTGATTTCCATTTCCTCCTCGATCCAATACCTCCATTTTCAAACTTTCTTTCTCTCTCCAAACCTCCATCAATGGCGACGGGCCTCCTCCGCCGTAGCACCACAACATCCATATCATCTCCTCTTACCAGACTCCTCCTCTCTCGTCTCTACTCCACCGATTCGGGAAAATCATCCACCAAAACATTCTCTATCTATCGATGGAATCCCGACAAACCCTCAAAACCCGAACTCCAGAATTACGAGATCAATCTTAAGGAATGCGGTCCTATGGTTCTTGATGCACTCATCAAGATCAAGAATGAAATCGATCCTTCACTCACCTTTCGCCGATCTTGTCGCGAAGGGATTTGTGGTTCTTGTGCTATGAATATTAATGGGTGTAATGGACTTGCTTGTCTCACGAAGATTGAATCGGGTGGAAGTGCTACGATGATTACTCCGCTTCCTCATATGTTTGTTATTAAGGATTTGGTGGTGGATATGACTAATTTTTATAATCAGTATAAGAGTATTGAGCCTTGGTTGAAGAGGAAGAATCCTGCTCCTGAAAAAGGGAAGGAGTATTATCAAAGTAAAGAAGATAGGAAGAAGTTGGATGGGATGTATGAGTGTATTCTTTGCTCTTGTTGTAGTACTTCTTGCCCTAGTTATTGGTGGAATCCTGAGTCTTATTTGGGTCCTGCTGCTTTGCTTCATGCTCATCGGTACGTTTTGTGTCTTGTTTCTATTTACTTCTCATTCAATTCCATCGTGTTTTTATTTTTTGCTGGAACTTGTGTTGATTTTATAGGGTAGTATATATATATTGGCCAAAACTTGGTTCTAAGAATGGCAGGGGCGTTGCAAAATACACAAGCTGTTAAATAATACATTTCCCCCCAAAATTTGAGTGCCTAAACACAAGTAATTAAGCGAAAGTGAAAGTTATGTAAACAAATATATGAAACCTTAAGTTGAGGATTTGATAGCTGGGCATGGAAGATGATGGAATTAGGAGATTGGAAATTTGTGTTATTGGAGGAATTGATTTTACTTCTTATGGATTAGTGTGATTTTTGTAGCAGAAAGAATTGGGTTAGCTGTTATTAGGACATTGAATTGATGGAATTTTGTGTTTCTCTTACTTGATAAAAGAAAGTATCTTTGTGGATTGAAATATCATTAATGTTGAAGTTAATCGAAAAATGATTTTGAAGCATGGAGAACTTTGGATCATGAAGTTATAGTGTCATATTTGGCTAGAACTGTGGGTCATGATTCGTGTTGTACCTGAGATTTCCAAGCCCTTTGTCCTTTGGAACATCAGATTTTACTTTCGTTTTTCTTCAATAATCTATATTTATGATTGTTCCTTACTACCAAGTGTTTGGAACTTAGAATTTGTATTATCTAGTTTAGAAGTACATCCAAGTCACGGCATTTTTTGGATGCTTGATATAATTCACCATGATGGTGCAATTTTTATGCAAATGGGTTGCATTTCACTAACAAGCTTTTTCTTGGAACATAATCTGTCTAATTCTTGGATATTTTCTAAGGAAATAGTTCTCAGATTTGACTGATATGTGTTTATTTTCCATTCTTTGATAATTAGGACATTCAAAATGGGATTTGATCCTTCATTCTTCTATTAGCAGTCAAATCAATTAGCTTATGTATTATGGAGTGTATTAATCGATTATGCCTTTCACCATAATTTAAAAAGCTGATGACACCTATTCACCTAATAGTAGAAGTAAGGAGAAAATAATACATGTAATATTCATCTTGTAGCTTTATTAACCGCACACCTCCCTGAAAATGCTTTATAATTTCCTCTGTTATTTCTTACTTTATGCCCACACCAATCCGTCTTGTAGCACAATCTTTCTATTTGACTAATGTTTCTCTAATAGATGATCAACCGTACCTTTCAGTTTTAAAGGGTTCCTATTAGTATTTGGACTTTGCATATACGTTATATATAGCTAAATTATGTCAAAGTTTTAATTCCAACAATATGAGGTCTGGATTTATAGGATATTTGTTGCAATTGAAGTGGAAAAAAGTATTCTTAAACCTCATAGAGTTGAGCGTACTCTGTATCCCTCTGTCAACAAAGTAATGTATTTTAGTGTTCTGCGGTGGAATAACTACAAGCAAACTATGACATTAGAAGATTTAACCTCTAATACCTTAGGTAGACTGACACTTCATTGCTCCTGTTCCTGTACATATTTGAGCAAATTGAAATGTGTTATTGCTAGCTTGGGATCCTGTAATGGCTTTTCTGCAAAACATGTAGAAGCTCTGATCACCCTTACAAGCGTTGGTGGGTGGCTCTTTGAGATAGAAGTGCCACAGAGATGCATGTCTTTATACAGCCAAGGTCCATATTATTTTGCATATCCATCGTTCTTGTATAAGGAGGATGCATTTCAGGAGACTCACATGCATAGCTTTTCTTATTTGGCTGATGTATGTTTATGATTACTGTATAAACCACAACATTCTTTGTTGTGTGTTTGTCAACGTTCAGGTCTCTTACAGCGACTTTCAAACTTATTTACCTATAAGATTGATCCTCGACCTTTATATTTCATTTTGGGTTCAGCACAAATATGAGAATTGTGAGAGGAATGAACTACATATCTTTTATTGTACCTGGATTTTTCTTTTTTTCTCGACATGCCTTTCACAGTTTTCTTGCGGTGCTATTCTTGTTACGTCAAAGGGAGCATGCTCTTATTCCTTTGACATGCTCCTGAAATTGGGTACTCAGTATAGCATCAAATGCGTTCCTGCCTGCCCACTTTTACTACATGTGTTTTTCCCTATTCTCTTTTTTGTGTTGAATATTTTGAGATATAGCACTTCCTGAAATTGGGTACTCGGTATAGCATCAAATGCGGTCCTTCAAGTATTTTGATCTGGATAACATTTTCGTTTTTGATCAAAAGAAAGAAGGATTGTTATAGCTTGAGTTGCGAAGTCGTCAAAAACTGTTTGAACAGTTTAGGATGGGGTGCAACTTTTTAGCTTTTCTTTCCCTTATATTGCATACCCCCATTTCCTATTTGTTTAGTCTTATGAACCATCCAATTGCGAAATGTTTACAACACCTTTTTTCATGCTTACAGATGGATAGCTGATAGTCGTGATGAGTATACTAAGGAAAGGCTAGAGGCAATTAATGATGAATTCAAGCTCTATAGGTGTCATACAATTATGAATTGTACAGCTGCCTGCCCAAAGGGTTTGAGTCCTGCAAAGCAGATCCAGCAGATCAAACGTCTCCAGCTTGCTTAATCATTACTTTCGATTTTTGATGTTTCCGATTAGGTTCAATTGCTTCGGTGCATAATGTATTGATGAAAATTTTTAGTTGGAATATTGATTTCCAACCAGCTTGAATATGCAGCAGCGAAATAATGTCTGAAACTGTGTTTACTTGATCTGTGATGCTGCTTATTTGTTTCTAAAACATTTGAGTGCAGTGAAAAGTATTTAAATTGACAAAGGTTTATATAATAAATTAAAGTTGTGATTTCTGTCTGTTTTACATAAGTTAAGTTATATGGAACGACGAGTTTGTTCTCGAACAATGTCTACATTATCCCGGTCGAGTTCTACTCCTAGTTTGATAACTAGAAGCAATCTCTTGATGAAAGTATGGGTTCTTTCTGTAATTAGTTAAAACATATTTTAATTTTCTCCATGTTTTAAAGTTGTGCATGCTTTAATTAAGCTAGACATCAAAATGACATTGAAGTTTTACATGTCTAAGCACCTCCATGTATGAGCCTCATAAAGGATTTAAAGCATTAATGAGGCTAGAAGACATCACCGTCCATTCATACAAATTTGGCTTAGTCTTGAAGTCTACCTTCTATAATCTCCATCTTTTGTTGAAACTTGGAGATAGTCTAGCCTCAAATCTATATTGAAAACGACCTACAAGCCTATTTATTAATTGTAGTTGTAAATTAATGATATTTAATGCCTCTTCCCACAAATTAGCCTTAATTTTTCTTTTTAGTTTGTTCCATTAAATTTACCCTATTTTTTATTTTTGATAGAATTTAGAAAATGAGTCTGGGCAACCCAACGATGAGGAGTAGTTCACTCATAAACCCAAAGAAGATTTACTGCTAAAACCGATTGGTGATAGGAGTTACTCCTTGAGTTTATATAAAGTGACTCTTAGTTTTATTCTCATCCAAACGTTAACTCTACATTTTCATGCCATCTAACAAATCCTCCCACCTTACTACAAAATATACCTTTTGACTACTTTTATTTAATTTTCGCTCTGTTATACTTGAAGCTATTTCTTTAAAACATCGGATTTAATTATTATTTGCTCGAAAATTCAACGACAAAAGCAAGATGAAAATGGGAACATGAGGAATCAGAATGCATCTAAGCATTGATTCCTATGAATTTTATAAACTGTTCAAAAGATTTTGAAAAAATATGAGCATGAAAATGTGGTTTCATTACTTGCTTTACTTTTCCATTGAGATTTTCTATAATGGAATATACAATAGATGATTTTTATTCAATAAGTTATTACTAGAGGATTATGCTTTAGCTTTGATCCTCATAAATAGGGAAGTGTCATACAATCACTATCCACATACAGCTTCTACAGCTAAGCTTTTCTTCACTCCCCTACACGGATCCCCAAATGTGCCAATCGATACTCCGATCTTGCAACTACGAGCTCCGACACATTCCTGTACAAAAATTTAGATGTTCGAGAAATCAGCCGAACTCAAAGGAACGATAAAAAGACCGTAGAAGAGTTGATAAGGGTGGAGTATCCTACCTTCTGAACAATCGGAAGTGCATGTAAACTCTTGCATTTACCGTGCGAGTATGTTCCACAAGACCCTTGAGGCGTACCAAAGCTTGCAAACTTAATTGAGGAAATCACTTGATTTGGTGAAGGGCACTCCAATGATAGCGTAGGCCCTACGTTCTTTCCTGTTTGATCGGTAGTCCACATATCAACAGGAGGTGGATGAGACTCAGATACATGTGAGCACAGGCTTCCAACTTGTTTGGTGGTGAACGATATCTTTGTCGGATCTCCACCTATCTCTTCAAATATCACAAGCACATTACCATTCGGTTTTATCCATGAACGAGGGACATGGTACCTGCAATACAGTCATTAGATTCCAGGTTCTAAATGATAGGTTTTAGATGATAGTAACAACCCGTTTGGAAACTGGTACTAAATGGCGAGAATGGTAATGGATTTTCGTGTATTCATTCCAATGCATTACCACCTAAACATGTGGTATTATGTGGTAATGCAAAATTGTGTACAAAAAACCTTTTTCATGATCACTTTCATTATCATGTTAATGACATGATACATATGAAAATTTACACTACAAACTATTCTAATTAAATACCACCAATTAGTATCATTAACCAAACGGGCCGTAAGTACTAACACTTACAATGTTTGCGTTGGTTGTCCGCAATTCTTGCGACATTTGTCTGAATTGAAAGGTCCTCGATAATTACAATAATCGGTGCAACCAGCGCTTGGCGAGATGAAGGATGGCCAATAGCGTCCGATACTCTGCCCATTCACCCATGCCTCACCTTTCCCCATCCCAGTGAAGTCCAGAGCAAGTGGGTCATTACCATCAGGAGCATCAAAAGTTGTCTAGCAGAAAATATTTCAGGATTAGCATATAGTCATACTCATAACTAGAAACACTGGCATATATTTTATATCCATCCCCTGATTTTGCCTCATACACTATTTTAGTCCGTCTCACTGAGTTTTCCCCATAACTAATTTTGGATTAAAATCAATAATTACCCGGGTAAAGGACATGGCCCCACCTACAATGCCCCTCTAAAATATCACTTCTCTATATTTCTTATGTCATCGCCTGATGAGAAATCTCAGAGGAACAAAGGAGTATTTATTAATTAACCCCATAATTTTGAAAGGGTTCATATTATTAAGCTGTTAAGACTCAAAAGTAAATGTTTTAGAAGTGAGTTTGAGTCTACCTTGTACCAAGTTAGGGGAAGATTCTTGGGAAAAGCAGATGAGTCCCAAAGAGAAGAACTTCCACTGGACAGATCCAAGTCCTCCCCTTTCAATCCAACCTGCATAAAACAAAGAACTTAAATCTTTAGATTCTAAGTGTTCAGAAATTCCCTTTTCCTTCTACTGCTTCTGTGTTGTATGAAATCTAGTGCTTCAAGAGCTACGCAAAAGTTATTAGATACATCGAGGATTATGTACCCAGCCACTCATCATCATTATACCAGTATATTCCGCTCATAGAAATTGTGCTAGAGCATGTAACATATCTTGGGCTCTCAACCATCAACTTAAGTTTTTGGTTGAGTTTGTTCCTTAATATGGTATCAGAAGCCAACGTGACAAGACGTCACGGGTTCGAATCTCAACCACCTCTCATTTGAAGTGGAATATTTAGCCTCGGGTATAAAGTGGGTCTGTTTTGCATCCAAACTTCTAGCCCAAAGGGCTCTCATGTAAGGGGGTGTTTATGTAACACATCATGGGGCCTCAACCACTAGCTTAAGCTTTTGATTGAGTTGGTTCCTTGATATGATGTGATCGAGGACCGGATGATAGCACACCATGCCCTTATCAAAGGAGACAAGGAGGTTGCGGCATGTGAGACCTTCGGCTCAAAGTACCCAACCGCTCATCAAATTATAATGTTTAAGAACCATACATAACAGTACATTACATTATCTCAATGCCATACATAACAGTGAGCGGCACAAATAAATAAAGGCATAAAGAAAGATAGACCTGATATGTCCATTGCTGTGAAGAGAGATCGACTGTAAGGCCACCACTAGAGCTTCTCAGCAACAGAGGACCAGTAACACCAGCACCCGCTAAATCAAAAAACGCTCCATAGTTCTGCAAAGCCATATTTGTAAACAATAGTCAATTTAAGGCGAAATTTTATCATATATGTTAAGTTGTAAGAAAAAATCAGAGTTAACTGACCGCGAGTCCCACAGTCAAGCTTAAGAGATCAATTGTGTTTTTTCCCATGTTAAATGTTGCAGGAATGTCCACTGAAATCTTATGATTTCCTTTGGGAGCAAAGCTGGTTGCTGCTCAGTTCCAAACAACAAAGAATTGTCACAACTAGAAATAGCAGAAATTCAAAGATTGACAAAAGATGATCATTACTATTGGATGCACATCCAAAAATATAAATTAATAAATAAAGTGCTTTCTAAAAGTAGTACATTTTATTCTGATCCTTAAAATTCAGCATTGCATAAATACTTGTTTACCCTTTTTAGATTTTCCATTCTTACCGAATACACAATTATTTTATGTTTTCCATCACCGCAATGTCATTAAGCGGCACCCACCCAAAGTGTGCTTTGGGAGGGTCGGTTGTACGCTGTCTTACTGTTGTCAATGATAAGACTAACAAAGAGGTTGTTTCCGATCGACCCTTGACAGTGAACGTCATGTCCAGCTTCACATAAATAAGTGAACATGATTTAGTCTGTCCGAATCTAGGCCTGATACTTTAGAATTTTCATTTTAGACACCTAGATCTAGTTTTCAAGTTTCATTGTATCAATAATGGATGTAATAAAGCTGTAATGTTTTACCAGTGAGCTTCCCATTGATGAAAATATGAAGTCCATGCCCAAGTGATTCTACATGAAGAACAGCTTGAGATCCATTCTGAACAAATGGTTCATCACCTTTGACAAGCATGCTGCAATACATAGAAAGTATTATTGTTAAGACTTTGAAAGCTACTATTGTTAAACTTTGAAAGCAACTCGGGAAACTAGGATGACATACTGACTAGTAAGGAGTAACTAGATAGGTGTATGAGATATTAAAAAAAAAAAAAAAAAAAAAAGAAAAGAAAAACTAGATAGGTGTATGTAGAACAAGTATAACTTTAATAGACTATTACACTGTGTTTGGATGGCAAATTAGGAGAGATAAGAAAGGAAGGGAAGGGGAAGAGAAGGAAGGGAAAGGAGCGGATCAGGAGGGAGTGTGCACCTTGTTTGTTTAGAAGGGAAGGGAAAAGGAAAGAAAATTTATCCATGTTTAGGAGAGATTGTATTCTTTCCAATTTAGGAGAGATTGTATTCTTTACAAAATTTCTCCATGTTTTTCCTGCAGACCCCTCCCCTCTCTTTTTGTTATCCAAACAACGGATACTCCATCCTTCCAAATCCCTCCCCCTTCTTTCCCTCCATTTCTCTCTATCCAAACACGTTGTTAATACTATAAAGACATCAAAAGCAACTGATAATGTTAATAATGGTATAAGCGTTTTAAACAAATACACAACTTGAATATACCTCGATGAATACCACAAGTAGTCACTTTTGTCAGCTGTTGTATTAATTTGCTCCAGTAGACCAGGCTTTACAAATGCCTGTGTCTTCGATATGCCTACTGGTTCACGAAACCAGCTCCAACTAGACTGAATATCGCTTGCAGAATCAAGGTTGTATTTCAGAGACTGAGGAATGTATTTCGGAAGCATTGCCATAGAATTTATCTGGCAGAAGAAAATTTCATTGCTTGTTATCTTTCAGTTTGTTAGTTGTTACTATTGACGAAATATAAATAAAACTCTTCATAGCATTATCAGCTTGCACATTGACAAGATTTAAACCCAATGTAGGATACTGTTACGAAAATAGTCTACAAAAAGCCTATTTGAGGCCCTTATACTTTCTCCGTTCTAAAATGCTCGCACCCGATTGTGACATGTTATGCGAAAAAATATCACTATACGGCGGAAGTATCTCAGAAAATCCATGAAAACCATATGCAAAGAAGTAATTTTCTTCGACGTTTTAAATTAGTTTCATTTTCTATTTCACTTTCAAATGAACTAGTAAAATGCGTACATAACAAGTATGAGGCTCACCCTTGCAGTGTTTAGAACCACATTTTTGCAGTCAGGCAAGATGCTCACAGACCATGCAGGCAACTGATATGAATTTCCATTGAATTTCACAGTCGCATCAGATTTTGTGTCCACGTTGGCCAAAAATGCTGCACATGCAGAATCTGTTTTGTAGATTGCAGCCTGAAAAATATATAGTGGTTAATAATTACTCTTGAGGTGTATCTGGAACTTCCAAAGTATTTCATGGAACATGTTTATCTACTCTCATTATTTCCCAAGATAAATGCAATAAACACAACGACAATGTGAAATTGTGAAAGCTTTAAATTTAACATAACGGACGGATGGCTACATGAACCAAAACAAATCAACATGAGGGATCATCGGTAACAAATCTTACATTGCATTCCGGCCCTACTACTATCCATTACAACTAAGAAAATCAATTCTAATGATCATCTACATAGTACATCCTTCATTTGTTCCATCTACTGTCACATGGTACTACAAATCTTTCACTCAATAGAAATCATCTTCAACCTACCTCATCTTCCTTCAAGTTCTTCATAGTTAACTAACTGTAAAATATATACAATTATATTCTTCATTCTGAATGTACCCTTTAGAGTATATCAACTCATCCATCCAAACATATACATCATAACTATCCCAAATTTCCTACAATGATCTCTTCTCAAAGCCCAACATTGTTACCCATAGTATTGATTTAATGGTAGTCGTAGAATTTTCACTGTAACCTTAGTGGTACATCTTGATTGCATAATATTCTGGTCCGATCTTTCCATTCGAGTCGGCTTAAGTTTTACATCTTTATCAATATTCAATATGCCATTCTTGTTAAAACTTAAGCCAAGATACTTGAATAACTCACTTGCAAAGAGCTAATTTGCATCTACTTTTTGTAATACCTCTACTATGACTCTTTGTGCCAAAACAATATTCTATCATATTTCAATTTAGTTTATGCCCTTTAAATTTTTGATTGTAATATTCGTTTCTCTATCTTAGCATTGATCCACCCCTAGTTTCATCCAGTAATATGATGTCATGAGTGAATAACATGCCATTGAAACTTCTTGGATTTATCATGTTATCTCATCTAGGACCACTGCAAACATAAAAGGTCTCTTAGAGTAGAACCTTGATGTAGACTAATCGATTGGCAAATCTTGGACGCTTAAGCAAAACTTCAATTGGAATGGAAACGATATAGTCAAGCTAATGGTAACTTCGAGTGGAATGCAAGAACGAGAAGATAGCTAACGAACAAGAAGTCTAACATTTTACAAGACTTAAAAACATACGATTGAGATATTTATGGCATTAGTGATCGAGAATGGTACCTCCAAATTTGAACCTAGAGAAGAGTAGGTGGGATCAGTTGCTACCATTGCTGCCTCACAAAGCTTTATCGCCTTATGTACATCTTTTAAGTGGCCCCATTTTGGCTGCCTGATAATACCTTGATTTCATTTTCATACAAAAGAAAAGAGAAAAAAAATTTCAATAATCAGTCTTTGATGCTGCAGGACTTAAACAGCTATAAGAAAATTCTTGGAACTCACTTATGTGCAGTAAAATTCATCGACTTACAATAAACTACTGCCTTAAGTAGATAAAAAGCATACCATATTCATCAATCGGAGCATCATAATCATAAGTTGTGGTGATGAATGGTCCGCCAGAAGTGCGTTCGAAGTTGGTTCCTCCATGGTACTGTTTTGCATATATGAGACATCGGACACAGCCATTACTTCCTGGTTTCTATGAAGATTCAAAAGTATTTGAACTTAAATCAGGAACAGAGTACTACCATGTAATAGTTTTGCATTGTGCCCCCTCGTTGGTAAAAACGTGCCACTGAAAAAGCCAAGTCTTCAACAGGTCGGTAAGGTATAGCATCGCCAAAGCCAGAAAACCTAATACCCCGGAAACACAAACATCAAAAGCCATGATAATCTATCGAAGAAGTCTTGTAAGATTTGAGTCATGAGCCAATATCATAGCTTTTTGCAGAAATACAAGGAAGGATGGTTTGAAAAAACAGGGAGAGCTCGTGAACCTCACCACCCGCTCCAATTTTCAGTCCATAGTTTTGGCTTTTGGTTGGAGTTCGGTGTGAACTGATCGCAGTAAAACCCATTACACGTATTGATCTGTATTAACAAGAAGTCCGATAAGAGAGCAATTTGGTTTGTTCTTCGCATAGTAACAGATTGTGTGTATAGCAAATGTTAGAATAATCAGACTTACAATGGGATCAGGAGCATCCGCCTGCTGGCACATAACCCATGGTACCCCAGTATCCAAAGACACAGCCATGTTTGCTGCCCACTTAATGTAAGATTTCCCGGCTTCCCCATACGCTTTATCAACATTACCATACTCATTTTCAATCTGTAAAGCACAAAATATTATTATAGTGTTCGGCATAGCAGTTTGAGTAGTTGTTAATTGTTCAACTAGCTTAAAACACTAATTTAAATAGAAAAAAAAATCATTGTTCGGTAAAGTAGCATTTTAGGTAACGTTGCTGTAGGTAGTTTTTTCAGAACATTACTATGTGTATGGTTCCAAAATAAAAGGTAGTATAAGATTTTTTTCAACATTTTTCTTAACAAATTATATTCCAACAGATACCATAAGCACTACTTTTGTCGTTCAATTATAATTCACGCAAAAAATCAAAGGGTCAAATATAACCGCAATCGGACAACTACAACTACACAGAGCTAACAGCCACCCCCACAACTACTTTGCGTTGAAAATACCCTAAACGTCACTAAAACAAACACTTAACTAATGATGTAACCAAAGACCCATGTCATCAATTGTTATATTAGTCAAAACAAGACAACTCTAATAGTCTAATTCATTAAATATACTTTAGGTAATTCTATCACATATTAGCTCAACTACCACATCATTTTCAACATTCATCATGAAAGAAGGATCAATTAAATTATAAGACTAACCTGGGACAGGATTATGGGTCCTCCTTGAGATGCATATAGGTTGTTTTGCTTCATCAAATCCACGATATACGCAGTGAATCGTTGCATCTCTTCCTGTATCATGATCATCAAATTTTTTCAGTAATATATTTCTCAAAACTAATTTATGAAACTCGATATCATAAGGGCGAAGATGAAGACCTTAAATGGTTCATTATCGGTTCGAAATTTGATTCCAGGGATGAAATGTAACCAAACAGGAAACCCACTGCATCAAAATCAGCCATTAAAACTTCCAAGGGAGAAAATTCATGACAAATGGTGGGGATAATTGACATTATTACTAAGAGTAGAATAACTAAGAAAGAAAAAAAAATAGTAAAAGAAATTACCCATAATTCCATTCAGCACAAACATAAGGACCAATCCTTAGATGAACATAAAGCCCAGCTTCACCCACTAATTTCACAAACTTGACTAAATCTTTTCTACCAGAAAAATCATACTGCATTTATTGCCATAAATATGAATGGGGTTAATAATTAAACTTATGTATCATCAAATTGGTATATCATAACTTGATTCAGTCAAGTTTCTAAAATAAGAAACACCATAAACTCAAGTAAAACTTTATTAATATTTCCACTTATATGCCATGAAAAGATTAATAATAATAATTAAACAATAATCAGCATCCTCAGATTCAAGAAAGGGTCACACCCACTAAATGGGTATAATCATTTTTGCGCTCATTTCTCCTGCCCTCTCCCTCGAGGGATATGGGTATAATTTATCCGTTACCTCTACCCCAGACCCTGACTACTTTACCCGGGACATGGCCGATGACCATGAACATGAACATGCTTTTTAAACTCGAAACCATGATCACACTGCAACACCTAAATCGGAACATCAAGGCTCCCCTTCCCCATGAAGCCATCAAGCAATAATCGAACCTAAAATCAAACAACAACATTTCTTCATCCCAACGTCATAAAATGACTCCTACGACGAGTGGGGTTCAGAGTTGAGGACCAGATATACGCAACCTTACAATAGCAACCATGTTTCACATAAATGAAAATGCACTACATGAAAACCAAAAGGAAAGAGAAAAGAAAAGGAAAAACCTGGCCTTTAACTGGTTCATGCAAATCCCAGAAAACATAAGTCTCAATTATGTCTAATCCACCATCCTTTGATTTTTGAATAAGGTCTGGCCACATCTACTCACACAAAATTAAAAAACAAAAAAATAAATTAATCCCAAAAACAAGAATTACCAAACATAAAATAATTTAAAATTAGAAAAACAAAAAAAAATGGAATCAAATCTGAGACCTCGGGAGTGCTGCGAGGGTAATGTATAGAACCCGAGACAAGAACTCTACGTTTTCCATCAATGACAAGAGCTCGATGATCATACGTCACATTATACGCAGCAAACGACGTCGTAATCAAAACACCCACCATTAACATAGAAAACATCACCATTTTTATACCCATCATCATCATTAATTTTCACAAACACTTTTCCAAAAGGGTATTTACTTTTTGTTGATTCTATTAATATATACTCCTATTCATTATGATTAGTACTTCATTTTTGATGTATTTATAAGAAATTTTAACTTAATGGATAATGGATGATTATATTATATTGTTACTCCAAGCTTAGTTTAGCTAGCTTCTAGCAAAACTAATGGAGAAAGCAAAATGTTGCTTGGCCGCTTTGTAAAAGAAAAACCCACAAAAAAGAATCAAAATTTATGAAAAAAATAACTCAAATTCTTAAGCTAAGAAACTAAAGCACGCTTCCTTCCATTACTTATCTTAAGATTGATGAAGATCAGATAAGAATGATATATCATTAAAGATAAAGAAAGATGAAGTTATGAATATATAGTTTGTATAGAATTGTTTATGAGATTTTTGTGTCTTCTTCTTAAATGTGGGTTTAATGGTAGGGTTGATGTTCATATTTTATAGTACTAGGAGCTTTTATCTTCTTCTCAAATAAAATTTACGAACTTTTATGTTATTGGCCACAGAGGTGTTCATTCGGGTTATCGGGTTGATTTCGGGTTAGGTGTTTCGGGTCGGTTTAACATTGGGTTTTGTGATCACATTACTTTTTACATAATTGTAAATCTATTTTTAAGTCGGGTCAAATCGAATTCGGTTATAAAGTCGGGTATCTATCGGGTCATCGGATCTGTTTTGAACACCTCAATGATTTTTATAAAAAAATATATTTATGTGGAATCTTGATAAACTCGTTTTAATATACTCTATATTTTTTAAATATTAACTTTTAAAATTTTTTAAATTTTTATAATTAATATTAATTGACTTTTAAATTTGCATTAGGATATGTGAAAAACTAAATATAGAAAGTATTATTTTTAATTTAAAATGTAAATAAAAAAGAATAAAAAAGGGAGAGACGTAATAATGTGAATAATGGGTAGTGTAGGGTGTAGTGACGGATGAGTCATAGGAATTGAACTGAAACACTAATGAAATGAAAGTGAAGAAGTTGGGAGGTGAAGTAATAGTAGTGTTTAATGGAGGTGTGATAAGATTATTTGTCTCATATCGATAAATTAAATAAAACGAGTTCTTTTTTTCTATTGTCATATAGTTTTGAGATGATATCTTTTTAGCTTATGAGTGTAAGCGTTTTGTGTTTCTCTGATTATATATATGTTGACAGAAGTGTTTATTCGGTTCATCGAGTTGATTTCGGGCCAGATGTTTTAGGTCGGTTCAAAATTGGATTTTGTGTCCATATGGGGTTTACATAATTGTAAATTCATTTTAAAGTCGAGTAGAATTGGATTTGGTTACAAAATCGAATGAATATCGGGTCATCAAATCTATTTTAAACACCTATAATGCTAATATTGACAATAGATTCAGCTCAACTTTAAACAAGTATAAGAGTAATAATCAGGTGGAGGATGGTACTGGTTAAGTTGGAGTGGTCCATAGTAATTATCAAGATTTTCAAGCTTTGATGACCTACCACGTGAATGGGCCGGGAAACGGACGATAATGAATGTTTTCTGTTGAATCATATCATCATTCTTTTTCTTATTTTGTTATTTGATTTTATTTTTTTTTTCGGGCTCTGTTATTAGGTTTTGTTTGGTTATTGTGAATTTTATATATTTATCTCAGCCAATTTTCTAAGAGATCGTCTTTTAAAAAGACGTCACTTATGCCCAATTCATTAAAGCTTGTTTCTTACATTTACTCTACATTTTCCCTAACAAACCAACCCAACTAGAGATGGTCTCTTAAAGAGACCGTCTCTCACAAGAACTTGTGTATCTATATAGGTTGTGTGAATAGGAGGATTAGATGAAAATTTGTTAGGAAGCAAACAAATTATTCAACTTGATAGATTAATTTACTATTATTAATATTTATAGATAAAATTAGGAAATTGATGTTAAATATAATATAATTTGAAAATTATTATGTAAGTTTTCTAAAAATTTTAGTAATTATATTTTGTTTTTTATTACAGGTTGTTAAGTTGTTCAAATGAGTTTATTCATAAATTTGAAAGAGAGTCTTGTGAGATTAGTGACTGAGAGTCTTATCAGGGAGGATTTAAGAGTTGTTTAGTTGAAACATGTAGCATTTGTCGCTAACATTAATATAAAACTAAAAGTTATTTCAACTAAAATAACAATTTTTATAGTCATGTATCATTATTTGATAGGTATTTAGTTGTTTTTTTCTAAATAAAATCTAATCTAGTACATTTGGCTAAAAAAAATACTTATTACACAAAAATAAAAATAAAACTAAATAATTGTGGAATTAAATATAAGTGTGTGAAATGAAAAAGTATTAATGGGGGATATTCGTTTGTCTTTCGGTGAGATAAAATAAATCAGAAATGTTAAGAAAATAGTAAGGACAACTGAGACCAAATTTGGAATTTGTTGAGTGTGCAAAGTGCCACTTCACTTTCTATTTTTCCTTCGCATGCCGACACCTTAACGTGCCTTCTTTTGTCGAAAACAAATTTTTATTTGAGATCGTTTATGCAATAGACATCTCAAGTTTTGAGGTCGGCCCAATTAATAAATTAAAAAAAACTAATTGGTAGTTTTGTAAATTAAAAATAAAATATAAGCTGGACTCTTGTCTCAAGAGAGGGTCTGTTCAACAGAGGGTTTGTCAAATAGCTCCACCAATTTCTTACAAACTAGAACTCTAGTACCCTTAGATGGGGATGGTCATGGGTAGACCTTGAAAAATTGATCTAACCCAAAATTAATCTGAATTTCGACCGAGAAAATTGGGTTGAGATCCAAAAATTCTAACTCGAACTCAAAAACGACCGAACCTAAGAAACCTATTAAAAAGAGTCAGGTGGGTTGGATTTGTTGGGTTGTACAGTTGTTAAAAAAAAGAGTAAAACTTCTTTACTTAGGCGTACAGACAAAAAAAACTAATGGAGTATTCCTTTATTTAACATGTTCTTTACTTTTGTAATTATAGATATTTAAATATAAATTGTTGCATTTTGTGAGTCATTTGGATATCTTTTTTGTAGTATCATGCATTTTAAACTTTTCAATGTTTCTTTATGTTGAGTTATTATTATTTGATCATATGAAAGATGTACCGCGATTTTATCGTGATTCGATTAGGCTCCATACTATTTTTTTTTGGAAAAAAAAAGTATATATTTTCAAATTCAATGAATCCCACAATTTTTTTAAGCTAACCTAGAAAAAATTAAAATGACAATTCGTTGAGTAAATTTAGTACTCTCTCTGTTCTTTTAAGTTTGTCCACATTCTATAACGAACAGTTTTAAAAGTTTGTTCTATTTAGAATATTTTCCTATTTTGGAAAGTTTTTATCTTCCATATACTCTTTTTATCTCTCATTTAACCCTAATTTCTCTCTCATAATATCAATACTTTCATTAATTCACACCACTATTCTAATAAAATAATACTACTCTATATCTACAAAGATTTCACCTTTCTTAATTTGTGTAAAATTTTCAAATAGGATAATAAAAAAGAACGGAGGGAGTACAATGAAATCTTTAAAATGTAAAAAAAGTTTAAATTTTCATGTCCTTAGGATATGGGTCCACCAAAAATTAGTGGTCTGCATCTAAGTCTAGTTGAACCTGACTCATGACCATTCTTATTCTTTGATGATCCAATGAACGCACTTAATTATTCTAGGTTGAGCGACGATAAGAAGACACAGAGTGACTACCAAGACTCTGTGAGGTAGCCTGTTGATTGGACGACATATTTATGTGCACACAGGCTGATCCTAATACATTTAGACAATGGTCTTGATACCCTACTCCTAGTAGACAACCCAAAGGATAATGTAGCTCCCGGGCTAAGAGACATAGTCAGCAAGATTGGACAATTACTCCACCTGATCACCTCGGCCAGGCGGACCTACAAGTGCACGATATTTACCTTGCTATGAAGGACACAAAACTAGGACTGTATACAAGGGTAGTGAGTGTAAGCCTACGATTCTAAAGAGTCATATGAGGCAGGGCCGTTCCTGACCATAGGCAAAGTAGACATTTGCCTAGGGCCCAAAGTTAGAAAGGGCCCTAAAATTATAAAATGTTAGTTAATGAAGTAGACATTTAAAATTTGCAATGTATGAGTAGTTTTTTTATCATTTAAGAATTATATGATACGCCTATGTTTTTAATGCTAATTATAATCTATAGGGTTCATCTCTGTTATTTTTTCAAATACTCGTTAAAGTTCAAAATCAACCCTCCATAAAGAGGGCCCATACAATACCAGGAACGACAGTGCTATGAGGGTAGTGAGTGATTGATGAATAGTGCTACCTCCTATACAACCCATTAATCGCATTTAACTTTTTATACTTGCCAAGACAAATATATTAACCTTTATTTTCAATTAAAAATTCAAAAAATTTAATATTAATTAAAAATTTAAAATTAAATATAATCCTACGTGTCTAAAAACCTAGGGACAATAATAGTGAGTGAATAAGAGGGGGGTAGTTCCTAACTTCCTATAACAGCGGATGTATAAATAATTCTCGTAGTTCTTAATCTGATGTTGCCCACGCACAAATCAGAATGAAGTTTGTTTGATTAAGAATTTAAGATTTAAGGTTTTGATTTTTCCTTCCGCTTGGTTTGCCCTTTGAAATTGGCGGTGATTTCCATAAATTTGCCGCGGAGTTAGGGTTTTAGAGATTGAAAATTGAAGAGATGAGCAGCCCTAATAGATTTGAGAAGACTTTTTCAAGGAAGAACAAAAAGAATGATGATGATGATAAAGGCAAGAGCAATGAGGAAGAACTTGTGACTACATCTACACGATTGGAATCATCTTCTGAAGCTCAACGACAAATTGTAAATCCTGAGGTTTCTAATAATAAAAATAAAAAGAGGGTTAAATTCATTGTTGGTGAGAAAGGTGAACAATCTGTCTTCAAGAAGAAAACTTTAGGGATTGATGATAAGAAGAAGAAAGTTGGGGATTCACAGAAATCTAAGCAGAAGAAAGTGGAAATTCAAGGAAAGGATTCGGTGAAGGAAAAGCAGAAGATACAGGATGAAGTGAAAGATGAAACCCAGAAACAGTCCTTGAAATTTAAGCTGAAGATTCAAAATGGAACCCTGAAGAAGAATGGGGAGGGGGAGAAAAAGAAGGTTGTGGATGAAGCCCAGAAGAAGAAAAAGAAAGCAGAAAATGGGGGAGTAGAGAAACAGAAGGTTGTGGATGAAACCCAGAAGAAGAAAAAGAAAGCAGAAAATGGGGGAGTAGAGAAACAGAAGGTCGTGGATGAAACCCAGAAGAAGGAAAAGAAAGCAGAAAATGGGGGAGTAGAGAAACAGAAGGTTCTGGATGAAACCCAGAAGAAGAAAAAGAAAGCAGAAAATGGGGAAGTAGAGAAACAGAAGGTTGTGGATGAAACCCAGAAGAAGAAAAAGAAAGCAGAAAATGGGGGAGTAGAGAAACAGAAGGTTCTGGATGAAACCCAGAAGAAGAAAAGGAAAATGGATGATGGGGAAGTAGAAAAAGGGAAGGTTGTTAATGGAACCCCGAAGAAGAAAAAGAGAGAGGAAAATGGGGATGTAGAGAAAGAGAAGGTTCTAGATGGAACTCAGAAGAAGAAAAAGAAAGAGGAAAATGGGGATGCAGAAAAAGAGAAGGTTCTAGAAGGAACCCAGAAGAAGAAAAGGAAAGCAGAAAATGGGGATGTAGAGAAAGAGAAAGAGAAGAAATCAAAGAAGGAGAAGATTCAGAGGAAGGAAAAGGAGAATGACAATGAACCCAGTTCTGAATGTGCATTTCCCACAAATAGAATCTTTAGAATTGTAAAAAGTGAAGGCTCTTCAGATAACAAGCTCAGTGGAGAGGCTGTTTTCCTCATCAATAAAGCCACTGTTTGTCTCTTACTCTCTTCTTTTGTTAGATTTATATTTCATTTTGATAAGTTTTCAGTTTGAATTAGGTTTAGTATAAGTTGTCTGATTTATAAGTATTTGTTCCGTCGTTGCAATTTGAATTGGGTTTAATTGAAGTGTCTTAGTTGATTAAGTGATTGAGGTATAATTTGTATGGTATTGTTGATTGTTTAGTGAGCTAATTAAGTAGTTGAGATATGGATTGCTTTGATGGATCATGTAAGTTAATGCTAAACATAAAGTTTTTCTTCTCAAATGAGATTTTTGAGGTTGAAAATGCTATTTAGAAATTAGAATGACATAACCTGTGCTTTTCGAGAGAAACATCTCAACATGCTCTTAAGAAATGACCTTTAACATGGTTGAGAAGTAAATGTTTTGTGTGATGATCTATGAGGAAGTTGATGATGCATTAGTTTAAATAGAAGTGAAATAGGCAGTTTAGTGGGTGCTGTGTATTTCCTAATGTTTCTATAGGCTACATGGGGTGAAATATAAATATGGTTTGATTGTGAAGTAAAATTTTGGAGCATATAGATGGTCGGAAGAATTTCAACTTTGACATTCTTTATGTATGTGATGGTGGTTGTTAGGGCTTGATGTTGCTCAATATGTAAGGGTGACGACTGAAGTTATGTGGATTGGACTGTTTATAATAGTGAGAAAGAGAGAAGAGGAATTTTTCGGGGGTTGTCAATTTTTTTTCGGGGTTTGTCAAATTTCAGACTTTGATTGAGAAAGGGTACTTGAACAGATTTGAGAAGATGTCAAAATGAGGTAGATAAGTGTTTATGTATCTTCCTTGTTAGTGAGGGTACGCAACCATTCATAGATGTCAAATTTTGGCATAACTTGTGATGCTTGTCATATTAGCTAGATCTAAATCTTCTCTTGAGATAAAGATCCACAGATTTTCCTGCAAGTTAGGCTACAAATGTTATAAGAAAGTGAACTTCAACCTTACAAGGATGTATTTTATAACGACAAGTGGTTGTGTGCCTTTTGTAGATGATTTCGTGTACTCTTTCTTTTTCTTCAACGCGACTATCTTCTATAAGAAAGGAAAGAATTAGAAGTTGATGTTTCAATGTCGCAGTTTTCCTGTTTTGACTGCCGTTAGACATCCTACCAATGAGATGATGATTTGTCATTCCTTTTATACACTTTGTGTAATTGATGAGTACTTGTGGCTATTGTTACTTGTATCCTTCTTTATTGATGGAATGCTCAATACTACCTTTCTCAAAATTTAGTGGCTTTCCTGCATGCCCTTGTCAGAGGACTATTCCGAGCCCCTAATACTTCCTTTTTATAGACTTTGTGTAATTATTGAGTACTTGTTGCTAATGATGCTTGTATCCTTCTGAATGCTCAATATTCAATACTACCTTTCTGAAAATTTGGTGGCTTGCCGTCATGTCCTTGTGATCTTGTCAGAGGACTGTTCTATGTCTCGTAAAATTCCTTTTGTAGAATGAATTGAGCTATGTGATCAATTTTCTTATAGAGAAAGTGGCAGTTGTAGGATGCACTGAAAAATTAAGGAAAGAACACAAAAAGAATATAAACAAAATGGAATAAATAAACAAAGTACTATTATTAATCTTCTATTCGTATATTCGTAGTCCTTGTATAATTAGATGAAGGTTGTCTCTTAGCATGATGAGCATTTATGTTTTTTTGAGCTTAACAAATTATAATTTCAACCACATTTAGGTTTTTGATTCTGATACATGAACTTTATCTTTGTTGGGACACCATTAGTGTTCGATTGACAAAGTTAATTTTTGACCATAATCATGGCTGGCTAGACTGAGCTTGAGATGTAGCCGTTGTATTTTTGTTTGGAACATGTATGCAGAAGCTTTCTTCAACCCTTATTTTTTCTGTTTGCAGGAAAAGTTTATTGAACTATTTTCACAAGATGCCTATGCCATTGCCGTTGAAAATCAAAAGCGCTTCGTTGCATACAATCACCTCGGTATGGTTTCCTATAACTAGTTGTCATTACTCATTTCTGTTTCTGATTAACGAATTCTCAGTTTTTGCATTATAAAATAGTAATACTCAAATGTAGCTATACTTCGAGAACGTACAATATAACTAGTCTAGTTAGATATCTTTTAGTCACCAGTTGATGTTTTTATGAGCCGAGGTCTATTGATCCATGAGAATCGTACTAGAAAAGCATCAGTTATGGGGGTTTAGCAAGAAAAGTTGTTTTTATTGACCCATTAGACATAATAAAAAAACAAAACACTATTGGTAGTTTAAATGTATAGGCAGTTTTTGGCAAATGTGAACGACTCATAGCTGATAGCTGTTAGCTGATTGAGAGCACTAAATAATTGATTTTATGAATTGATTTGACCGATTGAATTTTGTTAGATCGGTTGATTTTATGAACTGATTTGACCATTTGATTTTATGAACTGACTTGACCAATTGATATTAGCTGATTATTTGAGAGTGTTTGGCAAAATGTAATTGATTGTTGAAAGATCATTAGTGTAAAAAAGACACATACTCTTAGGTAAATTTTATGGCAAATGTAGCTGATTTTATGAATTGCTGATTATTTTATGGCAAATTTATTGTTAAGTTTATTTGTTTATACTATACTATTAGGTAAATTTTTGATAAAATGTTAATAAGTTGTTTGTAAAAATGTAAATTATATTCTCAGCCAAAATTATATCGTAGTTTATTTATTATTAAATCAACACAAAATTAGATATTAAAATAAAGTACACAAAAATTTTAACTTCCCAAAATAAAAAAATTGTGTCATTTGTTATAAAAGAAACCAAGATACAATAAATAATCATCCATGAATAACAAATAAAAAGGAAAAAAGAAACATGAAAAGTACACCAATAAGTTCTCTGAATTTAGTTGTTTTACCAAACACATTTATAGCTTGTTTGACTCGTCCAATAAGCTAAAAGTCCTTCAATAAGCTCTTTTACCAAACACCCAGTAATTTATTTGCCGCTAGTTGGAAAATTTTGACTTCTTAGATGGAGTATATTGGTCCATGCAAACCATTTGAGATCTTATTTCTTAATGCTTCGGAATTCTGATTTCCAGGGAATGCTTTATTAAATATTAAGTGATTGTATGTTTGTTGTATAAGGCGCATGTCGTCCTGTGTGTTGAAGATTGTCTTCTAGCTTATTGGGCATTTTTAGCTTATTTTTATATAAATAGACTGTTGAGTGCTCAAACCAGTCGATATTAGTGTTTGGTAAATTAGCTGATTAAAATAGCTTATTGTTATGAATAAGTTGTTTTTGAACGAGCAGCGGGTTCAGAATCAGCTGGTCAAACCAGTTAATAAAATCCGCTAGTCAAATCAGTCACTATAATCAGCTATAAGCTATCAGTTATCAACCGTTTGCCAAACACCCCTATATTTGTTGAATGAGGTTTTCTTTTATGCATTACGAGAAAGCCTTTTTGTTTGTCTATGGTATTTTGTTGATAGTTATTGAGTTGTTTGTTTCTGTTTTTCAGCCGCAACTGTAAGTAAAAAAAAGAGCCTGGACTTTCTTTCAGGTATTTTCGACTCTTCTTATTCTTTCCCTGTTATCAACATTGAACTAAGGTGCTAATCTTTTGTCGGCGTCTTTGATCCAGACTTTGTACCCGAGAAAGTAACATTTGAGAAGGCGTTGGCTGAAAGAAAACCCGCAGAGAACCTACCAGCCTAGCGAAGACTTCTTAATCGTATGCTCGACATCGTCCTGAGGATTAGGATTCAGGCTTTTTGCCTTGCCCTGGACCAAATTTTGGAACAATTCCACTGTTTATGTAGACGCAGGAAGATCTGTATATTATTCTGGCAATGTCTATCTAGAGGTCAGGCTTCTGTGTTGGCATCTTGATATTGTCAGTCTCTAAACATGAAGAACAGTTGATTTGGTTAAAATTCTTGTCTTAGAGAATTTTGATCACTTACATGCTCGATCAAATACCAATCTCTGTTTTCTGTGACATGTGATTTGCTAATCTTCTCGTGGATCGTGAAGTGCCAAAATGAATTATGGTTAGTTTTGGGCTGTTTCTGGGACATTTTGAGCAAATCGAGAACTTTAAAACAAATTAACTAGTTTCCACTACAAAGTATTCTTTATTTTTGACTCCAATTTCTACCTTGATGGAAAACCATCTATATTTTCACTGATTTTGTTTGTTAGTGGGATAAAACTATTTTTCTCTATAAGTTTAACCGTTTACTTATTTAATTAGTAGTTGTGAGGATAGTCGTTAACTGTTTAATTATAAATAATTTATAATTGTAGCTTTGTAATTTTAGTTAGATATTAACCGTCATGTTATGTTTATAAAATAGTATTCATATTTGGTAAAAGTGGTTATAAATTATAAGAAAAATGTTAAAAAGTTACCTTTAATTAAAAATGCAACATTATAAAGTTTTGAAAACAACTAGCTTAGCTATTTAGCTCAAGACTATTCATAAAGAGAACGTCTTATGTGTACTTCATCCAAAACTACTTTTACGTGCACTAGTTTTTAAATATTAAAATTATAAATATTTTTACTTGACAAATACAATTAAGTAAACATATTTATTACTCCCTCCTATTCATTAGTATTGTCCACTTTGGGTTTGGAACGGATTTTAAGAAAAAATGATAGTGGGGTATTTTAAGTGATTATAATAATTGAAAAGGTGGTAGTGGGGTATTTTAAGTGATTATAATAATTGAAAATGTGATAGTGGGGTATTTTAAGTGATTATAATAATTGAAAAGGTGGTAGGTGGGGTATTATTAAATAATATAAGTTGGGATAGTTGGGGGTATTTAGGTAAAAAGTTTTGCCAAAAATAGAAAGTGGACAAGTGAAGTGACTTTACCAAATAAGGAAAGTGGACAAAACTAATGAATAGGAGGGAGTATTAGGTTGGTGCCCACTAAAATAATATGAAGTTTACTTATTATTAAATTGGTGCACATTAAAATAATGTGAAGCCGATTCATAAAGACTTTTACATTCATAAAAAAAGGTGATCCAATGGCTTTAGCTAAATGTAAAACCTACAACACAATTATTTTATTCGAATCAATGTATTTAACACGAGTGTCGTACACAATCGATCATAAATTTTACAACAAAATGACCCAATACTGCTGATAAACACACCCGTCTTTACACCAAACCATCTAAGAGTCATCGGCTGGAAGCCGCTCATTTAGTTCCTAAGGGTGAAAGTGAAACACGGTAGGCTCGGAGACCCTGTCTTATTAAAGTTGCTTAATTCCTCGTATTACCCATTGTATCATACAATAAACTAACCAGAGACTAACTACAAAAACGACTCAAAATTCACTTTTGCATTGCATCAAAACTTGTGGACGAGGATATATGTGCTGAAGACCCATAGATAATTACTCTCCTGGAGGAGCTACACCTTGCTTGAGCCTCTCCCTCTTCATCTTCTTCTTTGAAACGGGCTTCTTTTTCTTTGGTGGCAAGTTTTTCTGAGCATAGGTGTAAAGTACGTAATTTCCAACGAGAAAGGTTATTAAAAATCCACCAATAACCAACAGAACTATAAGGCCTGGGTTGAAGCCTTTGGCTTCAGCTTCTTCAACTGCCTGTTCATGACCAAAATGCAATCTCAAACTCAATATGTTGCGCAAGAATTAGCTTGAAAGAAAGCATTCATGAGTGACACATTACAGAGATAATTTGTTAACAGAGAATAAATCAGTTCATTCATACAAAATCTGCGTTGGATGACTAGAAATGAAATTAGATGAGTTGGTACTACTTTTACCTTGTTATGCCTGAGACCTAGGTTGAGACAAGTTAAAGTGACAAACGCCCCCTCCAAACCCAGTATGTATTAAGTTTATTTTGATTAGCTTTAAACTTGGAAGAATTTGTTTTGTTATAGTTTTTCACATTCTGGTTAATTAGTATTTCAATTAAGTTTATTTTTAGAATTTAGTTGTGATTAGTGGCATATTCTGGTTAAATTCTGTTAATACAACAGCCAAAACACTTAGAAAAGATGATGATTTTAGCCACTGAATCAAATATACCTTACCTTGTACTTTGGAGAGGAACGATGAGGATGTGTCGAGTGTAAGTGAATAGAGGTTTGGAACAGTTCATGAGGTGTTTGACGTGGGGCAAATGAAGCTCCATTGAAGGTGGGAACCATGCCTTGAACGAGTCAAGGCATGGCTTGGAGGGTGCAAGTGACAGGGGCTGCTGCTCGTTCAAGCACATTACATGCTCGTTCGAGCAGCCTTGGCACCAGCAGGCAGTGCAGTGGCTCACTGGGAAGGGTGCTCATTCGAGCAATGGTGTGGCACGTTCGAGCACCAAGCATAGGATTCCATTTCTGTTTTTGAGCTATGTTTGCATTGTATTCCTTTGTTTATTGCTTGTTTAATGTACTTACTGGTATGTTAATTGTGGAGGTTATTTGTGAGTTAATGGTGATTAAGAGGAAATTCTAAGAGTGATGTATACCTTGCCTATAAATAGGATATATCACTCATAGAATCAATCACCACAAACACATATTGTTGAGAGAGTCTATTGCATTGTTAGAAACTTGAAAGTGCTCTTACTTTGCTATAGCATTTGTGATCTTGAGAGAACTGTTCTCAAGATAAGAAAAGATTTATTATATTTGCAATTTATTGAATTCAATATAATATAGCTATATTTGAGAGGGAGGTATCCGAGATACCTCATAAACACTTGCGTTCCTTTTTGCGTTTGATTTCATCTTGTTTTTCATTGTTGAACCTCTTTGAGGCTTACATTCCAAATTCATTACATTAGTATTTGTATTTGGGTTGAAACTTCAAACTTGGAGAAACTTGTTTTGTTTGATAGTATTTATACTCGTTAAACTAAAAGTTTGTTGGATGTACTTTTTTATTGACATCACTTTTTTTTAGATCCGCAACTAACAATAATTATTCCTATTACCACTTTAGAATCACAAAATCTTGTGTGAGACGGTCTCTTCATGAGACACACGCCAATAATTATTAGCATATGGACTCTTTGTTTTGGGTCATCTCTCAGTCTCACAAGAGTAGCTCTTACAATATCATTTACCAGACAATTGTATGAATTTTTTTCATGCATAATCAATGACAAAACATCATATCATGATGCAAACCTTCGCAATCAACCTACATTTGGTTCATGACCATTCCCATCCTTCAAAATCTTAATAAATTCGTAAGTCACAACTCTCAATCACACACAAATTGGTTAACAGAACAACTAGCATGTTCTTAAACCATTTTCCAGATAATCTACATTTATCATGGTGCCAAAGTTCCACAATGCACCACTAATCATATACTGATAAATAATAAAATCCAAAGAGCCACCCCTCAACACCTATTGGTCTTACAAAGTAAAATTCTGCCTATGCACACCCATGAAAAGCCTTGACTAATGACTATCATACCAAAGAGATTAAATTGTAGAAAGTAATCAATTCTACAAAACAAATGAACTTCCTACATGAACATATCTCGGTTTCAACTTCCATATTCATAAGAGACAAAAACAAATTCATCTAAAATACACAAAATCCTCCAAAAAGTAGAACAAATTCAGCAATGTAACCTTCAAATGCATGTAGTTTACTTCAAAAATTAATGCATTGCAAAAGGCTATATTCAAAGGATTTGCGTCAAGAAATCAATAAGAAGCATTGGATCTAACTCAATTGAAAACAAAAGATCAATTGTAAAAGCTAGTCATTAGAAGTAAAACTCTGAAACCTAATTCATGAACCAAGGGAAGTGGAGCAGGAGCTATCAATTGAGTATCAATGCTTCAAATCATGACAACATGTTCAAATTTTACAAAAAACAAAGTAAAAATAACATTAAAAATGAAATGTTAGAATGCATGTAATTGTTAACATACCATGATCGGACCTCGCAAAAAGGGCTGCTTCCCTAGAGAACAAACCTGCAAAGAAAAACAAATCAAAGCAAACACAAGAGTGAAAACCCAAATGAACAAACAAGGGAAAAAGCTTAAAAGCATGCAGATCTGGAAGATCTTTACCTCTCAATTTCCGCAAGAGAAATGATAGAAAGGGAAGAAATAGGAAATGTAAGAGAAGTGAATGAGAGAGAAAATGATTTTTTTTTTGTTTTAAAGGAAGAGAAAATGGATTAGTCGTGGACAAATAATAATTAATATTAAAATATTAAAATATTAAAATTTAAAATTTACAAATTTCATCTTTATCTATAGAAATACTTGGGCAATACACATAATTTATTTATTTATTAGTATTAGTATAAAAGTATAAATAAATATAAATTCAAACAAAGATAAAAAATAAAATAAAATTCAAACAAAGATAAGTAAACTCTCTCAGTTCTTTTTTGTTTGTTCACTTTAACTTTGTCTACTTTAATAGAGAGAAATTTAAATTTAAAGTACACATTGAAGATAAAATATATTCATATGAGATCTTGTTAGATTTGTCTTGGTGTAATGTTTTTTAATATATATATAATTTTATAATTTTTTATCATGCAAACATGGAGATATTAAGGCTTAAAATTTACTACAAAATGCGTGCAAAAGATAAAGTAGACAAATAAAAAAGAACAAAAAGAATATTGAATTATAAGATATTTATTGAAATGTAGTAACTGTCTATTGATATAAGTTATTTATAACAATATAATGTTGAATGATGGAATATATAACTACTAATTACATATAATCTACCCAAAATTAATTATTTAGTAAAATTGACAAATTTTTAAATTTTTGTATAGAAATTAACATGCTCGTAAAAATTATTGTCTACATAAAGCAATAAATCACTCATTTTCAACAAATTTATAACATACTAGGATAGAATCCCGTGCAATGCAAGGATTTTTTAATACATTGATATTTTAGTGGAATTTTATATGAACGAAAATATTAAATAAAGGTGCGTGATAAATTATTTACATACATACATTGTAATTAAAAAATGAATTAAATATAAAATAACACAAAATGGTATAAGTTGATCAAAAGATGCTTTTATACTGTTGTTCATGCCATTGTAGTAATAACCGATTTTTATTTCTGTAAATAATAAAATTCTCAAATTTGTAAAGCATGCAAATTTATTCTTGCCATATATTCTCCTGTCATAAATACTGACTAATAAAATATTTAGTCATAAATATAATAATATGCGGCATTTAAAAATTATCAAAATTGTAATGTATGCAATTTTATTCTTGCCATATATACTCCTGCCATAAATACCGGCAAATAAAATATTTATTCTTGCCATATAATAATCTGCGGTATTATAATAATCTGTTATATTTAAAAATTGTCAAATGTGTAATGTATTCAATTTTATTCTTGCCATATATGCTCATGCCATAAATAATGACCAATAAAATAATTACTATAATAATCATAAAAATCCCTGGTCATAAATAATCATACCGTTTTTAAATTGCAGAAATTTTGTCTCAATTGTCAAAATCTCTAGTCATAAATAAAATAATCACTATACTATTATTGCCATAAATAAAATAATTACTGGTCAAAATTCTTAATCTCATTGTTACTTGAGACCATATTTTTCTATACTATACAATAAAATTAATATAGTGTATGATTGAAAATAATGGCTGGTTAAAATCACTATACTTACTGTCAATGCCATAAATATAATTGAAAATATAAATATATATATTGTATTGAAAATATAAATATATATATTGTATTGAAAATAATCATTATGCGATTATGTTATGATTGTCTGAATATATTAATTTCTGGTCATACTCATTATTATTGGTCAAAACTCATTCCGTAAATATAAATAAATCAATTAGTAGGTTGCACCTCTGCTCAAAATAATTACTGCCATAAATATAAACACTCCTACCCAATAGAATAATTACACGTGTCAAACTCTCCTTCACTCAAATCATTCTATCACTATACAGTAAAGTTAATGTATTGTATGATGGCAGAGCTCTTAAAACATGTCATTAGTCCTTTTCCAACACAATTTAAAATAGGTATATATTAAAACTCTTTAAATTGTATAAACTAGTTTATGTAAAAGATATTCATTGCTATATAAATAGTCTATATTTTACAAACAAATTGATCATTGCTTGTAAAATACTACTAGTTGTTACCAAATCATAGGTTGCTATGTAAAGTTGTTAAAAAGTTTTTAATTAAAAGTACATATTTGATGTATTAAAATCTTGAAAAATTTGAGTTTAAAATTTTCAACTATAATCTCAATTTTTCATTTTAGTCTAAAAATCTCAGTTTTTACAACCTTTTGACTTTAAAACTGAACTAAATAACTTACCAACAATTACTAAGGGTGTTCAAAAGCAGCTCCTTCCTTCTCTCTTTAATACCAAAAAAAACTACATGAAACACAAAGCTTACCCTTACTAGTGGCGGATTTAATGTGATGTCACTGAAATCAGTTAACATCACTTAAATACAAAATAAAATTAAATATTACATGTAAATATACTCTAGATTAGTTGATTAGTGCATTGTCTTTCACATATATGACCAGAAATCAGAACTTAATAAGCGCATTTTACTTAAATTGACATCACTTATCTTATTTCTGAATCAGACAGTGTAACCTTACCCTTATTGGTTTTTTTTCAGTTCCATTATCACTCTCCATAACAATCACCCCCGAGGCCCGAATACTAATTCCTCCAAAAAAATGTTATAACATAACATTCATGCATTTCCATGTAATTATAAAACCTCATATATTGTAACAATTATCACAAACCCAAAAGATTACCTTCTTATAAGTCAATTCTATAAACACATTTAAGCTTGACAAAAACAATAATCACATTTAAATGACTAAAAACCAATACATAACATGTTCGTCAAAATTCCAATGAAAAAAATCTGAATTTCATGAGATTCCTAGAACTCCAACCAAGCTAGACTACTCAAAACATGTAGACCAGTTCCAGTGGGATCGGTTGCGTGCACCTCAAGTCCTCAACCTGAATGCCATCCGATTCCCCTTCGAATCCGTCCTTCAAACTTACTTAAATCGCCTTGTTCCTCACCATTTGCGTGTCAGGAGACCTTCACTGGACAGATGAAGTGTAAAAGACATGTTAACCAAAAGCGTATGGTGGAATAAAATGAGAAGCACGTCACATTACCCGACAACGGATCTGCCTTCTCTGCTAATTCTTCTTTTGATTCAAAGTCAAGCGCAAGAAATGATATCCATCATGAGGAAGAGATGCATTAAAGCCTTTGTAGGTTTAAGTTTGCGCATCAAATTTCCCAACAATTACGAGCTTCTACTTCTTGATTTTAAGAACAGTTGAAGGTATGTGCGATCTCTAAAACTTTCATCTTGTGGTCATCATGACTATCATCCCAATGGCTGCATTAGCCAACCAAGTAAAGTTCAATGTAGATATCATCATCAACAACAACTCAAAATCGTCTGGGTGAGGGAAGGTGACGGACAATCTATACTTGTACTCTCTTTGTAGAGAATGCCAAAGGAAGGCGGTCAATTTTCCCCCAAATATTGTAGACACCAGTTGAGGGTTGACCAGCCAGCTCAAATTTTCATTTTAAGTACTGTTTGCAATCAGCTATACATAATAACATAAACACGAATAATTGCAGTGTGCAACAATAAGATTTACGATTAAAGTGGCAGAATAAATCATGACATGGGCTAATATAACACACATACTACACCGGACTTATATTAAGGCCCACCATTTATAGTATCTACTAAAGCTCAAGTGGAATGCTAGAGAAAAGAAGGACCAGTTGGAAGCAACGAGGACGGATAATAGAACCACAGCTAACAAAATGTGAAGATGTTCAAGTAACCTGAAGAACTATCTACAAGTTTCTCACATTTCCTTAGTCGAAACACACAGCTTTTAGTACTTTTTGCACAATGTAGCCAAATCAAATATCTCATTTGTTTGGATTTAAATTATTAAGAGCTTAAATTTACCTCATTGCAATATGGCGCTTGGCGACCACTGAAAAAGATAGACTTCTAGCCTGACGACGCTCTTTTCCGTAGCAAGTACATCAGTTGACTTATTGTGCTCATAATCAACCTAGAATAGCAACTCGTGGCCATGATGAGGATAGAGCTGACTAATAGTACTCAAAAGTGGATTTGAAAATGAACTCAGCAAATCCCCGCTCCTCATGCACATCGACCAAAAGTACACCTATAGGAAAAATAAAGAGTGTTCGACATTAGTCTCGAGCTAATCTTTTTTAAACACAGAGTATTTGGTGGACTCCATCCATCAATGATGAACCTAAACTCTAAAGTATTAAAATGTGGCGAGCAAGGAATGTAGAATTAAGGCCAAATCCATATACAACAATGAACAGTGATTTAATCCACCCTAGAATTAAACTGCTCCATGTCTATACCAAGGAATGCAATCACAATATTGAACATGGATGCCATGAAAACAAAGAACAATAAAATTATCCAACAATAACCAATAAAGCAATAATCAATAAGATTACTCCATGTCTAGAATTAAACTAATTTTGATGATAATACTAACCTATTTATATGGGAGGGCTTTTTTGGGAATTTTCTGTGCATAATCTCGCTGGTGCAGCCTTCTAATCATCTAAAAACCGAGTACAATGCTGCGTAGGGCAAAGGGATTACTAAAGTGGGTACCCCCGCCGTAACTTCCAACTCACTTTGGCTCAAATTAAAATCAACTGTCGTCCGGGGGCTACAGGGCTGCCGTATGCGCTCCACATTCTGTCATATGTGCGTCAAGAAGTAATTTTGACCGTCCACAGGCAGCGGTGTCCCACATCTGTCTCTGCCTACTTCCTGGAAAAACATTTAGGACAACATTAATTATACGTTAACCGGTGAATGTGCACCACCAACTCGGCAGCAACTTCTAGAATGCTTTCTTTTTCATGAATGGATCTTTGATGGGTTCTTCAAAAATCCGGCTAAGTTGTGGCTTCTGTGAAGCGCCCCAGCCCCCAGATTATGCGAAATTTCGTTGATGGGTTAGTATTTAGTAAGCTTAAAATTGGGGCTAGGTTTCCTGATGGTGCTTCTAATCACTACTTTGTGTCTACAAAGAGGCCTCTGGTCCTTGACTAACAACCAAATTCATCCAATTTGTTATCAATTAACGCTCAACCATGAACATCAACCACCAACTTCACCACAATCGTACCAAATGTATGCAAAAACTCATTGAATGCACAATTACCATAGCTCCAAATGATTACAGGCATTAAAGACTTTAGCTATGGTGGTAAAAATTGGCACTCAACATTCAACAGGACGGATGTTTTCTAGTTTGGAAAAATTAAGTACAATTTTATGACTCAAAAAAATATTTTTAAATTAAAAATTGCAAAAAAAACAGTTACAGGTCAACATTAAGATTTGCTTAATTATCGTGTCCTACACAAAGATTATCCGTTAATTGCCCTGGTTCCCTTCTTATTTTTTGCTCTTTTCTTAGTTTTAAGGATTTCATCCTATAAGGGAACTAACAAAGAAAGAAGCCAAAAAGCATCCATGAAAGAAAAGTAATAAAGTATTGACTTCCACATCATTTCCTATGTCATCTTTGTTTGGCCATCTTCTCTTTGATTGAGATGAAGACAGGATACATGAGAAAGATAATCAAAGACAACACATCAAAAGCGAGAAAATTATTAGAGCAAAGAATCAAAAGGCATTGGAGATACGCCAAAGAGAACAGAAAGCAAAAAAGAAGACTTCTGTGAGGGGAAGAATCAAACAAGAACACCACCATTCAAGAACCTGATCAGCCCACTCTCATTTTTATTGTTTTAAAAAATTTCATTATGCAATCATGGTTCGGACAAATATACCTGACACAAACTTCTGAACTCCATGAAGTCATAAACTATTAAATATGGAAGATATAACAAATCATAGTAATGACAAGGAGCATCTATTTACTATTTCGTTCAAGTATAGAAATATGATAGCCCATAAATACAAAAATAAAATCAAACAGAAGAAATCATGGTATACTTGACCCGAAAAGCATAGCTTTAGTGTTTCACCTTGACAGAAGGCGAATTTGTGAAATACTGAACACAAAAATAGTAGGCCAACAATACCTTTAAAGAAACACAAGCAGTTAAAGGTAAAAGACAGGTACGAAAGTCAATAAAGTTATTTCACCTTGACAAAAATCGATTCGAGGAAGTGCGATTGTCCCCTAAAACCAAATCTCACAAGCTCCACTCACATGAAGACAAATCCTTGGTCATTCAGCAAGCATTTGACAAGGGGGTGCAAGGCCGCGCTCAACAAACTGGATCAAAAGACTATTTGCCTCTTTAACATTACCGTCTGACATTAGTTTCTTGCTTACCTTCTGACATAACTTAAGGTCAGGAGTTAAGTTTCGCCTAAACATTCTACAGGCAACTCTGTGTGCCAAAAGAGGACAGCCTCTGTTTAGATAACTTTGCATTAATACATGGCAAGAATGAGCATCGATTCGTGAAGCTGTTCTCAAAACTTTACCCAAAAGTTGGTAAGCTTCATTTACATATCCGAAGCTACAAAGCTTTTCGATGACTCGATTATATGCAGTCTGATAAGGCTGCTTTGGCAACAACTTCTCCAATATGTTTAATAATTCTTCCACCTTACCATTCTGACAAAATCGATGAATAATAGTTCGGTACATAATAGGATTTGGTAGTATGCCCCTTCCCAACATTTTCGTTATGAGATCCATTGCCTCTTCAGTTTTTCCCATTCTACTAAATGCATCAACAATTGTTGTATATGTCACAATGTCAGGGCTCTTGTTGACCAGATACATGTCATCAAGTAATGATAGAGCACCCTCCAAATCATCCTTCTTTAAATACCCATGAATAACAGTAGTGAAGTTTACGACATTAACTTCACATTTCTTGCTAAGACACTCATGCAAGAACCTTTTGGCCTCATCTGTTCTTCCTTCCAAGCATAGAGATACCAATAACGAATTGATTTCAGCAGGTAACGGAAGGAAACCCTTCCTAATCATCTCCCCAACAACATCACAAGCCTCAGACAACTTTCCTTCTTTATGGAAACCATGCATCAGAACACTATAAGTGATAGAATTAGGGGTCCACCATTCCTCCTCACTCTTCATCACCATTTCTCGAGCTTCAGATGAGCAACCAATTCGACAAAGCCCATTTAACAAAGTTGTATATGACACAGTGTTCGGTTTACATCCATTCTTGTACATTTGTTGAAGCATGTCCTTGGCTTCATGTACCTTCCCCACTCGACAAAAGCCATCTATAATAGCAGTGTAAGTCACAACATCCGGAAGGCAACCCTTCTCAAACATCTCATTCACAATATCTTTTGCCCTGTCCATCCTACCTTCTCGACTTAAAGAATGAACCAATGCAGTGTAACAAACTTTATCCATCCGAAATCCTCGCTCCTGCGCTTCTCTTAAGAACTCATAGGCATCGTCACTGTGACCATACTTACAAAGCATATGAATAAGATTATTATAGGTGACCATATCGAACAACAAATTGCAGCTCTTCATTTTCTCAAGTAAAACCCTCATCTCGACCATGTTATTTTCCTTACAGAAGTAATTTATTACAGTGTAAAAGCTAACTTTATCTGGGGCACATCCCATTAAAGGCATATCTTCAATCAGCTTAATGGCATCTTTCACCTGATTAAGTTTACAATAACCCTTAATTAAGCAGTTATATGTAACAACATCAGGGGCAATTCCTACAGTCTGCATTCTCTCCAAGAATCGTAACGCTTTGTCCATCCTCCCGCTCATCACCAAAACATGAATCGTTGTGTTACATATAGACAGATTAGGTTCAACCCCAGCCTTTTGCATTATTCTAAGAACCCCCAAAGCATGCCTTACTTTCCCATCCCTGCTATAAGAAATCATCAAATAACGAAAAGCCTCCGGAGTGCGATGGATACCCCGTCTATACATAAGATGAAGGATTCTCCTGGCACCCTGACACAATTTAGTCTTACTAAGAATTTGGAGCATGGCATAGTAAACAAGTGGGTCATGACGATACCGCCATTGCCTGTGAGCCCAATAGAAGAACTCCAAAGCTACCCTTTCATCATCTAGAGAGTGAAGAACCGCGCATACTAGACGGGGTTTGAGGCTTCTTAATACATGCCTCAACTGCCCTTCAAGTTCAGTGTTCCAATTCAATCTCTGTGCAATCAGCCTACAAGTTTCTCTCACTAATGGATGCCTAAAATCACTCTCATCCAATTCATATCTTTTACTACACTCCCCACTTTGCTGTGAGTTCTTATTATATGAATTCAAAACCTCGAATTCTTCATCCAAAACAAGACTATTCTGTTTGTTCTTTGTGTCATTAGTATCTACTTCTATATGAGAAGATTTTTTGTATAAAGATCCATTTAAACTACTTCCAAAAAAACCCATATGTTGAATCCCATCAAACCCACATTTAACTTTATCAAAATTATCATTCTGAGATACCGCAATTTGCAAATTAGACCTTAAATTCTTATTATTCTTATAACCCAGTTGCTTATTTCTCACATTCTGTTGATTTCCTAGGTTAAAACTATCATTGTGACAATTGTTGGGCAGAAAATCCGAATGGGAACTAGTAATAGAGAATGAGGAGAAGAAAGCAGCAAAAGAATTACCGGTTGTAAATGGATGTGAGTAAACATGCCCCCTGAAGTTAACAGTACGATTTCTGACCCAACAGTATTCAGATTTCATGGCGGAATACGCACAAATGCGAAATCCAGAGGTCAACAGAATCGAGGATTTTGATCACTCATTCAGTTGCTTCAGAAACCATGGGTTCAGCCTGGAGGAGAGTGGAGACTGGAGGCTGGAGAGGAAGTGGTGAAACGAAAACGGGGGGATTGGAGAATTGAGCAATGATCAACTTCACTATCATTCAAAAAAAAAAAAAAAAAAAAAAAAAAAAAAAAAAAAAAAAAAAACATGTTTTAACATTTTGTAACCGAAGTTAAAACTACAGGTAAAATTACACGGATTTCACACCATATTAGGGTGGATATGAATATAATTTAATAGTGCGTAAATATAAGTATGAAAAGTCATATTTGCTATAAGTAGTGGGTATATGGTGAACTGGTGTCCGGTGGGCATCAGGATATGACTTATGAGGTCTTGCCCATCTCATATCTGCCACCCCGCCCTATACTCACTCAACTCGCACAAAACTTGTTTGCTTTATATTTTCAAAGTACTAATTTATACTTCCTTAAAGAATTGTCCACTATGAATTTTTTTGCACAAATTAAGAAAACTAGAATCTTTGTAGTAAGTGAGCATTATTTTAATTAAATACTAGTGATATAAAGAGAGTATATTTGGGAAAAATGAGAGGGATCATAAGGGTATATTTGGGAAAAAGATTATCAAAAATGGTAAGTATTTTAAAGTGAACAAACATTTGAAACTACCCGTTATAATAAGTGGACTAATATTAAAGAACGGAGAGAGTACTATTTATTTGATTATTATATATAATTTTATTAAAAATTATTAACAAGAAATTGAGGATATTATATTTACTTTATTACATTGTAGTATGTTTTAAATAAAATGCAGGAAGATAATTATATTTGTAAAGAATGCAATTTGAAGGAGCATATGGAGCGAATTGGATTGAATGTGAAATGGGTATAAGGTAGGTATATTCATGATGAGTATATCCAGTTGGTTATAGTGGGTGGGATGAGTTTGAATGCATATCAGATAGATAGATGAGGATATAAAAATCTACCCATTATAAAAAATTTTAGATGAATATGAATATAGAGAGGCATAACGCACCCATCCATCAAATTTGACATCCTTAATCACAATAACAAATTGTGGCAAATCATAATTATAAATCATACATATCATAAATACTAATAAAAGAACGGCCAGTCTTGGGAGATACCGTCTTAGAATAAGACGGCCTAATATTCCAGCTCATCACGCTTTCTCTCTTCTTTTTCATTTTCTGGACATTTTTTAATTTTACTCTTAAGGGTATCAAATTTGATCTTAAAGATATCAATTTCAATTTAGGTAGAAATAATTGATCAGTATAACGCCATAATGATCACTTATAGGTTCAAATTGAAATTTACTTTAACTGATAAGTTTAAGTACTACTTTACGTTGAAATTAATACTTTAAGGTTAAAATTAATACTTTTAAGGTCAAAATTGAAAAATGTCAGAAAATGAAAAAACAAAAATAGATTTCTAAAGGGCACGTGTAGCACACGCGCCGGCAATGGACCGGCCCAATTGTGATCTCAGAATAGGACGGTCTTACGCAAATTTTTGTGATAAAAGAATTGGAAAATAATCATGACGACTTTTTAAAGTTTTGCAATCGTAAAACACAATCATAGTCATCATAAATACTAAAAAAAAAAATTGGTAAATAACACATAGCGACTTCTTAGAGTTTTGTGATCATATATTGTAGTAAATCATATTTATAATCATAAATGCTAATAAAAGAACTGGAATATAACATATGACGATTTTTTAGAGTTTTGTCAAATTATTAATTTAATCATAATCATAATACTAATAAAATAGCGTTTTTAGAGTTTTGTCAAATGTATTAATTTAATCATACAATATATTAATTTTAATGTATAGTGATGAAAAAGTCAATTGAATATGAGAGTGACAAGTGTAATTTTTTAATTGGCTATTATTTTTGGCAGGAGTATTATGGCATATTTAGAGTTTTTAGAGTTTTGAAACACCTCTTTAGTCTTTAGGAAAAATTACCCAGAATAATACGACCTTTCACCTATTTCCCAAGAATAATACGAACTTTCAATTAACCACCAATAATACGAACTTTGACATGAATTTTCCGCTGGCATACATGACCTGTTTATGACCGGTAGTACAGGTCATTTTTTGACCTTTGCTCAGCAGGTGTCTTCTCCTTGCCTATTTTGCTGCCTCACCTCCTCCATTGTTATCTTCCTCACCTTCCCCATTTTCATAGAAAAACGTTGGAGAAACCCTATTTTGCCTATTTCCCTATTTTGCTGGCATATCATAGAAAAACGTTTATACTGTGTTAATTCAATCTTATTCCTCCTCTTAGTACTCCTAATTGTTCTTCTTCATCTTTCCCCATTTTCTCTCCTCCATTTTAACCCCAATTGAAATGGAAACTAAAGGTTGAATATAAACTGCAGAAACCTGCTAATTCAGAGCCTAGATGAGCCATTAGAGAAACCCCATTATTTCCATTATTATTACAACTAAATTCAGACCAACCAAAATTCATTACCTTTAGAGCAATAATAACACCAATTAATTGTTGTGGGTTAGTAAAAAATGTTGAAAGATTCTAACTTTGTGAATCAAACCCCGAAGCTTGATCGACAACATCATTATTATCTACACAAAATAAGACCTAAATTGTAAAAGATGCTTTATCTGCAAACTATGGTCTTCATAATCACCAATGATCCAAATTAATAAAGCCAATCTTTTACCTTGATCGACAACATGATCATTAGGAAACTTAGAAATCCAATCTTTCATTCCAATAGACCCAACACCCATTCTTTCCCGGTTGTGGGTAAAAAAATATACCAGCGGAAAATGCATGTCAAAGTTCGTATTATTGGTGGTTAATTGAAAGTTCGTATTATTCTTGGGAAATCAGTGAAAGGTCGTATTATTCTGGGTAATTTTTCCTAGTCTTTATACTACATTCTTTTTAGAGTTTTGTGTTTTTAGAGTTTTGTGTTTTTTATATTTAATTCTTTTTTTTAATTACAATGTATGTATGAAATAATTTATCACGCACCTTCATTTAATATTTTCGTTCGTATAAAATTTTACTAAAATAACAACGTATTAAAAAATCCGTGCATTACACGGGTTTCTATCCTAGTAGGACTATAATTACGTGGCAATTTATTTTTAGAAAATCCTAATCAATTACCGTGGTTTGTAAATTACTATAAAAGACAAAAAATATACTAATAAAATAAACAATACATAAAAAAGTAATTTACAATTTTTAAAATGTCATCCTCCACAAGAGTGTGATAGAGCGCGGCACCGTAGGTCGTTGATTGTTTTAACTAGGTCCGGTCTACACAATTAAATTTATTCGCCTTAAATAACCCTAATGACTAGCATTAGTGGTAAGTAAGGGGTCGGTCCACAGGGAAATATTTTCGTGACAAAAAGAGTCTAATGACAAAAAGGTTTATGATTTTTAAGCTTTTATAGTGACAACAAATTTCAAATTTCAAGTTTAACAATAGATAAAAAAGGCTAGAGTTTGGGGATTTTAGCTTCTTAGATTGTTAAAGGGATGGGTTGAAAATATGTTTTTAACCATTATATGATAAGAAAGGTCTTTCTAATTTAGTTCCACAACTTCTGGGCATAGGAACTATATAGTCACTAATATGGTTTAGGAGATTCGGCTTCTGGGCGTATAACTCGACCATACTAATGACTCCTTAATACTTGCTCTTGACCTCCAATTTATGTTAAAACAAGAAAGAATCATACAAGAAAGACATGGTTCATCATCCTAAGGACGGGCTAGGCCTCAAAGGAATCATAATAAAGTTAGCTTCTGGGCTACCCATTACTAGCATGAATTCATATTTCCCCAGCATTCAAACATTCAAGCAACATAAATTGTCCATGTATGGAGATCGAAATGGGCTTTCGATTCCTTACCATGGAACTCACAGATTCTTATATGTACATATTCATGATCAATCCATTACCCCATAAGCAAAATAATTAGCTAACTACATCCCCAAACTCTAGCAAGAAAACTACTCACTCATGTTGGTACTTAAAACACATGAAATATCATATCATTCATAATGCAAACAATAACAAAGAAGAAAATTAAGTTAAGAATACTTACTTCCCTCAACTAAGAAGGGGGATGACAATCACACAAATGAACAAGATCTTTCAATATTCAAACCCAAAGAATACTTAAAACCAATTGTTAAATCAACCTCACTATTTCTGAAAAAATACTTGATCAATTATCAAAGGAAAAGTACTACAAACTATAGTGTTTGATGGTTAAGTTACAAACCAAATTCTTAAGTTCTAAAGATAAAAGTACCAAAGAAAAGTGTTTAATGAAAGAACTACTACAAGTTTCTGGACTAAAGAAGTGTTTAAGCATACAAATACATAGATAAGCTTAGAAAGAAGAGAGAACTTGGCTTGGTTCAGCTATTGGGGCTGAATGGTGTGTATCTTTTCTTCAGAAATAGGGTATTATATAGCCAAAACAAGAGGCTCCCCCACTTGCATTCATCATCATTGCCAAGGTGGTCAAGCAAGCAACCTTCTTCATCATGGGGAGCAGATGTACAGGAGGGGAAGGTTGAAGCACGCAATGAAAAGGAATGGTGGAAGCAAGAGACAAAAGTAGACGGACAAAAATGGGAACTGTAGCTGTCAGGCCTGAACCAGTCGAGCCGACTCCTCCCAGTCGACCGGTCAATTAAAATCGGTGCAAATCACGCGTGATAAGCGCGTGTATCAGAGTGTGATTTGCCAAGTTGGCAAATAACGGCTATTTATCTAGGGTTGCTCATTTATTTTTCTACACAATCATAATCATAAATCATCATAATCATAATCATCATATAAACATTATTAATAAAAGAACTAAAAAATAACACATGTGGCTTCTTAGAGTTTTGCCAAATGCATTAATATAATTTAATAGGACTATAATTGATTACATCGCAATTTGTTTTCCTCAAGAAAAATGTCTTACGGAGGATGTGTATCTTAGTTGAGACTTTCATTTTCATCTTTTTCTTTCAAGTCCCTAATATGACAAATAAGGGATGAAATTTTTTTATCTTCAAAGTCTCATCTTAAGTCTTACAGTCCTACTCCCCTGTGTTAGAACATCCCTTGAGAAAAGGAGCGATGATCATCACACATGAGAATGGAGTCTTTGGAGAAGGGGTTACTAAAAATGTAGAAAAAAAATCATCAAATCTTGCATGCAACGGCCTCACTCATACGACTAGCCCAATCCATTTATATTTTCACTATTTTTTTAATTTTTTTAAAATATATCAATTCTAAGCTTTAAAACACCCGCTCGAAGACTTAAAATGCCCGTTTTAAGCCTTAAAACCCCTACTCCAAGCCTTAACATTCCTTCTCCATATGCTTCACTATATTTTTAAGCCTTAGAATGGGCATTTTAAGCTTACTCCAAAAGTTAAAATGTTAATTTTAAAGCTTAAAATCCCTAATTTATGACTTATAGTCCCTACTTTAAGGCTTGAAAAATGTCATATATTATTTTAGTAAACAAGTTTAGTATTGGAGTGCTTTATACTAATGTTGCTTTTTTCTCTTTGATTAAGCATTATACGTCTTAGAATATGCCTTTTACGCTTCGGAATCATCATTTTGAGATTTGGATATTATTTGAGTTAGTATTAGAGCTTGATTGTCTTGTTAAGGCTTGGAATTGGCCATTTAAGGCTTGGATTTGACATTTTATGGTTTGTGGTAGATATTACATGCATGCTTTTGAATAGGCTTTATAAATCTTATAATTGATCTTTTAAGCTTTTAAATTGTGATTTTAAGGCTTGAAATTAACCTTTTAAGTTTTGAAGTGTATGAATAACTTTTACAATGGTATACATTTTTGTAGTTGTGCAACTTTTGCATCAAATCTTTAATTTGCTAACTTATAATACCTGAAAATGTCGAGTACAAAATTTTAAATAAAATCAACACTATACTTTCACTAATTTTTTAATTTTAAATATAAAAGTTTTAAATATTGAGATTAAAATTTCATTGGAGATGACAATGACAGTTGTGATGGAAACTATTGTGATGGTGGTACTAGAAATTGTGGCATGAGTGGATCATGGAGAAGAGGACATTATAGAATCAGGGTGGTTGCAAATTATTTTAGTGAAGGAAGCCATTAATTTGGTGTAGAAAGCTTAAGTGATATTAGTGAGGAAGAAGCCTTTTTTAATTTTTTATTTTATGATAATGGGCTACCAAGCCCATACTAAAGCAGTCGTACAACAACGGCCGTCTCACACAAATTTTAGTCAAAAATATTACATTTTACATTACATAAAATAAAACACAAAATCTCACAAGAGACGGTCTATAGGATAGACCACAAAATTGGGCCAGCCCATTTCCCTTAACTGATTTTTTTTATTATCATATCAATTATATTATGTTATAATCCTAAATGTAAGGTATTATAACCTCGAATATACTATTCTATAACCCCAAGTATAAGTTATTATAACCACAAATAATTTATTATAACCCCAAATATACTATGTTATATTTTGGGCTGGACTTTATGAATTCCGTCTATAGAATAGACCGTCTCCCATGACACTTACTAAAAATAAAATTATCCCAAAAAGAGACGACCACAGAATAAGGAGTCGACAATTTTATGTAAAAAAGAAAAAGAAATGAATTGATTAGGAGATGGGACCACACCCAAGAGAGAAGACGGCATACGCAACTGCTTAGCGAAGAATTTTCCATATTGACGGATAAAAAACAAAACGAGTCCGGATTTGAAAACACATTCCCAAAGCTAAATTGAATAATGCACCATACGTCCGAACCTTGCACAGCATTTGGTGAAAAAAAGATGAAAAAAGGAAATGAAAAGAGGCGTTTAGTTTCTTTCTTCTTCGTTCTTCATTCATCTCCTGTCCTAAAACTAGATTTTTTGCATTTGCGATTACTCTGACACACCGACACGAAGGGGATTAAGAAGAACAGGTTAAGAGAAAGAAAATCGAGTTCGTTCCGCAATTGTCTCTTTTTTTTTTCCGGTAATTTTTAACAATTTCTAGGTTTTGTTCTGGTGTTAATTTGTCGATTTGTTTTTCCTTCAATTTCTCGATTTTTAGGTTTAGTTTCGAGTTTAAATTTCGATGCCGGTCTTTTTTTAACTGATCATGTTATCGTGTGATTGTTTAGGTTGATTTTAATTTTTTTTTGATTTTGCGTTTAGTTCAACGATTCAAAAGTAACGATATTGAATTGTTGATTGATGTGCAATAGGTGAAGTGTTTTACGTTGCCTGAGCATGAGCGGCACTCTCTAGTGTGTTTTTTTTGCCGTCAATTGAAGTCGTTTGAAAGGAGTGGATCTTGCAACTTAATAATGGATTTGGTGTCTAGTTGCAAGGTATTCATTTCTTGTTTGGTTCACTTTTTTTGTGGAGCTTTTTTAAATGCATTTTGAATTTTCTATTTGATTTACTTTATATTTTTTGTTTTTCTTCTAAGAATGCAGTAAGATAAAATATTGAAATTTGGCTACGCTGTTGTTTATTTATGCATATATACATAGCTTATTAGTGAGGATTGCAGATAGGTTTGTTGTTTGTTTGTGGGCTACTGAATAATCATTCTGCATTGGCTGCCAGGAGTATTAGGGGTGGTGCCAAGATGGGTTTTTAGCGATGTCGCATTGTTTTGTATTTTTTTTTCTATTGTTATGCTCTTGGTTTCCTAGGGCAATGCACAGTCGGCAGTTTAGTCTCTAAGGTTGATTGTTATTATGTGTTGGACTCTTGGAAACAGCCTCGTAGATGTATTCCTTTCAAAGCTAATTGATAAGCAAAAACAGTAAATTATACAGAGTATCAATGTTGATAACAATAGTGACAAGGAGTTTGTAAATGTCTTGTTTTGTGAGGCATTGAGTAGCAGCGTGTAACATCAGACAATTTTCCTCATTCCTATCGCGAATATTGTGAACTTCCTACTCAATAACATGTTTGAATATTCTTTGTACTTGAATAAATGGACCTTTGTATGATCATCCAAGTAGATGTTGACATGGATTGTCTTGAAAGATATTAAAGGGCTGTAGATTTATGAAGGGATGACAGATAAAAGCAAAACAATATGCTATAGGCTATAACCTACAGGTTAACTTATAAGCGGGATACAAACATAAATTATTTTATGAGTGTTAATGAGAATACTAATCTCTTTCAACATATTGGATATATTGTTTCATTTTTAATTTGTTTGAGCAAAGTAAGAGAAGAAAGGAAGAAACAAGTTGTTACTTTCATAATGAAGTTATGCATTTGAACAAGTTTTTGCAGTCTTAGACAATTACATAAACAATAAAATTGATTTATGTTGAAATAATCGTTCCTAGTTTTGTGATGTTGTGGGTATCTATATTTTAATATTTGTTTCCTTGAAAGTTCAGCCCTATGTTTGTTTTTGTTAGTGCTCATGCTTTAGTAATAAGTATCTTCATCTAATGACATTTTCATTTACTTTTTTCATTGATTTCATGTCTAGTTTCACCTTGTAACTTGTGCAACAAGCATGAATGGGAAGGGGTAATTTTTTTTGTAATATTGTGTTAGTTGTGTATCTATTTGGTTTCATATGTAGTCATGAGTGAAGGAGGCATTTTATGAAGGATACGCTCATTGTTTCTTTATTCTTCGGTGCTACTTGCTTACAACCTTAGGCGCCTTTTTTTCTCCGCTAGTAAACTTTTGAATTCATGATTTTCATCACTGATATGCTTAGGATAATTTATGTAGGAAAAATTGCAATATTTTCGGATCAAGGAGCTTAAGGATGTGTTGACGCGAATAGGTTTTTCTAAGCAAGGAAAGAAACAGGTATTAGTGGTTATAAATTGTTATCATTGGTTGATAGGGTTACATTTTTATGTTGTTTTGAAGTTTTGTAAGTAAGTTTTGCATTCAACAACATTTTTACATGGTGTTTGATCGGTGCCACTTGATTTCTTGATTAAAAGGTTATGGTTCATTTGCTGGGCTTATTGTCATCCACATTTTTGTTTACTTAGTTTTTACTAGAAAGTTCATCTTGAACGCCTTAGCCTCCACAGTCCACATCGAAAACTCTTTACATAATACAACTTAGAGTAGTTAGTGTTTTTGAAGAAACTAAGTTTAGAAAAAAATTTTCTTGGCCCGAAAGTTTATATGAATGTGCTACTCAAATTTTATTTCTTAAATGTTCCAAAACTATAACAACTTATTATGGCTGTTAACTTATTACTCTTTGATTTTATAGCACTAGTTAGATATGCGAAAATTTGAGGTCATTCTTTATTGGAATAGTCTCATTTTTAATTCCAAAATTATGATGGCTCTAGTCTATACTGCAAAACTTTGGTATCCATGCAAGAGGGAGGGCATTACAGATTATGAGTTTGTGAAAAGCAGAACTTAAGTTTAAAACATTGCCTATCATAGGGGAGAATTATAATATTCATCTGATGAAAAGTTAATAGCATGCTGGATGGAGCTTGTGCCGATGCAGAGAGGAGGTTAAGGAGATGCTTGGCAAGTTTGCTTGTTTCTTTTAAGGAACTGAAGTTGTTAATGTTTTATCCATGTATTGTATTTTCTGTGTAAGGAAGCACGTTTTGAGCATGGTTCCTTTATGTATGCTTAAACTTTATGGTGTAGTTTTGGATGTGACTACAACCACATATGATTATGATATTATAAAAAATGGTATATCTAATGAAAATGCCAACAAGATAGGGATGTTATGACTCTCAAATCAAAATTAACCTTATGGTGATACTTGGTGATAATGAATCTCGTCTCCTAGTAACATAGTGCAAATATGGTTCATATAATAATATTGGGATCATTTTGTTTAAGTTGATGAGCTTATTTCGACTTGATCATTGACCAAGAGAATCGTAAATACGGTGGCATTGATTTAAAAAACCAGTGTTGAGTTGTTAAACAAAACCATAAGTGTACATTGTGTCTTGTAAGCTACTTGATTTTTAGAGTGACCTCAAAGGCCATATAGACCGTGAAATAAATGAGTTACAACTTATGTGTAATACTTCATAACTTCCTTTTTTGTTATTTGTAGTCTCTTTTGTTATTTATGTGTAATACCTCAAAGGCCATATTCAAAACATCTCATTTGCTTTTTGAAAGTTGAAGTTATGCAGCTCTTATCCTTTTTTGCTATTTATAGTCTCTTAGTTCTAATATTTAGAATGATGCAAGGTTTTGGATGAAAAGTTGTTGAGTCAAAATCAATTGTTAAATTATTTAGAACAAAAACATAACAATTTTTTGTAAATTGGATTAATATCATTTAGGCCAAAGATGGAAGGAAAGAAGTAAGAATGAGGTGGGTTTGAGGAAAGAAGTAAGAATCATTAATTACTGTCAAGTGCATGCAAAAATATTTTACTATTAAAAGTAATTTGGTATGGAAGGAAAAGAATAATGTTGCAACTTATGTATGATGGAGGCAATTAAGAAGAAAAAATCCAATGTGGGATATTGATCGATTTGTTTGAATGTGATTTCAAAAAATTAACGGTTCATCTTTTTAAGTAATACTCTTTTTGTTTAAATTAAAAAGGAATCTTCGAGAACCTAGAACTTTTGGAGGAAATTGTTTAAATAAAGTGGGGGTGTTTAATTTTGCATTGACACTCGAGGTAGAGAAGTTGAATATGGAGAGAAGGGTAAAATATAAAGTTAGTAGGAATCATCTCCTTGATACCTTGGTCCATTATAGGGGATATATGAAGTAAAATATGAGGAAAATTCTTGACATAAATTGTATGGCTGTACCATATAGAATAATTGAGAGAGGTTCAATTTGGGACAAAGGTATTACTCATTAATATAATTGATACGGGACAAAGTATTACACAATTTAAGATGTTGATATTGGATGGTGTGCATACGATGTCAATGTTGGAAGGTGTGCAAAGGACGTCAATGTTTAAGTATTGCAGCATTTCACTATTTGAAGATGTGCATAGGATATTGTGCACATTTATTTGGAAAGAAGGAATACAATAAAAATAAATTAGATAAGTATTGGTATTTTTCATAATATTTTAAACAATATCTTGGGCATGAATTTTAAATGCATAATGTTTTCTTAGTTGAGGCTCTTATTCATATGCTATGCTCGAGAATCGAGATGAGTAACTTGGACATGTATGGTTTGAGTTCAAGTTCTAGTTGGTGCAAGAGAGTTAATAAGCTAGCCCGATCGCAGGTCTATTACTGGTGACTTTTATGTTTCAAGGGTCAAGGAAGCGTTGGTTTGAATTGCAATTTCTACACACCTGTTTTGTATGGATGAATTTGTCTGGTACCTCGTTAGTGAATCTGCTGAAATTTTAGGGATAGGAGGAGAGATCCATTATGCATACTCAATCTGATCTGGTTATGTTATATGGTTATAATCTTTATCGCTTTTCAGACATGGTTGGTGCTTGATTTCTCATTCCATTTCGTTATATGGAGTCTGAAAACTTTTCTAATGTTTTGTTACTTATCTATGGTGTTTGGCTATACGCTTTGACCTGGATAGGCTATTCTTAAAATTGTTCTATCTGTGCATGGGCTTTGGGTTGGAGTTGTTAGACTTGGGTCCAAGACATAGATAAACAAGTAACCACTACTAAAATAATTCAATGTTTTGTTCTATTCCTATATGATTGTAATTGATTATCGTCATAAAAACTTCAATTATACGTAAGTATTGTATCAATTTTTCAAACTTCATTCTTTCCAGTATTACATTGGTCATCATAATATTCTGAAATCTCTTCTTAACTTTTTTTTTTTACCGTACTCGTACTCGTAAACTCTGGTTTTGGGAGTTGCCGTGTTTCTATTCTTGTACATAGAGGTGAAAGTTTGGTTTTTGGTTTGGATTCGATTCAAATCCAAATCAAACCGAATAAAAAATAGTTTTGATATTTTCAGTCAATTCCAATTGATAATATTATAATCTAAATTGAACCTAATAGTCAAATTGCCCCGATTTGTATATTATGCACCGAAAATCAAATTTGCATGTATTGTTCCAAAATTATTCTTTCTAAAGCTCCTGAATAGACATTAATAATTTTATGGTTTTTATTTTGAACAAGTAAAAAAGTTTTAACAAAAATTTTAAAAATAAGGGCAAAATTTCAAACAAATCAAAGGGAAGATATAACATGCCTTAAACATTTCGTTTTTTTTCCCTGGTTTTTTTGGTTTTGTTGGACCTTAGATCGAGCCTAAACTGAACACTGAATTATAACTAAAATTCAATCCAAACCAAATTCAAATATAGTCTTCATCTCAAAAAAAAAAAAAAAAATTCAAATATAGTCAAACCAAATTACTTAGTCGATTCAGTTTGGTTCGTTGTTCGGTTTTTCACCAAGTTACTTATACCCCTACTTGTACACGTACTCTTCTCTGTATGCAGTTTCGTGTGACATAGCTGCATGGGTACAAGAGGTTCCAAATAAAAAGTTGAGCCTAGTGCCTGAAGTTAGCTTTTAAACTGGTTATGTCAGCCCAATGTAACTAATGATATGGGGTTTGGGTTGTGTACTTCCCTAGGGTGGGTGGGAAATGCACATGGCACCAAATGAAGAGGGAGGAAGGATATACTTTTTTTGGGTTTTAGAAACTTATGTCATGATGGTGAGCATCAAATGGAGGACATGATTAAATGTTGAGGCTTTTGTTTCCAAAGTGATGCAGACCTTGCACTTACATTTTGGACATAGAGAGAGAGGAGAGCATGATCTACACAAAGGTGTCAACTGTCTCTTTTATGTTTGAAGAGCAACTAGAACTCTGATAGAACTCCTTTCTTAGGTTTATTAAATTTGTTTTCCTTGCTATATAGGATTTTTTTCACAAACTGCTAGTTGCAAACAGTTACGCCGTGAATTTCCTTCAGTTTTACCGCTTTGAATAAAGGAGTTTAATTTTAAAAACTGGTGAACCTTTGTAAACATAATGTATATCGATTAATACCCTCATTAATATAATGAACCGCTGTGTCCCTAAGTTCACGTTATAATTTTGATAGAATCTAAAATAGTTAATGTTTGACGAGTGGTTCTGAAATCCTTACCTGTTTATCTAACAACTATTATCTATTTCAAAATTGAGAAATAGTGCACAAGGAATTTTTCTTCTATTGTACAAATTATTGTTTCAAGGTTTCCATTGATCTAGATCTTGTTTTAATAATTTTTTTGAGCATTGAGTTGAGAAAAATATAGTATTTGCTTGGTTAAAAGAATTTTGACTTGATTTATTAATGTAGCTAATGGATTAAGAGCGAAGGCTTTGCTATTTGTGTCGTTAATTCTGCATTTTTCATGTGATGTTGCGTGGGAGGTACATAATATCTATGTATTTTTGTCCAAGATTGGAGTCACAAACTCACAATGACTTGAAATATTTTTAAATAAAATTTTTTGATGCCTTAGAAAAATATTTTGTACAATTGCATACTACCATATACTTGTGTAAATGGCATATTCATGTCAATGTAAATTAGCTTGGCATTGCAGTTTCATTTTCCACTTGCAGTTGTGTATGCAAGTCTTGATAATTAAATATGCTTGCCTAGGGACTTGTTGACATGCAAATTGACTTTTGAATGAGCTCTCGTTCTTAAATTAATTGCTTACATCTTTCTGTAAATGCTAATTTCAGGATCTAGTAGATCGAATTTTGAGTTTTCTTGCTGATGATCAAGGTAGGTGTTCTAGTTACAACCACTCTTCGAAATTTTTAGTCAATACTTGTCATGTCTGAGAAGATCTAGGGTAATTTATGGATCTTTTTTTGATGCAATTAATTGTTTTTGGTAAATGATGTATAAATATTTTGGTTGAGGTTTTGGAATGTTGAATGATGTAATTTGTTCTACAGTTAAGTTATACATATGGGTTTTGTGTTGGGTAATATTAGGAAATTATTGTGTTAGGTCATTGGTGAAAATTTATTGCACCATTCTTGTGATTCGCTGTAATCTTAGTTCATCAATAATGTGAAGTCTACCCTCCTATTTATCATCCAAACTAAATTAGAAACTCATACATGATGAAAAAAAGAAAATAATAATTTGCGAATTAAATCCTTAAAATTTAGCACTTTTGTGAATTACAGCCTTAATGTTTATTTTTTGTGAATTACAACCACCAAAGTATAAAAGTTTGCTGGTTAAAGTCAAAACACAGAATTCCGTCCAATTTAGTGGTCGGAATTTTAGGTTAAGTGGTCAGAGTTTTGTGTTTTTGGCTTAAACGTGTAAAATTTGAAACTTTGGTGGTTGTAATTGGAAAAAAAAACATTGAAGCTGTAATTCGCAAATGTGCTAAAATATTAAGGCTGTAATTCGCAAGTTTTTCTAAAGACAATGGTGATCACTACCAATGAAAATGTAAATTAAGAACCACTAGATTGCAAGAAGGAAAAGGTGTTGCATACAAAGTTTTTATACTGCTTGTCAATCAAATTTGACACCTAGTTCGAAATCTACATTCAAATTCAGTGATTTTAATATGTACTCAATTGGCTTTGTAAATTATTCCGAAGCCTTTCTTTACTATTCAAGCATCATTTGCATTCTTTTTTTATGAGAGTCGTAGACTTCAAGAAAGGCTTGCATGTTTTGATAATGCTTATTGCTTGACCCATTTTGTGGTTGATTTTGTATTGTTGTAACTTTATATTTTGCTTTTATCTTCTGGCTTGGTTGATTGTGTTTTGCTTTGTTGTGCAGCTTCCAAGTTGTGGGCAAAAAGACCTGCGCTTACCAAGGAAGAGCTAGCCAGATTAGTGGATGACATCCACAGGTTCTATAACAAGCCTCATTTTTTGTTCTCCTTGCCCCATGGTCAAAGCTGTGTTGTTGTTGTCATTTATACTCCATGCATATACATCCTACTAGAATTGCTGTTAGCAAAGAGATTAGCTGATGTATTTACTCATTATTTATGAAAATACTAGATTTTATTGAAGGTTAATTTTTTATTAGTTTTTCTAAATGGCTCGTTAAATCATTGGAGATTCTTATTTATGTGATGTTGCAAATGAGTTTGCAATGACATGTAACAATCTCTCCATTTTTACAAGATTAAGGTTGCGTATATTGTCCCTTAAACCCTGCCTAGGTGGGAGCCAATTAATGGAATTAGGTTAATGGAATGGAATGTTTTTCATATTAGTCAGTTGCTACTCTTAAAGTGAATGTTTAAGAAGTGAGAATTTTAGTCTACGTCGTTTTTCAGTTTATGGCACGTCTAAATCATATGTTTTATTCATCAATGTTTGCTTTAAGAGGAACGAGAATTTCATACAAACTTCTAAGAGCTTTTTTAATTGGCACTTGAGGTGATTGCTTGGTTTCAAATTGGAGATGCACCCATTTTAATTGAAGCATTACATATTATTTGTGACCAGGAAAATGCAGGGGTCTGGTGCTACCGAACTGGCGACTAAAGTGCAGTGTACACCGGATACTGCTATCGTTACTGGTACATTGAAACCCAAAGAGGAAGTCGATGACTCTGTGCCTATGGACATGAAAATTCGGTGTCCTTGTGGTAGTTCACTGTTTACCGAGTCAATGATCAAGGTTTGTTCTCCTTGCTTCATTGTAATTTCCATTAGCATTACATTTCTGTTTGGAGCTAGAATCCTATCATTTAGTTACATTCTTATGTTGAGCCTCCCATATCCCTGTGTCACTCACACCCTGATATAATGTTTTTTTCATTAGGAAAAAATCAGTATTAAATGACGAGCATACAAGGTTAGGGATGGGGTATCTTTCTAAAGAGCAGGAAAATTGTTTCATTTTTATGGCCTATTATAAAGTTGATGTATAAACTGGCTCTCCCAAACCGTACCATATATTATTTTGAATATAAAATTACTAAATTTTTAAGAGGATTTAAAATTTGTTGAATATCTTGTATATGGTTAGGTTTGAACATACATCTGTCATAATTGAGTACATTAGATTGAGTTAGATTCATTTGAATCAATGTGGAGCTGGTTTTAAAATTTTAGTCTTGAAAGGGGAATGATTCGTAGAAGCTTCATTGACAGTTGGTATTAGTATTGTCATTCTATATTTAACTGGTATGGCCACGTGTGGAGTTGAACACCTGTTTCGAATGATTGTTAGGATAGTAGGAATTACATGCTCGTAAGTGATCCCATTCCCAATAGTATTTTAAGCAATATGTTTTCCCTATAAGTTTCAATTACAATACAAAATTTAACAGCCTCTTTGGATATCTATAATTGGTTGATGTCCCTAGTTAAGCACTTTTTATATGCAAGTTGGAACATCACTTGGTTTTTCGGCTTGTTTCCTCTTTAAAGCAATGCGGAAATGTTCTTAGTTGGATTTGATGATATGGTGTTATCTTATGAGCTATAGGCATGTAATGAGCATGGGTTATGAGCATCAGTTAGGTTTTGGGAGATGAGGTGTATGCTAGTACATATTAAATTCTTTATTTGAGCCATTATTAATCAACACTCTACCTTTTATTCTCACTGTACATTTTCCAATTTTACCCCTCTCCAAAGCTTAGTCCCACACTCGTTTAATCGCCTATTTTCAAAGCAACCATCATGTTGATTTAACCGCTACCATCCAAGACTGCTGCAGGGACACACCCACTTGCCTCTCAATCCCTCTCCATTAGAACTACAAATACTCGGCTGTCTAATTCTACTGCATTCAAATAAATTACTTGGAAAATGCCAACTCCTCTAAAAATTAACATTAGATCCAAAATTATTTTGAGCAATGGTGAATGGCCTTAGAAAAAATGGGAAACATTTTTGAAATGAGGCCTGGTTCCATTGAACCACGGTTGAAACTAAAGAATATTTCATTTGAGCCATGCTTCGCACAATTTTCTGTGATGGTGAGAGATTTCAACAAATATGTCTGGAGATAGATAAGGGGATATGATTGGGTGAGAGTGGGGAGGAGGTTGGGGCTGGGAGATCGGGTGGGAGTGTGGGTCGGGTTTGGGATGGTTACTGGTGGGGGAGAGGAGTGAGAGTGCATGTGAGGTGGGATTTATGATTAAGGAAATCCTAAGTTTGAGAGGTAAAAAATTTAGGGAGGTAAAAACTAAAACAGTGTAGTATTGAACAATTTTTTTTTTTTTTTTTTTTTTTTTTTTTTTAAATTGTGGTAAGCTTTATTGTACTTTTGCGATGGGAGATTAGGAATTAGGATGAGTATATTTGTGTGGTTCTATATAGTTTATCATCCATGTTTGTTAACATTTAAATTACTTTTCAATCAATTGCTGTCACTTTTGTTTCTGAAAATTTTAAAAATTTTGTGGACAGTGTGAGGACCCAAGATGTCAGGTGTGGCAGCACATTAGCTGTGTTATTATACCAGAAAAGCCTATGGATGGAATTCCACCACTTCCATCCCTGTTCTATTGTGAAGTTTGCCGCCTCAATCGAGCTGATCCGTATGTATTATCTAATCCTTGTAGGATAATTTAAGTTTTCATGTCTATTTTGATCGTCACTTGTTTCCTGATATGGTTTACTTTCAATGATGACCAAAATCTTTATCTGATGATTTTTGAGTTGGTTGGACCGTTGGAGTGTTTTCCTTGACTTTTGCTTTTCTATATTTTAATATGACATCATGTTTATTTAACCGTACCGTGAAAGATTCTACTAAGAGATCTGAATATACCACCTCTTGATTTGTTATGAGTACATTTTGTTTGGCAGAATTTCTTTCCTTTTGTTCTCCTCTGGTTAATGTGGAGTTCTGAGGCACCTTGGGCATGGAGAACCTTTTTTGAATTCTTCTTTTGAAGGAGCTTTGTGCCTTTGATTAATCTTGGAAGGAGGATAGTAAGGTTATCAGCTTTTGAAGCTTGATTTATAAGTAATCAACTTTCATGCAAAAAATATAGCCTTGTTCTTGGGCCTCTAAAACACTTGATTAGCTTTTTGTTCTTATAAGTCATGTCTGTTGCTTCTTAAGCTTTCCCATTTGTAAATTGTTATTTTGCATTTTGTGATACTTTGATCTTTCTAAATGAATATTTATGTCTAAGTTACATTTTGATTCATGATATTATATTCATGTTATTCCTTTTTTATAGTTTTTTTTTCCTAATTTGTTTGTGTTGATTGATTATCCCATTACCACAATGTCATTGAGTAGCTTACACCTAGGTGAGGTTTGGGGGTCGCTTGTATGCAACCTTACCCATGTTACCGATTTTCTATTGACCCCTGGCAACAAACATCATCCACAACTTTACATAGATAAGTACACATGATATATTTGTGTTGGTTAATCATTGCAGTTTTTTTTGTAGTTGTAGACACTACTCATCTTCTCTGGTCATATTTTAGGTTAAGATTGTCTTACGAGTCTTCTGTCGTTGTTCAGATTTTGGTCTACCTTGGGACATCCTTTATATCCTGTGAAGTTGGTGGCTACTAATGTGCCGACTGATGGGTAAGTAGTTTGTTCTTTTATTGGGAAGTTGTGTATGTGTTTACTGTTTTTTGAAAGAAAGAATTGTATTGTGCTAAAATACAATTTTATTCACGGCTGTGACTTCTCGGCCTATATTTTGGTAGCAGTTTGCTTGAACTTTTACAATATTGTATTGATGCGGGTAACATCCAGTTATCAGTTTTCGACACGTGTTTGGGTGGTCGGGTGTCCGACTCGGTGTTGCTTGAAAGCATTGCACACAAATTTGGACATAGACACTTCAATGGGCAAATTTAAAATTAATTGGTTAACATAAAACAATAAAATTAATAATTTTTTTTTTCTGTTATGATATTATATTTAGTATCCTCATTTTTTGATGTGTAATTATTTAAATAATATCAGATTTCACATTATAATGCCAAAGCCTTTTATCTAGAACTCGTTTGGTTGACATAGGAAATAAATTCCTATGGAAAGTTTTAATTACTTGGAAGTTACTTCCTTTGTCTTTGAACGCTAGAATTTACAATTGGCACGTGAATTTGGAGTTATCTAGACTCTCCCTTGGTAATTATATTACTGCACTTTGTAGGAATTTTTACTTTGTGTGCTCAACCAAATAACTGTGTAACTAGGTAATTCCTAGGAACTAGAAATTCCAAGGGATTGTATCTGTAACCAAACAATCTACTTATTTAAAAGGTTCTATAAAATAATGACAACTGTTAAAAACAATCCAAAGAAGAAAGAATTAAGTAAGAAAAAATTAAGAATAGTTACATAAGTGGAATCAAGTCACGTGGGATGAGAGAATAAAATGAGAAAGAAAAGTATTCTGCCACTTCCTCTTTTTCTTCTTCGCCCTTTCTTCTTCTTCACCCTTCTTTCATTGGAAAAGTAATCATCAATGGTCTTAGAAAAGACAAAATCTGCGGAAAATTTTTTGACCTCATTATTTGTCTCTAGTTTCGTCCTTCCATGTATCTTTTCTCTTTTCTCTTGCTTTTTCCCCTTAGCCCCCTTCTTCTCTTAATGTTCTTAAATGGTGTGCTTCAAGAAGGTGACGTGTGGACACGGGTACGACAATCATTTAGGCTTTTTCGGGTCATATAGTTTTGAACTTTGAAGTCTTCATAAGATATTGCCTGTGAGTATGTTCCGTTTACAAGGAAGATCTGTTTGGGAGAGTGCATGAGTGTGCTTATGTATTAGATGATTTATGCTACCATGGGTGTATAAACAAAGCATTGCAAGAGATAAGATATCATGGTTACATGGTAGAGAGAGAGTAAAGAGTGTTTGGGGTGGTTGACACTAGAGAGTTCAGGAGAAGAATATATCCATAAAGCCTATTTTCACAAAAGAGAAAGATGGAGACAAAGGAAGGGCCCATTGTTACGAGTTTACTTCATATTACAATGTGCCAAAGCACAAAGACTTAGATTTGTACAGTTATAACAACAATAAAGTGGGTAGTGCCTTCTTTTAGTTTATAAGTAGGAAACACACATGTAATATTGAGGCGCAAGGGCCAAAGGGTCCTCGGGGCTTAGATGTAAAGTGAAAGACAATGGTGTGGGCCTTGTGTAGACAAGGTGTTCATTATTCTGTCAGTTTACATAAATGGATCCACTATTCTGTCAATAAGTAATGTGCCCACACAGGACTCGTCTTTTTAAATCTGATTTAGTTTTGTTAATGAAATAAAATAAAGTACTAGATATCAAGATGCAATTAAAATGAAGAAAATGTATATAATTGGATCCACTATTCTGTCAATAAGTAATGGGCCCACCATGGATTTTGACCTTTACTCTAAAATATTCCAAGGTAAAAAAGAGGGTAAGGCAACACATGATGGATTACTAAAGAAAAATGTAGAGAGAGGTGAATCCCACGCACAAATTTGTGTACAAGGGCTTAAATGAGATAAGTCTAGTCCTATTAAAGATAACAGGGATCAAAAAGAAGTCAAGGTAGGTTAACAAGAGAAAGGAGTTGGACTGTACTTAAGTTTCTTTTAATAAAACAAGCATGGTTTAATTTATGCCCTCCCAATTCGGATCACTGATTTTCTACCCGTGTTATTGTGTTGATGGATATAGCAATGCTGATTTATTTTTTTGAATTGGCACTGATTATGAAGTTGCTGATAGGACCCCATTAATTTGTTTTCTACTTTTTTTCCAGTACAAACCCTGTGCAAATTGCTGAGAAAACATTTCATCTTTCAAGGTCTGACAGAGAGTTATTATCAAAGCCGGAGTATTCTATTCAGGTTAGTCAATTGCTGTTGTAAGTTTAGAGATGTCATATGTTTCCAGGCTTCCAGCTATATTATTTGATTTGGAGGTGAATTTGAGTTCTTGAGGTCAAAATTTAGAATTCCTTTTTTAATTTGCAAGAAAAGAGAACTAACACGTGTTTTTCAGCTATGATTGTTGCAACACTGGAATTGGTAATTGACAATGACTTGAATTTTTTGCAGGCTTGGTGCATGCTTCTCAATGATAAGGTGTCTTTTAGAATGCAGTGGCCCCAATATGCAGATTTGCAGGTCAATGGTAAACATTTATATCTCATGTAGTTTTGAGTTAATTTGTACCGGCATAATTTTTTCTCATGATTTGGTTACTTGTTCAGTTATATGCCTGTATGTTGAATCTTATTGATATTTGTGATGTTTTCTCTATTGCATATTTTTTTTCGTGTAGCTGAAGTCTGTCCTTTTCTAGTTGAATGTGCTATTATTTGGATCATTGCTATTCTGTCACGGAGGAAGATTAAACACATACTGTATTTTAAGAGAAAAATTGAGTGTGTGACCTGCTTATACTCTATGCAAATGTTATCATTATTCTATAGCGCTTGCATCAGGACCCTATATGGTCATGGTGTATCACTGAACATCACTCTTATCATATTTGCTTTTTTTTTTCATCTAATCTCTGTCTTGTGTTCTCCCAAGAAAAAAGGAACGGAAGTGGGATCAATTTTTGTTCAATGAATCAGAAAAACTCTTCCTTTTGAATTTGTTTCCCACTAATGATACAATACATATATACTAAATAAAAAGGTTTGTGAAAGTGGGGTATCAATGCCTTTATCATGTAATTATCTTTGCTTTCCTGTTATGCATCACATTGTTGCCTTCATACCTGCCTTCTTCACACTTGTCACCCATGCCTCTTCCTCTCTGTCTCCCCCAATCACCCCTGCATACCATATCCACTGTTATGATCAACAAGATGGACCATTGACGACATCCACGGATCAACCATTTCGGTCTCACTATTCTTGAGCGTCGACTCTTTCAACTCATAACCACTATCTGTAAGATGATGTATGGGCTACCTTATACACAAATCCATAGAATTTGTTGCTTCTATTTTCAGATGGGGTTAAGCAGGGAAAACAAAGATTGAATGAGATAGCAATTGGGGGTTCGTGAGAAATGGGCTTTGAACATTCCAACATCATCCCCCATATTCCTGGAGCAAGATGTATTAGCTTGATCTGTTGAGTGCATTGATGGTGGATGGATTGAGCTTGAAAAAGGGGCAGGTATCTTCTCATCTGGTGTTTGGGTGGCATCAAGGTTACAGGGGTCGGATGTATGCAACATCATCTTTGTCATAGTAAAAAGACTTTTGTTGCTTGACCTTAATTGCAAACATCTTCCTAACTTCTCATGAACAAAAAGCAAACGCCTCAATGAATTATTTCATTGTAAATTGGAAGAAGTGAAGTTATATATCAATTGGAAGAAATGTGTTCTTGAGAAGCTTCGAATTGGAACTTGGAGCATATATATTTTACCCTCTTTGAAGCCCTTTTGAGATCTGTCTACTAGAAACCTCGTTCAAAAATTGTGTTTGATCAAGTTCTGGGCGATAAGAGATTAGAGATTAGTTGAGAGTTCAGGCAGACTAACAACTATATCAAGTTTTGGATATTAGCGATCAGACATTAAGCATGCACCAAAACTACTTGATATAGACTGCATATTAGAGATTTACTTTTTCTTTGTTTGTTTGTATGGAGGTAGAAAGTTTTGGGACTCGGTCATTATTGTGTATGGTGTTTTAGGAACTTTGTTAGTTATACAATATATATATATATATATATATATATATATATATATATATATATATATATATATATATATATATATATAATTATATATATATATACTTCCTCTGGTTTTTAGTAGTTGTTACATTTCTGTTTTTCACGCTATTCAATGCACAATTTTAATCTTTAATATCTCTAGTTTCATAGGATAAAAAATTCTAAAAAGTTAATATTAAGAAAATACACATTAAGACGAATCAAACAAGATCCCACTTGACTATGTTTTACATTATACATAGAGAACTATATATCAAATAAGATCAATTGATGAATAGTAGTTGCCACAGGTACTGTAGCAACTAATAAAATCCGGAGGAAGTTATATATATATATATATATATATATATATATATATATATATATATATATATATATATATATATATATATATATATATATATATATGCCCTTGCTTAAGGGGTTCTGGCCATTTCTTCAGTGGGGTTTAAGGTAGTGCTTGCCATTGCAGGACTAGATTAGGTTCTTTGCATTCTTGATTCTTATTATTTATTTGTTTATTTATTTATTTTGTTGAAGCTATTATTTGAGAAAGTGTCGCTGTATAGGTTGATATTAATCTACGATCTCGCAATGCTAAAACAACTAATTTGAACTGTTATCCAATAATATGAATTGATTTTTTTCAATAGCTTTTTCACTATGCATGTGAGGCGATTAAGTGTCATATTTGTTTTTACTTATTAGTTATTATGCTCTCTAAGGATGACATGTTGGAGTTCTTCGACTATCTTTGCCTTTTGTTTTTGTTTGAAAAGATGCTTTATGTTTGTTTAACTAGCTCTTTTGCTGATTGGAAATAAAAATTGATGTGCTGCATGTTGGATATGTCAAGTTTTTACGTTAGTGATAGCTAGAATATTTTTTTTCACTTAGAAATAAATGTATGTTAATTTTTTTTGTCATAGGTGTGCCTGTTAGAGCTTTCAGTAGACCTGGTTCGCAATTGCTTGGGGCTAATGGTCGTGATGATGGTCCAAATGTGAGTTTTTTCTTCTTCGTTCCCTGTTTTTTAAGGACTTTACTCATGCGCTTGACCTGTAGTCTTGGTGCTATTATGGCTTTATTTGTCAACTTTGTTGCTTGTTCTTGTTTGTTCAGATATCTCAATGGACCAGAGATGGAATTAATAAGATCTTATTATCCGGGTGTGATGCTCGCATTTTTTGTATCGGTGTTAGATTAGTGAAGCGGCGTACCCTTCAACAGGTATGATTTTCTTTTCAAATTTTCTGTAGTAAAATTAGCATTTAATAGGCATCTGGGTGTTTATTGGATCTTTTGTCATATGTTGGAAAGCTTAAAAACCGAAAGTGCAGATTGAGGAGTAATATTGTTTGCTCCTGCTTTTACGGAGTGTTTATGGAGCACCTAGTTAAGCATGTTTCAAATTTTTACTTTTGCTTTAGGATAATGTACTTGAAAGAAGCTCTATAAATCCTCAAGTCTTCATGAAATTTATCCAATATTTCAAAGTCTTGAAATTGTTTTGGGAAAATTTGTCTTTTTTGTTTTGGTATTATCAACGAATTGCCTGAATTAAGTCTTGGTAGCTAACACTTATTGATACTATTGAGTACTAACGTTCATGTCCTGCAATGTATTATTCTCTATGGAGAGGATGTTTTCTTGCTTCTGTTGCTCCATTGTAACAATATCTCTAGGGAACTTAAAGAGGTGTCTTTGGGCTCTTTTCTGTACTTGTTTAAGGATCAATAAGTCTTTGTGTGGCTCTTGTTTTACCTGGTATTTTGTTCTTTTCAATGCCATATCCCATCTTAGGCATTTCTAACCCATATGCATATGTGTACTGTAAAACCATCAGTTTATTATTCTACAAGCACTCATTTTATATTGATTTTTTAGAGCACAATGTTCACTTGAGAAGTGAAAACTTGGAGGTATTTACCTTGGATTTAATACTTTCTATTGCTTTGGGATGAATCATTTGTTGTATGTCCTTTGGTCTGTGAAGAAGGAATTTCTAAACGAATCTCTAGTTTTATGATTGCTTTAATGAATGTATCCTTTTTGTTTTGAGAGTTTCTTTTTCTAAGGTTCAAAAAATCTTTACTCTGTTCGTTTTAACTAAGGCATATATGCTTTATAGTCCTGGTTTCCAAAATTGGGTTTCATCCCTCATAACCGTAAGGTCATATCATTGTAGTGTGTGCTTGTTTTGGTCCACCCAGTAAGTAACTTCCTATAGGAAGTTGTATTTACTAGGAAGTTAATTAAGAGTCTTCACTTGTTTGGTTGTCCCTTGCGGATTGGTGCTTTTTGGGAACTATAACTTGAAATAACAAACTTTTTAATAATGATTTTCTCAAGTAATAAAGTAGAAAGTTAAGAAAACTATAGCGACGTTATGCCATTGCCTTGCATAACTCCTTGTTTGAACCTCTATTACCAAAATTTCAACAGTACTTCGTGTCTACTACTCTACTACTCATTACCCATGCCTAGTTGTACTAATTCTTCAAATCCTTTTAGCATATTGCAATAAGGGGTTGGAAGGAAAAAAAGGAAGAAATAAAAATAGGATTTGAAATCTTTGCCCCTCAAGTAAGGAAAGGTATAAGATGTAAATTTATGTCTAAAAAACAATTTTCATGCAGGAAGAGAATGGGAGGAAATAGAGGGGTGGGGAAGGGGATAGGAATAGAGTTGTGCCATTTACTTCATTTGGATAGCAAAAGGGGAGAACGCAATTGAAAGGGAGGAAATTGGATGGAAGACATTTTCACGTATTCTACAAAACAAACCATTCCATCCAGGGGCGAAACATAGTTAAGGGGCGGGTAGGGGCTTCGCCCCTACGATTTTTTCGGCAAATTTTTTTTAACATACAACTGTCATTTATATTTTCTTACCCCTTGCTTCCCCTTCCTTTCATCCAAATTTTTTTAAAATGTGAGTGACCATGGGGTTTAGTGTTGGGTAAATGTGAATTCCCGAATGGGAATTCCGTAGTTTTAACATCCCTATTTTTTTTAATTTTTTCTAGCTAACCAATTAAGAACCCCTCCATCAACTTCCTTAGATCGCTTCTTGGTTTATCTCTTGGGAAGCAAACAAGCTCTATGATTGAACTTCTGTTGGCCTTGCTCTTTACATCTTTAATTTGGTAGTTTAATGTTGCCGCAATTACTGTTGCTTTAAAGTGGCATTAAAATCACTGAATTTCAGATTCTTGTTGATTCTTGTTTTTATTTACCTCTTCTTAGATATTGAGCATGATTCCTAAAGAATCAGTTGGTGAGCTCTTTGAAGATGCTCTCGCTCGTGTGCGACGTTGCATTGGTGGCGGGGCTACAGAGAATGCTGATGATAGTGACAGTGATTTGGAAGTTGTTGCAGACTCGATTACTGTTAACTTGCGTTGTCCTGTAAGTACTCTTGTAACTTTATGGAGAAATTAATTGCTCTGTCATGTAACAATCATGTGTCAAAATGGAACCAGAAATTTATGATGTTTAGAAATTGATCATTTGCACTTTTTATTTTTGTGAAGTAGCAGATAATGTTTGCATACGAAGGTCAATGGGAACAACCTCTTTGCTATCATAAGCACAAGGTTGCGTACATTGCAGCCCGCCAAAACTCGCCTATGCGAGAGCCGCTGGCTTTGGGCTAATGGCATATTGGCATCATGCCTTGCAAAGAAATTATGCTCCTGTAAAAATGAAGATATTCTCCCTTGTCAAGTTCTGTTACTGATGATAGTAGCTAGACGAAATGTTTTTGGAAATTGTTCATGTTGAAGTATGTTCAATTTTAGATGTTGCTCATAACAGAATGAATGTCAAGGTTGATGTTACTCTCGTTACAGAATAAGTGTCTTGTAAGGTTATGTCAGATTAAAGATTTACAGTAGGACAATGGTAGTTTGAGTGACATAATATGGAACATTAATTTTTTAGGTTAATAGATGTAATATGGAATGTGAGTCTGTCAGATGTTTACGTTTGGCTTATGCTGATTTTGGGTTTTTTTAATCAGATGAGTGGTTCAAGGATGAAGATTGCTGGACGATTCAGGCCCTGTATGCATATGGGTTGTTTTGACCTTGAAACATTTGTGGATATGCAGCAGCGTTCGAGGAAGGTAAGTAATCATCTTTAAAATCTCTGAATCCTTCCTGTTTGAGAACATTTATAAAAAGTAGAATCTTACCTTTTTCCTTTTTGCAGTGGCAGTGCCCAATATGTTTGAAAAACTATTCTCTGGAGTCTATAATTATTGACCCTTACTTCAATCGCATTGCAAACATGGTACTTTCTCACTACTCATTTTTTATAATATAAAAGAATGGTAATTCACCCTACACTCCGAGCATAACTATGGATAATTTATGGTTTCCATCCAGATGCGTTCTTGTGGTGAGGATACAAGTGAAATCGAAGTGAAGCCTGATGGTTCCTGGCGTGTTAAAGGTGACAATGAATGCAGGGATCTTAGGCAATGGCATATGCCTGATGGAAGTCTGTGTCTTCCTGATGAGGGAGAAAGCAAACATAAGCCTGAAGCATCTAAGCCGATTAAGCAAGAAAGCACTGGTTTGAAACTAGGAATACGGAAGAACAGCCATGGAAAATGGGAAGTTAGTAAACATGAGGAAATGAATGCCCATTCTTCAGGTGATAGAGTGCTAGGAAATTTAGAGAACGGTGGTCGAAAGGTTATCCCAATGAGCAGTAGTGCCACTGCTAGTGGTAGAGATGGTGAAGATCCAAGTGTTGATCAAGATGTTAATGGCCATTTTGATTTATCTATTAGCAATGGATTGGAACTTGATTCTATAGCTTTGAATCTTGATCCTACATTTGGGTTGACAACTCAGAATTCTGTGGCTACGAAAGACGCAGAAGTAATTGTGCTCAGTGATTCAGATGACGAAAATGCTATGATGGCAAATGGGATCATTCATACCAATGGGTTAATGGATAATAGTGTCAATTATCCTGTTGATCCTCATGGAATTACAGGATCATATCAAGATGACCCTGGTCTTGGAGTCGGTGGAACTTCATGTCTTGAACTTTTCAATCCAGATGATGAGTATGAGCTGCCATTGTGGCCGTTGTCTTCCACTACCCAAGGGGCTTCCAATTTTCAACTATTTGGTTCTGATGGAAGTGGCACAGATCCTCTAGCTAATCCACATCTTTCTACTGTAAACTGTCCTGTGTCCATGAATGACTATATATTGGCTCCAGATACGGCTATGAACCCTGCAACTTTGATGCCTGATTCTACTGTTAATCATTCCAGTAATGACCTAAATGATGGCCTAGTTGATAATCCGTTAGCATTTTGTGGAGAGGATCCATCTCTTCAACTTTTTCTTCCTACTAGGCCTTCAGATGCTTGTGGACCTACTGATTCAAGAAATCACCAGGACATAGGCAACGGTATACGTAGCGACGATTGGATCTCTCTTAGGCTGGGAGATGGTGGTGGCAGGAGTAATGGGGACTTGGACTCTACGAATGGCTTACATATTGGACACCAGCCTCATTCCCGAGAAGTTATGGAAACAGGTTTGTTACTATTTTATCTCCAATATGTTCTTTTGCATCTAGAGTTCAAAAGACTGAAATAAGTTCTGGTAATTATGGCCAGATGGATTTGGGATGCTTCCCATTCACACTTCTGCAAGTAATGCAGATCGCGTCCGTCTACTGTGACAGGTGTTTTTAGCTAGCTTACAATGTACGTCGTTTAATTAGCAAGCCCCTGGTTGATGTTGAGTTTAGTCCAAGAATGATATGCATTTGCAGTATGCCCTAGTTTAGAATTTTTGATGGGTTTTGCTTGAAGTAAGCTCTTTTGAGTGTAGAATTAGAGTGTGCAATTAATATTTAGTGTTTGCCTACCGTAGGGCCTAGTCAGAAAACAAGAGTCTAGCTTGTTTATTGTTTCAGTGAACAATTATGATCATATGTTTTAGTTATTACGTTGGATCATGGAATTAGCAGAAATAATTACACATTCATGTTTTCCATTTACATGGGAGTGGAGAGTGGGAGTGGGTATGCTGTCTAGATTTCATATACACTTGAAGCATAATAGCAAAATACTTTTTCCACCTGGATGGTTGTAAAAGAATTTGAGCAGTCATTCGACACTTTGCATGGTGTTTTAAGGAATTACATGGAGGTCTGACCAATTTAATGGGCTAGGTAGTTTTTAGCTTGTTCTTCCAGGGGTGGTTCTCTTTGCAGTCTACTCTGAACATATTTGTCTCCTGATTTAACGAAAAGTACATACATGTCTCCTGGTTGTTCTATTACAACTTTTTGCATTAATATGTGTTTGTTTCTGTATTTCCAGCTTCTTTTCTTTTGGGCTCCAATGGAAGCAAATCCGAGAAAACTAGAGAACGATCAGATAGCCCTTTCTCGTTACCTCGAAGCAAACGTTCTAAACAAAGGTTGTTCCTTTCAATCGATTCTGACTCTGATTGAGTGCTTTTCAGTGGGCTTTTACTGATCAAATGTTCCAGGCATGAAAATAGTTATTATTGGCGGTTGTGAAGCTAGCTTGTACATAGGAACTTGACGTTAGCTCGCACTGATCACTGAGAACGAAATGGTGGTTAGGACGAATACGAGTAAATAGGGATCTGTCATAAGACGGATCCATATGCCTCGGTATTGGTGAGCTGGAACAACTCTTTTCAGCTTCGCATGTAGCTGGATGGTACATATCATTGCTAATTTCATTTAGCAGGACAGTAATCGGCAGACAATACTACTAGGTAGTAGGTAGTAGCGCATACTTTTTGATGATGAAAGTACGATTTGCTAAATTCAATTATTGGAGGTATTCAGACGTGATTTGCTCCGAAGGCTGTGATCGTATCATGGGTAGGGTAGGGAGTTCTTTCAAGTTTCAAGCTTTACGCTCATACATCAGCCTCCTGTTTTTAATGGGGCTTATAGCCTGTAAATGTATTATGGGGATGATTTATTTATAGAAAATGGGCTTCTTTCCAGACTCCCTATTCTCATCCTTCCTTTTTTCCCTTCCCCCTGAAAGTGAAAATTTTAAAGAGAAGTGTTATGTATGTTATATGTTATTATGCAGGATTTTAACATTTAAACGGCAATGATGATTTTTCAGTGCCTTAAAACTTCATTTTACCTTTAAACGAATATAGCTATTATGCAATGCTTTTGGCCTTGTTGATTATTAGCTGCAATTGCAAGTGAGGATATCTGCAAAATACTCGAATATAATTTATTGTAGATTCCATTTAATTTATTTGGTCTGAGGTGGTTTTATTTTTACGAATTACATTTTCCATATCTGCTACCATCATTTTAATCTACCAAAGGCACAAAAAATTCTAAAGGGAATGAGTAAATGCAACATACCAAATAGGAAAACTGGTTTTTTTAAAGTGTTTTGAGAATCTTTGTACAGACACCAAAATAATGCAAATTATAAACATAATTTTCACTATACCATCAACACAATTTTATTTTTGCCTTTCAATATAAATTGCTAAAATAAAGTATGTAATTTTACGAAAAAAATTATATAAACCGCTACGTGACATAGCGAAATAAGTTACCACAAACTCTTGTGAAATATCGTCTTCAACTAAGCTACGAATTCTTCTTGTATTGTTGTCATTCATCTTGATATTATATTATTCCCTAAAATAAGTTACTGCAAACTCTTGTGAGAGATGGTCTTTTCGAGAGAGCATCTTTAATTGGACTGGTCCATTATATATTTTTAAAATATTGTAAGTACACATTTAAGATATTGAAAGTAGACATTAAAAATACGGTAAGTAAGTATTAATGATAATGTAAATAGGCATATAAATATGATAAGTAGGTATTAATCTTTTATGGACTAACTTGAGATACGTATATCAAAGAAATGATCTCTCAAGACATCACCTGATAAGTTAATGCATTAACCAAATTTGATGCATCTGCTTGTAAGCTTTAACAATTGAGCTACAAGATTTAAATGATAAAGATTTTAACCTATAATTTATGACTCATTAAGCTATTTTTATTTTGGGTAAAGATATGCATAGCGAAAACGTATTTCTGTTATTTTTCTTCACAAATACTTGGATGGAGCTTAAAATGGAACAATTTTTTTATATCTGTTGAATTTTTATACTCCCTCCTACATTCCTTATAGTTTTCATTTGTAATTTTAGGGTGTTTATTTAATTTTCTCAAAAAAAATCTATCTATTTATATATTACATTTTGGACAAAATAATCTTATGCGTCTTCATTTGAACATTTTAATAATGCTTATGGTCTCCACATATTTTCCACTAACTTTTAATTAACCCTTTTATATTTTTTATGGTTCCCATATATTTTCCACTAACATTATGAAAATATTTTTTAGTTGTAGTACTCCCAATATTTTTTCCTCTAACTCCGTCTAATATGTTTTAAATGTTTATGATCCCTACTTTTCCTCCATCAAATTTATTATTCAATAAAATAATCTATTTACTATCTAAATATTTTTATATTTCATAATTTTCGTGGATACATGTTAATTTACATGAAGTGAAAAACGAAGAATCTAAAGAAGCCAATGGACGTAATTAGCATCTCGAAATTGATAATCATTTTTATGATTTAAAATTTCAAATAATGAGGAACTTAATATTAATACTTCCTATTTGTAAAAGTTAGTACAATTGTAGATAATACCCACATTCAAATTCCAGTTTAACTCGATGGAATTCAGACTTTCAATACAGCAATTTGTTCTTGAATTTAAGCCATTTAGTAAAAAGGTGCTTTTTTTTTCTTGTTTTTATGTTTAATTATGCATCATATTTTTCTTGGGTTTTATTTTATACAAATTCTACTTCAACTAAAACTTCTACAAATATGCAACATAGTGGTACTGGTAAGTGACTATGTGGTAATTCAATACAAAGTCATGATAACTCTACAATGATAGTTGTGGTCATGTGATAAAAGCTGCTATACATGTATAAATCAAGACACCACTACCTACCTCGTCTTCTACTACTGCAGTCAGCATGCAACGCTAAACGACAAAAGGATAACTGTAAAGTAAGAATCAACCAATCAATGAGCTCAACTAATCCTCTACACGTTTTGATGATCCAAAGAAAGATTCACTCAAGTTAATTCATCTAATATGTGTTTGGTTTTGAAAACCTCTTTTCTGGCCCACTACTATAAATATACAGTGCCATGCACTATCAAAGATATGTTAACTCTAAAACATTCAAGTTTTCTAAGCATTTATACTCGATCAATTACTTCAATCTTAAGTCAAGGATCTCATATCCGCAAACAAGTCCTCATCCTTCTTCCTTAGAGCTAACGGCCACTGCGTACTATAAGAGAAAAGGTTAGACGAGCTTTCTTACATTCTTATTGACTTTATTATCGGAGGAGGTCCCCCGGAACCCCTCTCTGACCTTCATTTGATCACTATGCAGGTGGAAGTTTAAGACGTTCTAGATAGCAACCCAAAACCTTACCAACAGTGCATAATTCTCTGTGGACTTAAAAGACATTCTCAGTATCTTTAGTAGGTGTGTTGATTGTTCAGTTTCCAACAGGAACAAAGCAAAATTTAAGCTTCAATACCACGCATCATAAAAATTACTTCTGAAATTATGAATTTCTAACAAGATTCCACTTAAATATATTTTATCTTTAATATATCTCTCAAAAATCTTATGTACAAAAGAGAACAAATGGATTAAAATATTTATGTCTATCACTTCCTACTCTCTTTATGCCAACAAATTTACCCCATAAACATATAGAAGTATGAATGCCACACAAGCCTTCCTCATGTCTGGCGTTGAATATTCCACTTTAAACGAGGGGTGAATGAGATTCGAACTCACGACCTCTTGTCACAGTGGCTTCTGATACCATGTTAGGGAATCAACTCAGCCAAAAGATTATAACTGATGGTTTAGATCTCAAGATATGTTACACACTCTAACACGCCCCCTCACATGAGAAATCTGTAGGTTAGAATTGTGGATGCAACATGATTTGACCTCCTCATACATAACGTTGAATATTTCATTTTAAATAAGGGGTATGAATTTTAGAAAATAAAAAAATTGCCTTCAACAAATTGCACATGAACACAGAAAAATTATACCACTAAACATATCATAACTAGGCCTGTGCAATGGACCAGATAAGGGTCGAATCAGACTCTAAATGAAACGGTAATTTAAACAGGCCGGGCCCAATCCGATCTGGCCCGACCCTCAAAACAACATAATTTCTAACTGCTGCAATAATAATAATTTTTAATGCCATTTTTGAATTTCTTTTGTTTCTATAATTAAAAATGTGTCTTCCATCAAATAATTTGTTACGTTTGTGATTCAATGTGTTCTGTTATTGCTATATTACCATCACGGTGATTTTGTTGTTTATGGATTGTGATGTAGGGAAATAAAGGAAAAACAAAGACAACTAAATACTTTAAGGGCCCGTTTGGTTACAAGTACTAAATGGTGGTAATAGGAATGATTTATAGTGTAAAATTTCATTAAAACTTTTATGTCATTCCCTTGGTAATAAAACTTTGCTCACAAAAAATTTTTATTCACAAATTTTCATTACCTCTTAATACCACCTCTCTCATTGGTAATGCATTGGAATGAATTTTATGAACAAAATGAGATAATTGAAGGTTGTCAAGCATGACCATCAAGATAGCCAAAAGATTTTTTAACCAAATAACACTAGTTTTTCATTCCCATTGACATGATTTATTACCACCTACCAAACGGGCCGGAAAGTTTTCATGAAATTTTACACTACAAATCATTCCCATTACCACCATTTAGTACCACTAACCAAATGGGCCGTAAGTGGTCATAGAATTTTGGTAAAGAACTTGAGCAGGAGAAAAATATCCCAAGACTTTAGTAGAAGAATGTTTAAAATGTGAGTGGCCATAGCAAGAGCATGAGGCCAAAAAAGATCCTCACATTGATGAGTGAGCTAGAATAGTACTCCCATTTTGTGGAGAAAGTATGGGGCCAAGATAGGTGGAGTTGTAAGCCATTATCTATGCATAACTCTATAATATAATAGCTGACACTTCAGGATATATTATATATTCTAATAATTAAGAACTAAAAATTTACGCCTCGACTCACTATTTTTGTTACACAAATTGTTGTGAGAGACAATCTTTCTCAAAGACGTATTAGATATATGGGCTAAATAGCCCAATTAATACAAATAAAGAGAAAATAAAATGTGGGCTTTTTGTTTTGAGGTCAATCCTTTGAGAGACGGTCTCTCGGATCCTGCTACCCTGCCCTTGAGCAGGATCCCAGGAAGGTAATGGCAGACGGTCTCTCACAAGAATAACTGTTTTTGTTATGAATTGACCTGCTATAACCCAACCCGTTTAGAAAATTAATGGCCTTGAGCCTTTTAAAATGAGCTGAGTTATAGGCTTTTGACGTACAGGCCCCACCCTCGTTGTATATCGCTAACTGTGGGGTGATGAGAGAAATGAGTGGATGATATAAAAAGATAAATTAAATGTATGAATAAGAATTAAAAACATACTACCTCTTATTCAGCAAGATTGTCCCATTTGACTTTTGGCACTATTCATTCATCACTCTTAATTTGTATTTTACTTTTAATCTATAAGTTAAAACATAGTCATGTGGGATCTTGTTTGATTCGTCTCAATAATACAACGATTATTAATATCAAATTTTTATAATTTTTAATTAACAATAATTGGAGATATTAAGGGTTAAAATGTTGCCTCGGCATGTGTAAAAAGTCAAATGGGACAATCTTGGTGAATAGGAGGGAGTAATATAAATTATAGTAAAAATAAAAATAAGATAAATTTAATAGGCGAATAAAAAGAGGACGAATTACATGTCTCATGTCAATATTACAAAACAATCATAATTATCGTGGTTCTTTCTTTTCAAGAATTATTCACTTTTCATCATTATCATCATCATATTACATATTGTCAGTCTCAATTACAATTTAACAAAGCAATTTGAATACTTTACTTATGATGATTGAAATAAGATTTTAACATTTATTATATTTTATTTTATAGTAGATAAAAAATGAAAAACAAATTAAAGCAGATTGTTGAGCTTTAATTTTGAGATAAAGGAAATATAAAGTTTTGAACTTAGGTGTTCAAAATTAATCTGTTTTGACATTTATTCGATCTAAACTTGATTTAAAAACAAATTAATAATGATGTAAAAGCCAATGCGAAAATTAAATCTAATTTTAGTTAGACCCAAAACCGATTTAATGATCCAAATGAAGACTTCTATATGGTAAGAGATTCACCTTCTTAGAAGCAAAAAAATACTCAAATATTAAATTTAAGCGAGTAGAGTAAGAGAAAAGAAAACATTGAAAATTGAACTTAAAATGGGATTTATCGTTACTACTCCCTCTATTCAAGTATAAATGGATGTAAATAAAAAAAAATATCTAAGAGAAATATATTATAAAAATAGTAAAAAAATGTATGGATAAAATAAAATGATAGGTTAAAGAAAAAATATAAGTCATATCAAAAAAAAAAGAAAGCAAATTCAATAGCATAAATGAGACAACTCTTTGAGACCAAGGGTGTAGTAATTGGAAAATGACGAATTGATAACCAATTATGAGTAATATAAATGAAAATTAGACATTACTAATCTAACTTTTTACTTATCTGCGATGAATAATCTATGAATAATTTCATATTGATTATTTCTAATAATAATTCAACATTTGCCCTTATTTCATTGTGAATAATAATCCAACCTATGTATCCTATTATCACTTATTATTAGTAATATGGTATATTGTAGGCAAATGTATGACAAATGATAGATTAATAGAGAATAATTCAAAAGTACGATTATTTACGGCGAATGAATAAAAGGTTGAATTACTAATTTCAATTTTCCTAAATAAAGAAAAAATAATTGATCTATTGGTTTGTAGTAGCCGATAAAAGTTAGATTCTAATTGTCACTGTTTATCTACCCTTCCCAATACTCAAAATAGAAAAACAAAAAGAAGAAAAAGTGCGAATAAAAGCTCACCAGAGGTAAAGGTAGAAGTAGAGGCAGAGGCAGAAGCAGAGGCCGATATTTGTAGATAGGAATTAGGAGAAGCAGGTGTAAGGTTTACTAAACAAGAGAAATGATACCTTTATCAAATCGAAAACCGAATTTTCACCCAAATAATATTATAATAATAATATTATAATAAGTGAACAAATGCATCATCCCTCCTGCGCAGTAAACCTTTCACAATGTTTCTCTTGTAGGATTAGTTGTAGATCGATCTATAAACACCAACCTTGTTCATTCTTTGCCCCCACTTTTTTATTTCCTTTCATATATATTTTTTTATTTTTTTTTATTTTGCATTATCTCTCTCATCATGTGGTTATGAATTTGGCTTCAATGACTAAAAGTTATCCAATTATTCTATTCAATAAATTAAAAAATCTTTCAATTATTGAAGCAAACGTCATGGACCTAGCGTCACCACCAAAAAGAAGATGTACGTATTTAGTTTATATGCCCGTGCAATGAATGGATATGTAAGTGCGTGCAAATGTATGAATAAAATGTAATACTCCCTCCGTTCTTTTTTGATTGTCCTATTTGAAGATTTCACACAAATTAAGAAATGTAGAATTTTTGTAGATAGTGGGTATTATTTTATTAAGAAAGGTGGAATCTTTATAGATAGTGAGTATTATTTTATTAAGAAAGGTGGAATCTTTGTAGATAGTGGGTATTATTTTATTAAAATTGTGGTGTGAATTAATAATTGTATTGGTATTATGAGAGAGAAATGAGGGTTAAATGAGGGATAAAGAGAGTATATGAAAGGTAAAAACTTTCCAAAATAGGAAAGTATTCTAAATAGAACAAACTTATGAAACTGCCTATTATAGTAATGTGAACAAACTTAAAAGAACAGAGGGAGTAATAGATATAAACTAAAGATAACAATGTGATTGCGATAAATTTTAAAAGTGAAGATTTTAAAAATTCACAATTGTTTAAATGATACCGATTTATATGAGAAATAAACTAGTTTTGATTTTCTTAAAAAAATATGCAGCAGATAGGAAACTAAATTAGGTAAATATATTCATTACAATAACGTTTATTAATTATCTTATCTTATATAAATACAACAGTTTATACCTTTTTGTTATGTAATTTCCTCCATTTTGAAATTAGATATTTATTTTTTTTTAATTGGTAAGTAAACATTATTATGGAAAATAACTAGTCAAATAATTTAAATTTAGAAAATCTTAACAATCCAAGTGGTGGCACTCCCTCTCGAAATTTTCCAATTTTTTTAATAGATACTATGATTTAAATTAAACATAGTTGATTAGATATTTGAATTTAATTTTTGTTTTTTTATTTTAATTGGTAGAAGTTAACATTAATGTGTAAAAATAACTTTTAGCAAATCTCAACAATTCAAGTGGCAGAACTCCCAAGGGCCACTTGGAATTTTCCAATCTTTTTAATAGATAGTATGATTTATATTTATAAATACTTTTGTATTATACTTCTTTTAATATACATATATGTTGAGAAAATTTTAAATAAAATCTCAATTTTATCCGTCTGAGAATAAAAATTTCATCTTTAATTATCTGATAATAAAACTCTCATTTTTTGCTTAATATATAAAACTTTCAATTTTATATCATTTGTTATTCTTAATTACTTTTAGTTGTTTTACCTATTTTAATCATTTTTTTCAACCATTTATACAAGCTTTAATATGCAGCAAAGATTTTTTCAAAAAAGGCAGCAAAAAGAGACCAAAAATATTTTAAATGAATAAATTATGTATATGTGAGATTTTAATATATTAATTAATATGTAGGATTTTTAAGATCGGGATATCTATAAATTTTTTTTTTTTTTTATATCATACACATTTTGTGTCTCTTGATTTTGCCTCATACATGATTTAAATTCCATCTCGACGAGTTTACTTTTTCTTACATTAAAATCTATAATAATAACCTCACTAAAGGACATAACACCACCTACAATATCATACCAGAATATACCCTTTTAAATTTTAAATTAGTCTTTTTTTTGAGAATTTAAATTAGTCTTTCTACCATCCTTAAGGAGCAATCTTAGAGGGATAAGAGTTTGTACTTGCAAGTGCCTTCTAAACAAGTGTAGCTAATTAGCTATTAGAGCATTTTAGAAAGAAATTCTAGCATATACAAGTAGAAATGACCAAAATCACTACATCAAAATTTCCATAACTTTGTCTTAGGAAGAAAGTTACTTTAATGAATAAGTTGAGGAAAAATGACAAAAATAAGAACCAAGTTACTGACCTCAAAAATACTGTGGTATTAGGCATCCAAAATTGATAAATGAGACAAGCTATTGAAGATAGAGAAGAATATTTCAAAACTTTAACAACGTTAAACTACTTTCGAGCTGATTGCAACTGCAAGAGAATTTGCAGTTATACCGATTTCAAATATACATAAACGAATTATACCCGAGTTCATGAGCGCATTTGAGAGTAATTCAAGCCGATAATTTACTCCAGATCGCTGCAGCTACAGTCACTATACAGCCCAAGAATCAATCATGCTTCTGCTTTTCGTAATTGTTGACGGCTTGACGCCATATAACCTATACTGATTCTACTGCTAACATTAACATAACGGTTCTGTGAGGACTGCAACAAGAGATAAGGAAACCTGTAAGCAACCACAAGTTTAATTGACACTTTTTTGGACATTTTCCTGAGAGAAAATGAACTTCAGGGCGGGCCGGTAGATTTCTCTAAAGCATAAGACATCTCCATAACATGCATAGGGCAAATTGAACACATACTTCATGTTATCTTCTCCGTAGCAACATAGATTATAAATCTTTGTCACTACCATCTTCCACGGCTGCTGCTGCCTTCTCCGTTTCTTCCAAAACAAATGCTTTTAAGGATTCCATATCTCGTGGTCCTATTGGAAGACAAAGGCAGAAATTAAGCATCAGAAATTCAGCTTTTCAAAAATGTAGATGTTGCAACCATCACACACTAAAAGGCAAGATATCTATTCAAAAAAAAAGTATATCTAGATCTATTGAGTTAAAATAGTGATATTTTGAGTAATGCATTTCTATATTCCACTCCTTTAGTTAGATTAAGGATAAATTGATAATACTTGGAGTTCATATGACCTCAGATGGATGATGATTTCCTCTTTCTGAATGTTGGTCATCCAGATTAAAAATTGTCGGGCAAAGGAGAACCACGTGGCCTGTCCTTAGGTAGGTAATCCTTTGATAGTTAAAGTTCTACAGCAATGGGTTTATGTTTACTGTTAGATTAGGTCAGGCCGTCAGGTATACAGAAATTTTTGGATGGAATTCCAGATGGGACATAATACTCTCTAACTACTGATAATCTAATTTTCGGATCAGATTTTAGATTGGACTTTCCTGTTTTATGATAATTTAGCAGTCATATCTTCAATTATTCTATATGAAGCTGGTTGCATATGTAATTCCTCACCCCGTCAGTTTGCTACAAATTTTTTTGTCCCACTTATTTTGCTACATTTCCTTATATGGAAGTGGCCTCACCACTGTTTAATTCTCACAAGCATTTTTTTCTCTCGATATAATCCAGAGTTTTAAATTATTTGTCTTTAACTTCCAAAAATTAAACTACTCTTTAATCTTTGTACACTATCGTTTGGTAGCAAACTTAAAGGTACAAATGAATAATCTTTGAAGGTAGAATTCTGAATCTAGAAAGGTTTGCTACACTATTAGGAACCACTAGGCATTTGGAAGACGGGAAGATAGAAGGGATAATCAAGTGAATATAGGGCCATAATCTAAGCAGCAGGAAACCCAATGTATGGGACAACAGAGCTGTCCCAATCAAAGAGTGTATAAACCCGATTGAACCTGCATGCACAAGCTGACATGGCATGGTACAAACCCATCAAGATTCAATCCAGAAACTCAAGTAGACAGCTCTATAGGATGAGAAAGCAGGAGAAAACAGAGTTGGAGAACCAAATTAGAAAGAACTCCCCAAAGCAGTGTAGTTGGATGGGGAAAGGGACTTTGAGCTCCAAGAAATACTAAAGAATTGGATGGGAAGGTTTCAATTCTTAAAAAGTAAGTCCTCCATAAAAGCTACTTGTAAGACTGTTCTAACAATGAAAAAGTCAATTGGACGAATGTTGCATATTCGGGTGTGACAAACCGGACAAGGATGAAATAAAGACGGATGATGATTGAATGTAATGAATTCATATAGCGTGATTTGGGATTGAAGGAGGATATATTAGCTAAACTCCAAGTCCTAAATGATAAGGACGCCACAATCAGAAATTTAAAGCTCCTTAAAACACATACACTATCGTCAATGACAAAAATTTGTTCATTAAGCTTGTTATTGATTTTCAAATGAACAGAAAAATAAACATTTCTAATTCATGTAGCGCAACAAAGCAAGACTGCAAGAGATAGTCTCCTGCAGTGGCGTATACTGCATTTCATCAATCTGACAAATGAATTAAGACCTAAGTATTTTACTCTAGAATGATAAACTAAAACCAGCAAGTCCAACAAGACTTTAACATGTAGATCCAAGTAAAAACAGAATACATAAAACAGAATAACATAAAATTACCTTGATATTTTGCAACTTCTTCACCGTTATAAAAGAGCTTGAATGTTGGGTATGAATGAATATCAACTTTAGAACATACAGGTTTGCTAGTACTGCAGTCAACTTGTCCAATTTCTATCTCATCTTCTCCTTCCATGGCCTTTCCCAAGTCTTCCCACAATGATCCCAAATTCTTGCTAAAACAACAATGTTCAAAAGAAAGGAAAGCATCACATAGGATTTACAGTTGTTGATCACCACAAACATGTCAATTCATTTAGAATGAGAGATGATTCTTACCAGTGCTTACACCAAGGAACACAAAATTGCACAAACCATGCAGTATCTTTCTCCTTTATCTAAACAGAACGCAATAAGTGTATGTAAGGTATACATCAGGCATTCAAGTGTAAGATCTAACATTTGGAAGATAATTGATCAACATCAATTGCACTTAAGATGGACCAATTTCCCATATAAAGGTTGTACACATCATTTTAAAAGAGAGTGGCTAATCATATTTCTCAAGCAGGCAATTTAGAAGTGGCAAAGAGGTAATCAACAATTCATGCTCAATTTACAAAAGTAATCAACAAAAAAAGTTCATTATTTCAGTTTTTAATGGTCCATAAATAAATGATATTTTAAGCTTCCTAACACAACCCTCATTTTGGGCTCTCATAATACGGAAAACAAAGCTTTTTCTAGGGGGTTGAAACTTCAGACCAGGAGAAGCATGTGGCATTAATTCAAATGATATTCTAAAAATGGAATTAGATACATAATGGTATATGCCTTCTTCGTAAACCAGACCTTTATTCTAGCTTAATTCACAGGTTGACATGGGGCCCAATATATTTGGCAAATCTTTTTACATTGCATAGGAAGCTGGTCATGTGTTATCCCTTAGTCTATTCAGAATACAGAGCGAGTTTTATGGGTGTTATTAGTAAATCAAAATATAGGATTGTTTCACTACTATCATGGCGGTTTGGTTTATGGGGAGTGGGAACTTCCTATTTCAAAGCAATTAAAGATCTCTGAAGGGCAAGCCAGGCAGCAACTCTCTCATGCAACAGGCTTTAAATTAATGTCATTCATTGGGCTTCTTCAAGGACGGAGTGGCTGGGAAGTGGTTAGTGAATGAAAGTTCAACGAAATTTCATTTCTATGTGAAGTTCACTTTCAACTTAGGACATCTCCCTTACTGCTATGATTTTTAATTTCACACTACATAGGTGAGAATCTTAGTGTGTTTCAGCATGAATTTGTAACAAAAACAGTACGGACTTAAGGTATTAGTATAGAGATAATCCACCTATTCATGAATAGTATCTTCCTAATAAATGCCTCTGATTCATAAATATAAACCTTGATACAATGCAAAGTATATCTGTTTAAACAGAACGGGTTATTCTAAACCCTAATGTTTCAACACCTTTGTTGACAGCTTATGAGGAATGTAATTTTACTCAAACTGAATCCACTAATCGAATGGAACAAGATAATCAAATTCAAAGACCATCAACACAAACAAACATTACAAAATCCACGAAACATAGTTGAGGCTTCTAAAAATTAGTCCTCATGCTAAGTTACTTGTCTTTGATAGCAAGAGAGTGAACTTTTCAGAATGACCCCTCACATATAATGCAGAAAGAGATCAATCCTTTTGCTCCTAATAATTTATGTAGCATGGGCGCTTTACTTGATATCCATCCTTGTATCATCTACTATAGTTATAAAATTTCCAAACTTCATCCATTCCTGTCCGATACCTAATTCAGTTCAACCTAGCTAATAATAGAGTCCTGAAGTCAACAACTTGATGAACTTGGCTAACTGATTAAGCAGCAACTACAAATCCATTTGAATGATGAATCTAGGTTATTTTTTAATTGAATGTAAAACATAGTGACGAAGTATCAATCCGATCCGATAATTACTAATTAAACATAAAAGAGTTCTTCAAATCATGAATTACAAACATAATCACGACAAAAATAACTAGCAACAATCTCATAAAATCCACAAAGTCTAGATCTAAGACTAATTACGAGAAAAATCGTGGAAGTTAAGAAGGAATTGATAATATAATAGAAGTACCTTATCAGAGAAAGTATCTTCTGTGAGTGTGATAACATCTGCTCTACATGCTAATTGAATCATTGTAAAGAAGAGAAGGAGAAGAAGAAGCGGTAATTGTTTCAGAAAAAATCTACTGTTGTCCGCCATGGCTGTTCTCATGCGTTTGTGCTGCTACTTTGACAGTTGACACCCGTCGTCTAATATTGGTTTTCTTCGCTCATCTCATTTTTGTTCGAGTCGGTTAGAGAACTATCAAGTCTAGCCATACTTAAGTACTCGAAGTATTGTAGCCGAATGGTCCGTGGAAGCGAGTGAGGCTGCTGCAGCGCTCTTTGGCATCGAATTGGCTCCCCGGCTCGGGTATGATTACATTAATTTGGAGGGGGATGCTATGAATGTGGTGCAAACCATTGAAAATAAGGGTGAAGGTTGCTCCCCTTTGTACTTACTGTATGATTGTATTGCTAATGCTAGTTCTAGATGTTTGGGCTTCGGGTGTAGCTACGTTAAACGCAATGGCAATACGGCTGCCCATTGTATTGCGCGTTGGGATACCGGGGTAGCTCATGAAAAAGTCTGTATGAACTTAGTTCCCCAAGGTCTTCGTACCTTGGTTGCTCTTGATCTATCATAAGCTCCGTCAGGTTTTATCTCAAAAAAAAAAAAGTACTCCCCTCCGTTTTTATTGTTTTTCTCATTTTGAATTTTTCACCGAGCCAGAAATTTAATTGATGTTTTTGACACAAATTTGAAAGATAAAATATTTTCTTTCATATGAGATCTTGCTAGATTCGTCTTGATGAATACAATTATATTATGCATTTTTTTGTAATTTTATATTATGTGGTTATAGAAATATTGAGGTTTAAAATTTTCTTTGAAAATTGTACAAAAAATATATGAGAAGAAAAAAAAAGGATAGAGGGAGTATAAAGCTCAAGCATCTTCATATTTTAGCAGCATCATCATCATACCCCGTGTCCCCACACATAGATGTATCTAGGGTCAGGGTCTGGGAAAGGAAGATCGACGGCGTCTCATACCCATAAGGAGAGGGCGGTCAAAAGAGTCCTTCGGCTCAAGAAGCGTCTTCAAAGATAGGAACCTGCAAATATCCGAAAACCTGCATCTTACACCCACATTAGCCAAGCATAGGAATCAACTAACCGCGAACATAGAAAGTCACTTACACAAATAAAATGATACATATAGATATCTAATAAAACAATACAGGTAACAGAGGCGGTAAGGAACGTTGAATTAATGAATCTTGATTATGAACTTGACTCAACTTGATTTTCGATTTGTAGACATTCAATTTAAAAACATGTTTCGAGTGTGCAACCTATTTATATATATATTTTTTGGACCAATTTATAATAATGTGGTTAGCTTCTCTTAGAAGCTTTGAGGGTGAATTTGTTTGTTTTACTTGTAGCTTAAAAAATGATGGTGAGACAACTATAAAAAGAGAAAGAATATCCGATTACAAAAACGGTACAAAAAGTGAGAAAGTGGGTTAGTCCCCTCCCCCCTCTAAAAAAAATCAGCATGCATAGCTTTGATCAACACATTTAATGGAGGGGAAAATGTAGTCCGTTTTGGCACATTTGAGTTTGTTGTAGAAGACACATGGGGTGAACCTGTACGGTAGGGTTTTGCGGAAAAGTGGCTATCTTGTTTTGGTGAAATTCTCTTCATTTTTCTTCTCTTATTGTATTTCTCTTGTTGATGGTTGATGGTGAGTAGTGCATTTTGTTGGTTTGCTATTGGTGTTTGTACTCTCATTTTATCATTTTATCATTTATCCTTCACACCAAAAGGATTTTCCACGCAAAAATCCTTGTGTATTGTTATTGGCTATTATTTATTATTATTTGTACTTTTATGCTCACTGTTAGTTATTATTGTGATTGAAGTAGATTAGAATTTTATCTTGATTTGGTTGATTATCTTGCCTAAATTGATTTTAAAGTGAATGTTGTTGGGAGTTGTAATCAACGTTATCAACCCATTGTGCTCAACATGGACTAATTTCACATCATGGTACTTATCATTTATTGCATTTCGAATAGGGTTACATGTTTTGAAATTTATTCAATTATAAAACTTTAAATATATTCTTTTGCTAATAAAAATCCAAGAATCAAGTCATAATAAAGTTTAAATTTAGTTTTGTTTTATGCGCAATATTATACTTCCTCCTTTTCACAATTAAATTTCCATTAGTTTTTCAAATATTATTCATCAATTAAGTTTAATTTATAATTTACTCTAATTAAAAATAGTCAAACAAAATCTATTTGTTTCCAATAATTTTATTGATATCAATTTTTTTATAATTTTTAATTTTATATAATCAAAATATTAAGATACAAATTAAAATATTAACTAAAATAAAAAAAAAAAAACAAATGAAAAATTACTTATGAAAGGGAGAGAGTGAGGGACTACCATTTGGGAACTCTTTTGTTTGAAGTTTGAATAAGTGATGTTGATTTAGGGAGACAAAGTAATATTAGTGATACTCCCTCTATTCCTCTAGTTTTTGTTACCACTCATTTGTCATTATATTCCTTTAATATTTTTATATATTCTCCAACAACAATATGCATTTCTACTAATTTTCATCAAAATGCAACCAATATATATTAAAAATAGGTTATAACCGGGGTGGTCACGGGTCGAGGACCCTGTTAGACCTGTCCCAGACCCGCCCCTTTTTTAAGAGTCTGGCTCTTATTTTTTTAAACCCATCGAATCCGGATCGAATCTAGATTATAGCAAGGTTGTCCTAGTGTATATGTTCGTGCTAAGCAAGCATTGATAATTCGGATGTTGATGCACATAGAATATGGTTAAAGGTCTTCCAATGTTCTTGCAAACACTCGAGTCGAGAGCGGTACCCGAAAAACGTGGTTGAAGCATGTACGTATGCTCAAACGAGCACGGGTTATTACGTACGAGTTTGTTACCTCAACAAAACAAAACGTTTTAGAGTTCATCTACAGCTCTCAAAGAAAGGCAATGCAAGAAGGCCAAAAGCTACTAATAAACACACAATAGAAAGCTCAAAGATCTACCTAAGTACAAGGCTTCGAAAACGTCCTATTTATTTACTCGAAACCCATAACCATTTCCGTGCCTAGGCCCCTTATAAATTTGGGCACCTTCTTTACTTCCATCATTTTCTCCTCCCCTTTCGACTTCTTGTCCTTCGGTTCCGACTTCTCCGACTCCTCTTTGGGCTCGTCTTCTTTCTTTGTTGATGCTGGCCGCTCGTCTGGTTCTGCAGCTGCAGGGGACGGAAGGATAACAGCCTCCCTTTGCGCATCTATGATGTCTCGGTACCTGTCTTCGGTTAAACCAAAAGCAGTTGCGAACTCGGGACCTTGCATGGTTCTTAGTATAGAGGAAGCTCCTACTAGGAACTGGGGTCGATTTTTGTGTGCGGAAGTGGTGAAGCCGAAGAACTCGAATGGGCCAGCTCGAGAAGCAATCTGGCAGAAGGGGAAGTATCTCGGAATCCAAAAGACATCGCCTTCGTTTACCTTGGTGTTCATGGCTGAAGTGCCGTTAGGGTAGACGACTTGGATGGTGCCGGCCCCACTTAGGACGATGCCGTATTCTGTCGCCATGGGGTTTACATGAGGTGCCATCATTGAGCCCTTGCATATTAGAGTTAAAAATAAGAACATGAATCAGACAAACGAATTCTAATACCAATTTTTAGTATTAAAAGTTATGTGGATGACTAGAATTTTGAATTAAAAGAACTTTTGGTGCATATCACGGCAAAATCTAACGACAACTTGACTCGAATAACTCCCTCATCCTTCGAGGACTATCACGGTCCAAGTCTAACCAAACCGCCAAACAACTCTTATGGAGGTGTTTGGCATTAACAACAGCTGATAGTTGATTACAATGACTAAGTTGACCAAATTGACTTTATTAATAATTTGACCAACTAATTTTATACCCGCTACTACGAGACCTCGTTTAAAAACAACTTATTTATAACAATAAACTGTTTCAACAAGCGAGTTTAACCATCCAACCCTTTATTTGTTTTTATCTATATCTTTTTACCTTAATCTGACTAGGAACTAAAAACATACTCTCCCTAATGTCCTATGTAGTGTAACAGAATCCGCTAGCTAATTCGCTTTTTGAATTTACGATCTGCTCAAACTTACCCACAAATAGCCCAAAACGGATCATAACTCACTTTTTTGCGATTTCATGCGACACTAAAGACAACGTACTTGCCTAAAACCGAACCTAAAACACGACACTTCAAGAATCATAGCACAAAGAACAGATAGTTACCGCGGTAAGATTGACAAGGTATACACCAATGCTAGATTTCTTGAGAGGATGATAATCATGCTTATCAACAGCAACACTCCAACCATAACCATTTCTAAAACTAGGATCTCGGTCATACAGATTGACCGAGTCCGGACTCGAACCTGTTCGAGTATCGCCCTTTTTTTCTCCTTTCTTGTTTTGATCAGTCCCTAATAGAGAATCAAACACATTCCACCAGGCCTTCTTCTTTGGTTCTTCGACTAGATTTTCCGATCCAGCATTTGGTGCCACCATTTTAAGACGTACGAGGCGTTCGTCTTCCTTGAGCTTCAGGAAGTTTGCCCATAAACTTGGTGTATGGGTAGCATCAGCGTATATGATCGGTCCTTCATGTTGTCCTGTCATTAAGTCCCTCAGCTCTTCAATGGACACCTACACATTCAATTTTTTTAAAGTTGCTATTAAAAGGTGGATTAAATTATATGAACTTCGTCAGCCGGCTTTCAATATGACCCGTTTGATAGTCGATATAATATATATTAAATGGTGAAAATTATAACAAAAAGTTAAGTGTAACTTTGATAGGAATATCTCAAATTCAATAAGTTCTTATACTTATTCACTTTAAAAAAAAGGTATGCGGTTCCAAATTACTTAACATATTAGAAATATTGCACTATTCATTCATCCCCTAATTTATAATTAATTATTAATCTATTATTTAAAATATAATAGAGTGAAATTTTGTTTAATCTATTATTTAAAATATAATAGAGTGAAATTTTGTTTAATTCCTCTCAAATTACGGTGAGATTTTGTTGAATTCCGATGAGATTTTGTTGAATTCCGGTGAGATTTTGTTAATTCCGGTGAGATTACGATGAGATTTTGAAAATATTGTACAATTAATTTGTGATTAGTTTTTTTATATAACTAGTTAAGTGGAATTTAATTTTATTTAATGAAGTACGTAATTAGAATTAGAATTATTAAACATTGAATTAATTGAATTGCATGAAAATTAAAATGTGTGCAATTTCAATTTCCAAATTTATGATATTTTTAAACACTTAAAAAGATACTCTATGTTTTCGAGACTCTATATGGTCGAACTTGTTAAACGTATATGGTATTAAAAGTTAATAAAATATTATAAAAACTTATGATCATAGTTTTATTATGATATGAAAAATGATACCATCAAAAACAAATTTCTATCATAAATTATTTTCATTATCACCGTTTAGTACCAATAAAGCAGGCGAAGAAGGGATTGCTTACATTGAAGGCAGTGGAAAGTGTTTGAGGCTCAAAGCCGGCAAAAACAGAGACAGGATTAACTCCTCCGCCAACGAAGAAAGACTGAAAAGTACCGAAGCCCAAACCCTCGGAAGGATCAATGCTACAAATGATATGAAGCCTTTGAGTTTCACCAGTGTTAACCAGATAGAATGTAGAACCACCTGGGATTCTGTATATATCTCCCATTTTTAGGTTCCTCTCTGACAATTCATCATTGTAGATGAATCCCAATTTTGCTTCGCCTGCAAATTAGCATGACAAAAGATCACGAGTTTGAATTGCAAGAAGTGAAATATTCAGCGCAATGTTTCTAGCTAAGACGTGTTAAGAGTATAGAATATATAGCCTCAACAGATTTGAGACCCCAAGGGTGTTCGACAAATGGCTAATTTAACCAATTGATTTTTTTAACTTGTTTGACCGATTAATTTTGAACCCGCAAACACCAGTATTAACTGGTTTGACCATCCAACCCCAACCCTGTATAATTGTTCAATAATCTAATTTATTGAACACCCCATTATATATCTTTATTTGTTCAATGTTATCATATAATCTAATTTGTGAAACACCCATATTGATATATTTTGACATAATTTTATATTTAATGTATTTTCTTTTTATTTTCCTATTTTTTAAAAAAAATACCAAAATAATCATTTCAAAAATCCTAAAAAAATTATTAGTTTTATTAAAACAATATTTTTTAATAAAAAAGTAGATCTATTTTAATCAAATAAAAAATTAAATTAACTTTGTACATGAACATATTATTATAAAAAATAAAAATAAACATTAGATAAATTAAGGGAGAGAAAGTATGATGAGGTAGATGAAAAGTAAGAGAGAGAGGATGATGACCTTCTAAAAGAAGTCATTGTTAATAAAATTAGGTTGAAAGATGAACTTTTTGTAAGGTCATGAATAATGATGCTCTAAGGAGAAAAGTAATACTTGCTCCGACCAATTTTCAATTGCACCTAAACTATATAGTATAATCTAGATTCTCAACTCGTCGAGATAATGTCAAACTGTCAAATGTCAAATTGTCGAATATGTTTTGAACACCTGAAAGCTAAAATCTCCTTAGAAATAGTAGAAAAGAAGAAAGAAAAAAAGATACCTATACGTAAAAAGATGATCAAAGAAGAATCCAAGTATTGAGGAACAAACAAAGTCTTAGGTTCCATAGTAATAAACCCAATATGAAGAGGTCTCTCCACCATTCTCCCACCATATCCTCTAACCACCCTCATCTCCCCTGCTTCAGTACTCACCACTTTCTCTGATTCCTTCATCAAAAACACATCCTTCCCTCTTCTTCCTGGTGGTCCATACGGCTCCGGCGGTCGCCAATCCGGCTCATCCCACTCCTTCTCCTCCTCCTCCCACCCTTCGCGGTGTCGCCGCCACTCCTCCGCCATCTTCTCCCTCCTTCTCCAATCCTCTGCCTTGGCCCTCTCTGCCTCAGATGACTGACTAACAACCACCCACATTGTGTAGCACATCAGTAGTGCCACCAACAGTACACCCTTTAATTTCAACATTATGTATGTGTGTGTATGTATGTTTGGTTTGTTCATGGGTTCTAAATTTGATGGGTTTATGTAGAGGAATATGGGAAAGAATGGAAAGACACGTGTCAGTCATGCAGGAGGTTTTGGTGGCAAGGTTTTAGTTAAGACACTGGTTGAATTGGGAAGCTTTTTCAACATCTGCCTGCCTGTTAAGGATGTATGAAAATAGTTGAGAATTGAAGCAGTTTTTAAACAATTTTTGAGTATTTGCATGGAAAACTGACATTGGATTACAATGTGGCTTCCTTAGTCTTTTGGTGAATATGTTATTTTTGTCCTTTATGGTGTGTTGTCCCCATTCTAATTTCACCAAATTTAAGTTATAAACAAATTTATCAATAAAAGCTGATATTATGATCATTTTATTTAGTGTATCCGCATACTCGAACTATAATTAAGGTTTAAAAGGATATAGGAAACAACAATTCATATCATAAAGGAAAATGCGACTGAAGAGTCTCTCGACTCGAAAAAAACCCAAAATGAATATGAATGTAGACTCGTTTGGTTGATATATAAAATGTGTATGCATAGAAAATACTTTTTCTAGGATACAACTTCCCTTTTATCATTTCAATGTATTTAATTTTTATGTTTAGTATACTAATGAAGAATTTTCAAATTACAGAATAAGATATAATAAAGGGAAAAATAGATTGTTTGCAAATCAGAAAGCTAAAAGAGAAAAATAAATTATATTATATTATATTATATTCCTATAAAGGAATGAATCAATAAATTTACAATGAATGTAAGTCTATCAGAACTACAAAAATAATTTATGACAACAATAAGATCGGAGTATATCTGACCTCTTCAAATCCCCGCTTAGATAAAATCCTCAAATTCCGTCTAGGTGGGATCCACTTAATGACAAAGGATAATAAATCATAATGGCATTAGTTTACATAGACTAGTATACATGAATACACAAACACAGATTAGAGGCTTTCACCTTCAATCCTCATGTGTACTTGATTGAGAATTAGGTTCAGTTTTTGGATTTTTAGGACAGCAGGTAAAGTGGCAATAGTTGCACTTCCATTTCTCCATTTCCGAAACGAATTTGGCGTTCCGCTCGCCTCGCCAGAATTCAAGCGAATCGTGTATTTGCGCCTTAACCAAGTCTTCATTGTAACTGAACTCGTACTCACGAATCAACGAAAAATCTTTCTGGAACTCATATCTGTAACCCGATCAAGTAACTAAACGGATCTATTCTTTCCTAAAAATAAAAAACAAGAGTAGGATCTGATAATGTACCTCAAGAGAAGCTGATCATGTGCAGGTGGAAGCGCGGAACACACATTAATGAAGTATTTTACGACTTCTGCAAGTGTCTGTGCACGAATGAGAAAATTTTGAGTCATCGGAAATCTTGCAAAGCGATTATAGAAAGTAATCGGATTGCACAAATTCTTGTTTAGTACCGTCCTATTAATAGGAGGAGTCCCAGCTGTATATGATTGGTTACGATTGGTTTTGTAGATGTAAGTTTACACTATATGTTTCATTTTATCATCTATGTGTACATTCTTAGGCATATGTAACTTTTTGCTAATAGATTATTATTCTCGTTTAATTAAAGAAGCATGAAAGAGGTCAATAGTAAGCACTATATGGTCAGTTTTAAGCTCTATGTGATTGATTTTGAACTATATGTGATTTTAAACTGTATGTGTTCAGTTTTAAGCTATAAGTAACGAATTTTTAGCTACATGTGAGTGCTTTAAAGCAGTATGTGGTTATACTGGGCTGTCTCATATGCGGCATCCTAACATTGAGACAGCCGCATATGAGACGCGCTGATCTGATTGCTGGTTAACAATTCAATTTACAAGGCTATATCAATCATACCTCAGCAGGAAAACCCGAGTCGGAAGCATTCATCTTCACATCATCAGATAAAATGCGTTGAGGATCCATGGAGAAGAACTCGTAAAATTGTTCTGAAGGGAAGTCAACAGAGATCAATTTATCCCACAGGTACTTATAGTACATCAATTGTAGCCTGAAACATAATGAAATAGATATGATCATTAAACCACGTGATGCTGCTAAATTTTCGAATGCTATAAGAGATGGTATTAGGATGAACCTTCCGTTTCTGCGCTGAGGTTCAGCCGGTAGACTGCGGTGCATACGGGTCTTTGTGTCGACTATTATTAAGTTTCTATCATTTCCTGGTACAGGCATCCGGAGTTCGTCAATAATTCCCATCATCCATACACCTTGCACAAAGCCGAGTCTGATGATATAACAAATGTGCTCACAATCAGAACATTTTCCTCCTTGTTCTTATCTAACACATCCCATGTTAGAGGAAAGTGCAAGCTTAAGAAGGTAGTTGAAAGAAAGTAATGGGAGAAAAGAACAACACACTAAACAAAATTGGAAGATACGCCTTGATTGCTCAATAAGGGTCATTCAGACTATGTTTGGATAACATTTTAAAAGGAAGAGACGGGAAGGCCGGAAGGATAAGGGAGGGGAGGGAGAATTGGTGTGTTTTCTTTCAAATCTTTCCAATATTGAAAGGATCTATTTTGTTTGAAATAAGGAGCTCCTCCCAATTTCCTTCCCTCGATTCCCCTCCCTTTCCCAATTGGTAGAGGTGTTCATTCGGGTTATCGGTTCAACCAGGTTAAGTGTTTCGGGTCGGTTTGAAATTAGGTTTTGTGTCGACAATGGTTTTACATAAATTTTAATCCATTTTAAAATCGGGTTCGGATATAAAAATTCGGTGAATACCAGGTCGTATGAGTCTATTTTGGAGACTTCTACCAATTGGTATCCAAATGAGGGAAATGCAATCCCTCTATTCCCTCCCATTCTTATACCTCGAGTTTGTCCTATCCAAACATAGTTCAAAGTTGAACACACATGCAATGAATCTATTGGTATTGCATGAATGTTAAAGGTTCAAGCTGAGAAATAATGATTGCATTGTAACCACATTTCTTACAAAATAACGGTAAATGACAAGTAAAGCAGGATAGTGTCATTTTCAAAAACTGGTAATCTAGCATTAGTGTTACAAAATGACAAGTAAAACAGAATAGAGGTACTGACTAATATGGACAGACAATGAAAAAAGAAGGAAACAAGGAGTATTGCTCTTTAAACAAGCATAACATATCAATTGAAGCAAAGAGGGAAAAATAATCATTACAAGGGGTATCAAGTTATCAACTCTACCAGTTCAAGTGTTCAAAATACTTTGCCAAAATATGGGCTTAAACATAATATAGAAATGTTGTTTTAGTTATGCTCAATGTAACGACAAAAAACTATCGGTCGCAGATGGTTTCAACTTTCAAGTCTGTATCGGCTTAAATTTCGGTCACGGTAAATTCAAAAAGCTTTAATATATTGCAAAACAGTGATGCAGGCGATAATTTGCACTATGTTCCTGAAAAGCAGCTACTTTCCAAGCTCCATATTTGTGGGTTATAGAACTTTACAAGGCAATATACCACAAGACCACAGCTCTAATTTTTCTTTGGAACATTTAAATGCCTTATCTTAGTCTATTAACATTATATAACTTTTGTAATGTTTGCACGTTTTTGTTCAGTGTTTTCACTACCATCTAATATCACTTCTCCAAATGGTAATACATTGGAATGAATTTTGTAAAGAAAAATGAGATGATTAAAGTAGATCAAGTATGACCACTAAAATTATCAAGAGATTTTCCACCAAATTTCCATTACCATTCTTAACATTAATACCAACTACCAAACGAGATGTTAAGGTCATTGAAATCATGTGCGGTGACCTATAGAACTTTCCTCCCCCTAGAAGCACAATTTATGAGTTGCATCTTGGCGAAGGATAACTAGAGCATGTTAGTAACAAAACTAGGCTTCATCCTCTTATGCATACTAGAGACGTACTATGATACTTAAGACTCTTCAATTCATCTCCACAATCCCTTTTAGACGCTTAAATGCTTCATTGTGGTTAAAAACATCATGAAACCTTTACTTAACATGGTCGAGTCAGACACATACTCCAATCCGACACAACACATGTACTTAAATCTGAGCAACATAAGTGAAATATATAGTTGAGTGCATTAACGTAACACAATCAGCGGATCAGGTTATAATGAGTGCCAATGTATCCAATTACAGCAAAATCCTAGTTCTCATAGCACACACACACACAATCATGATTCAATTCCACTTATTTCGATGTATTTAAGCCATCAAAATATATAATTAAAACCATTGCAATATGGCATAAACATTATAACATCGCATAGAATAACATAGATGAAGGAACGATAAAGCGTTAAATAGTTTAGCCACTTACATAGGCATTTCCCGTGTTAATCCATTAAACAATAATTGGTTTGCACAGATGATGAATTTAATAAAATTCACTGCCCATTTATCTTCAAGTGTCTCAACACGTACTTCTACTTTTTTTGAGATCTGTCATGAAACAAGTTGCAACTCTTCACTAATTTCAACAGCAGGGTAAGTAACAAAAAATGGCAGATTAGTTTTGGATTGGAGTGTTTAGTGATATAGCTTTGTTAAAGAGCTTTAGGAAAAAATACAGTTTTGGAACCAATTTTGAGAAGATACACAATACCAGCAATTCCAAGAAGTTTTTTTATAGCTTAACAAGACAAAGACCTATTTTCCCTTGTCGAAAAATAAATCTTAACTCATTTATCAACTACAAATAATCTGAAATGTTTTTTTTTTTTAAATATTTATACTTCAACTAATTTCAAAAGCTAATTTCACCAAACATCTTAGCAAGAAACTAGTTTTAAAGTTAGCCAACAATTAAATTTAAAGCTAATTGAATAAGCTAAAAGCTATAAGCCAAACAAAGACGCCAAAGCTATATGTTAACTACCAAACAAGGCCTTAGTATACTCTCCATAAAAGAAAAAAAAACTCGCTTTAAATAGCAAAGAACGAAAATAATACATGGACTACTTGTGGAGCATAAGTTACCTCTTCTTCAAGCTTTTCATGTCGAATGATCCCTGCTTTCATGGCATTTGTCTTTTTTTGCTTGCCATAACGAAGAATAAACTCCATTTGTTTTTCACACCATTCCTGAAAGATTCAATGAAAGAAATGTATTAGTTGCTTTAGCTAATAGTCAACACACAATGGAAACCAAGTTGAAGAAAACTAGTCTTTGCTAGTTGCATAATCATGTAAGAAAATTAAATGACTTGCCATAGCAACAATTCTCTAATGTATATACCACGAAATGAGTACTTAGTACTTAGATGATAAAAAAGGGAGTAAAACTTGAATTATGTACTTCAGTCTTCAATTGAATATAGGAAGACCAAATATAATTCTACTTGTTTTATTCGTTATACCCTAAAGCCCCACCATATATGAAAGGCGCTCTAATGCAATAAACCCCCAAAGATAAGAGGTACGCGAAGAAGACTAACACGAGCTAACCTCTCTTTTAACGCGAACAAAAAAAACTCTCATGAACAACATTAATTGTTTCATTGAACTGTTCTTTTGAGAAGAATATGGAATTGACAATGTCCTAAAACTAGGACTTAAGTTAAGCAAATAAGGTCTAGCAAAGATCTTGCATGGCTTTACTGTTTCACCACAAAGTCCACCTAAATTGCTAGTGATGGATGATGAACTAAAAGTCTTAAACTTGATAATGAATAGCATAGGAAGTAGAAAAACAACATTGCTTCAAGCTCCAACCAAAGTTAAAGTGCAACTTATGGGGAAAGAATAGAAGATTTGAGATAGTTCAAGCTTAGATCCTTTACCAAGCAAGAATTCAATGATTGCCTTCACAAAAGCAAGAAAATTTGACATAGTCCAAGCTAGATGATCATGCCCCATCATCAATAGCGCTCTTGGCCTCCCATCCTTCAACGGCCCAACGACTCAACAAATGAAGTTCCACAACTTCCTTATACATCAATACACCCATTCTACCTTGTTGCCTTGTTGTACTTTTCGAGTGAAGTGATATTCCATATGATTTGTACATTGTGTTCTAAGTTTATTATGGAAAGGGGTCTTAGAATTAGATAGTTTCCAAGCACATTGATTGTGGCCCAACTTCTTACATGCCAAAAAGGTCATTTCTTGAATGTCAAACCAATAAACAAAGAAAGAACAAAAGCCAATACACAAGTTGAAGAAACATTTGAATATCCCAAAGTATATTAGTAAAATGGAGTATTAGTAAAATTACATTGAAATTCCAAGTTGTTAAAGTAAAAGGTCTTTTAATCCAAAAGATATACCCCAGTATTCTAAATCATGACAATATTACTTGTCAATAAATAACATCAAGTTAGCATTTAAATGCCATTTCACCCTTGATTCCAATACAAGAAGTCATGATATGTTGACAATATCTTATACATTACATGCTATTTTTACAATACCAATGCAATTCAAAGTTCTAAACTAAATTCATGTCAATAGTAGGACTCTAGTAGTAATCAAGAAACAGGGCCGTTCCCAAGGATAGTTTTGAGGTGCAACCGCCCAGGGGGCCCAAATTGAGTTAATTCTTATAATTAAATTAGTATTTGTATAAGTAGCATCTAGCATGAATCGAACTTGCAGCATTAGGATTCTTAGTTAAACGCATGACTAAGGAGCTTTTTTATTTTTCGCCTAAGGCCCAAAAATTATTAGGAACGGCACTGTCAAGAAATTAGACAAAGCATTAGATTTAATATGAAAAATTTAAACAAAAAAAACCACCATGTATTAGATGATCACAAAGTTCTTTAAAGAAAATATACAGGAAAAGATGGGATTTTAGAAAACTCAAATATGGAATCTTTTCATTCTAATTTTGCTACAAAATAGCAACATCATGTACCTAACATAAACATGTCTATTCCATACACTCCTAAAAGCTTTTACCTTTGAAATATTGATATCAAATCTCAAAAGGATTGCTATAAACAATGACTAAGTTCCAAACCATATCAAAATTCTCCTACATTATCATTTAAACATCTAAAACAAGCCAAAAATTAATTGAAGTTCACACCTTGAACATAAACAAATAAAACCCATTTCAAAATTGACCAATTTCACAAACTACAAAAATAAAATCAAATATTCAAGTAATACCGTAGCTGTCAAATCAGTGACGGACAATCCCCTCTTCTTCCTGAACTTACTCAAAAAAGAATCAGAAACAGAATCAGAAATCTTGATTTTCTTCATCTGGGGACTCTTAAATTGACCTAAATCTTCAACATCTGAATTCACTGAATTCGAAAATCCCCTATTTGAAGCAAAACAGATAGATTCAAGAGAAGTAGTAGAACGAAGGAATGAAGACGAAGGGCGACCAAGTGCTGCAGCAGCAAAAGAAAAGGCGGATTCAATGAAAGCCATCTCTTCATCACTAACAATTTCGACTGGGATTTTAGTTTTTAGGTCGTTTTCATCAGATTTATTGCTTCCAATCTGGTTATGGCGGTTATTAGGGAAGTTACATGTGGGTGTGGAATCTTGGGGTGAATCTGACATTTAAATTGTTAGTTTTTTTTGATAATCCGAAGAAAACGGAGATATGGAGGTTGTGTTATTGCACGATAACAAAGTGGTGGAAAAGATGGAGGGAATTTGTAAGAATGACGTTGAATTTTGCGATGAGGTCGTTGTTCGTCTACTTCTAAAGTTTTTTTTTCTTAAAAGAAAATTTATTGGGTAATTCTGAACTTTCGGCTTTTTTACGTGGTAGATAAATATTTTTTATCTTGACTTTTAAATTTTTTTCACGTGGTAAATAAAAAAGAAGTTTTTTTTTGTTAACTTATGCTTTTTTTACACAACGTAATGATAATTTTTTCAAAAACTAAACTTCGTGATCACTTTACTTGACCACATGTTTCGAAATAAGTACTTAATTTAACTAAGAATTTAACATTTTGTTTATCAAATGGAAAACTTGAAAGCTAAGGTCACCACTCGATTTAAAAATCATTTGTGAATAAGCCAAAAACTTAAAGTTTACCACATGTAATTTTATTTAGAAAAATTGATATTAATAATTTAATCTTTCACTCATCCGCTGTGAATAATCCCACATTGCATCTATATAAGCACTCAGTCATAACAAGTCCTTTCAAAGCAACTAAAATTAATTAAATATCACAATTGTAACAGAAACGACAATCTCGATACGTAATTAACATTAATGATAATATTTACAATAATAATGCGGAAGTCTCAAAGTGCCGATTTGCTAAAAACTTTAAAAAACTAAATTTTTTATGACAAACGATAAATATTACATTCGATAACGCAAACGAAATACATATCGTTGGTTTCAAAAATACACAATAATTAAAACAAAATGCGTCAAGATCATTAAACATCAAATGAATAACAAAATGCAGCTAAGTCCTCGATAACATATATAATTGGTAGCTGCGGCCTGGATCGGAACCTGAAACTAATTCTTGCTAAATATTGTCATCCATAATATAGATGATAGCTGGTTGAACCGGTCAGCGCTTAACGCCAAGCATAACTCCCTATCCAACTCAAAATATAAAAATTGTACACTATATTTACAAAATACTAATACTTAAAGTACGAACTTATAACTAATTGATACCATTGTATAATTTTACTATATTCTTTATTGTTCTATACTTTAAAGTCATTAAGATACTCTTCTCAACCTTGGTAGAAGTACGTTACTGCCACATATACTATTGGTAATCTTAATACTTAAATAAGTTTATTTGATTAATATTCATAACCGTACCATGCATCATTGCATCAACACTAACCAAGTTTGCAAAATTACATTGTGTATAATTATAAAATTATACAGCAATTTAGAAAATTATTTGAAGTACATAGTAGTCCCTTTTTTCCATCAATTGTTATTTAAGACTACAATGACATCCAATTCAATTAATTGATGATTTAAATTAGTCATTTATATTGTTAGGCTACCATAATTACAATTTTGAATTTTAGGAAAAATGTGAAGTATGATTTGCATTATTAGATTACTAGATAATGCTCGTGCGGTTCGTGCGATGCACGATTCTACATTAAATTTTCCGACATTTTAATATCATTTAAGAAATTAAAATTTTAAGAAAAAAAATTTACATTATACTTACTTCTCATTTCACACTGAATATATAGTTGTATACATACATACATTCTATGATTTGTATCATACTTTGCATTGTGCGCGTAATGATTGCGAAAATTTAGTTAATGACAAATAAATCACAACAAAAGACAAAAAATTCGATTATATTTTTAATATGATTCTATTTGTTTATTTTAAATAGAAAGCAAATAGATCGTACATGAAGTATACAATACAAAATTATGAATATTTTCAATAAAAAAATAACATACCAATTTACACAAATTCTTACTTGAGACCGTCTTTACAAAAGACGTCTCAAGATTGGGCCAACCCAATGTTTAAATTTAGAAAAAAATATCTATATTTACTTAAAAAAAAGGAAAGTGGGTTGGGCTCTTTAAAGTCGTCTCTAGAAAAGACGGTCTCTCAAGAGAGTACCTGACCAATTTATGCTGACAAAAAATAATTACATTACTTTGCATAAAGTAATACAACTATTAAAAACATACTTCAAAATCAAATTTAACATACTTCAAAATCAAGTTTAACATAAATATTTGTATATGTAAAATTATTTTATAAAAGTTTAAACAAATTCACAAAAAACATAAGCGACATGCATAAAGATAGTCACAACTCAAATCATATTAGAATCATGCATGATGCATTGCATTTAAACAACCAATAGTATAAATAAAAAATCCTTATAAAAGTATATTATTATCTTTGAACCACCTCAAAATATCCAATACACTTTGGTATGAACTTTTTAATACTAAGTAAAGGATTCAATTACCATTAGGCATTACTCCACATATTTTGTTTGGTATGATATTAGGTTAACTCAATCCCTTTCTTGAAGGTAATGAACACTCTTACTTTGTTACCACTCACTTATGTCAAGTAATAAATTTTCTTTCTATGATCAATTAAGTGTTTACCTTAATCATACCAAACAACATATAATTACAATGCATGCCCTTAGTCCTTACCCTTACTCTTCATTATCATTTTCTTTTCCATTATATTTTATATTCTCATACCAAACACCCCCTTAGTAATACTAATAAATAACATTGATAAGATTTTTTAAATAATAAATAATTTAAAAATATAATAAAATACATTAAATGCTGTGACTTAAAAAATATATAATCAATAAATATAGATAATATTATAGTCATAATTAAAAAGCAATAAAGTCAAAATGTAAATATTAGTCATAAAGACAATGATATCATCATTGAGTTTTGGAGGAAAAAGTTTAAATGAAGTTGTGACACATAAGCAATAATAAATAGTAATAATCAGAGCGTGTTTTATTTTAGTAATATCTATAGATTCAGAATTATTGGGAGAATAATTAGGATCTCGTATCTTGTAAGTATGGTAATTTCTTTCCTTTATATTTTGAACATTGTAATACAATCAATCAATTCAAATTAAATAAAAGCCCCAAGTTATTCAAGTCTTCAACTTAGCGTATTAGGATCCTCTCCATTACTTTTGAGTATTACTCCTGCTAGGATTTGGACACATATTTTATAAGAAAAAATAAAATGTTAAAATTCCCCTTATGAAAACTCCATCAAGTAATTATAGCCATTAAATTGAGTAATGGACCCTCCATTACATATGGAGAGGATCCTAACTCCAACTTAGCGCCTCTTTCAATATCCTCTGCATCTCCCGCCCTCTCTGCTCGCCTCCCTCAAATCTCAGCTCTCTGCTCGCCACTGCGTAATTCGCCACCACGACGCACGGAGTTCGCCGTCACGCACAGAGTTCGGCACCACCACGCAGGGAGTTCGCCACCCTCACTCACACTGACACTCAATCTTCTCAACCAGTCACGAAACCGCCAACAACAAAAAAGAAATCACTTCTTTTCAATTCAGGTGATCTGCAATTTTCATTTTGATTTTTAAAAACCCTAATTTAATTACTTTCTGGACAAGCTATTTGAAGAGAACAACTGAACAAACCAACTAAACACAACAAAGCCTTCATAATACAATTTATATTTAACAGCCATTGCCAAATCGTCCTCTTCTTTGGTTAGTATTCAACCTTTTATTTTTTGGTTGAGTTGTTTGATTAAATTTATTTAATGTGTTGAATTTGAGTTTCTCTCGGTTTTGTTTTTCTACTTAAATTTATCTTTTTTATTTATATTCATTGTTACGATAGATTAAAGATAAAAGAACATAGACTATGTACGTGCTTTCATTTTTTTTAAAGAAGGTGAACTGAAGCTTTTCAAAGAAGTTTGTTTTTTTTTTTTTTGATAATACAGATGTCGTATCACAGCTTTTCAAAGAAGCTTTAATTATTTATAGAAACTTTGTACTTTAATTTTTTTTTAAATTTTTTTAATACTACACTACTAGGTTATGTATTTTTTTTTTTTTCCTTTTTTGTTTTTCTTTTTTTTTTCTTTATTAGATACTGCCTTCTATTCTTCACAAGTGTCCCATTTCTTTTTGGGCACTGTTCATTTCTTACTCTTAATTTATATTTTATTATTAATCTATAAGTTAAAATATAGTTAAGTGGGATCTTGTTTGATTCGTCTCAATGCAAAGATTAGAGTGCAAATGGGACACTTGTGGTGAATAGGAGGGAGTATTAGATTAAGGTTTCGTTTGACTTTTAATAAAACATTTTGTATTTTTATTTATCTTGATAATGTGCATTATGAAAAAATTTAAATTTTACTAGTATTGATTATTTATATATTTAGGCAATTTTAAGTATATTTATGTTATATGAATTTTTTTTAATAATTTTGCAATGTACCAGTACTCTATTCAATGATAAGACGATATTCACATATCCTAGAATTTTAAATTTGTGTATCGGATCCTAAAATTCACACCCGTATAAATTACCAGTCTTCAATGCATGAGATTTTTTAAACTTTGATATATATAGTAATTTAATTATTTTGATAATTTTTTCTCAACATATTATTAATTATTTAGATAAAAAAAATATTTTATAATTATATTAAAAAATTACTTTTTCGATCAAGATAGATAATTCAATATTAGTCTCACATAAATTATATGTAAATATAATGAAAAATTAAAACATTATATGTTTGAATGATGTAAATAAGTAATTAATATGAGAGAAAGATAAGAATGTTTTATAATAATCTAACTAAAGCTAAAAACCAACATTGAAGACTCTACCGTAACTAATAATTCAGCAAATAAGAAAACAACATTTAATTCAAAAATATAATTTAAAGCGACACGTGACAAATAATTAGAATTTCTAAACTCTCATTCTACATCTATAATGTGTCAAAGTGTTTTCTCAATTAGTATATACTATGATGATGATTGTATAGTCTACTATGCTTATTGTTTGTCTTTTATCTTACCCTATGCTTAGATTCCATTTCATATAAGAGTTTTATTCTATTTATTGCATCAACTACGTAATTCTCCATCTTCCTAAACACATTTTATTGGACAAATGGCAAAACAAATGATTCATAAAGTGACAAATTGATAAATGGCAAATAATTGCAATTGATTCATAAAGTGATGACATTTCGCACAAATGACAAAAAGTTTCTCAATTAGTATATTTTATGATGATTGTTTTGTGTTGCCAATTGTTGATACTTCATTGTTGGATATCCATTCTTGCATTGAGTTACATTTACTATGAATATACTAATTCTAGCTTCTTTTTTTAAATTTTTTTTGCAGTGTAACTTAATTTACTTGAAGACTAATGGATTTTGAGAAGTATTTAGCTACATACACCAATGTTTCAAAAGAAGAACTTGAGAAGATTGTAATTTGTGTTTGCTCAGAAAATAATCCTGATTGGTTTGACATTAACGTTGATTGTCATGCGAAAATTCTTCATGAAAATAGGGAAAAACAAAAGATAGAGGGTATACGAGCTCTTGTGCCTGGACCCATAATTCAGATTCTTTCTTTTAGTATTCAGCCTAATGAGAAGTTTAATCACTTTGCTATTTATGGGAGAATAGGTGTTCAATTTCCCGACTTCACGTATGGAAAAAGACTTATTGGTCATGATTTATTCAAGCGTGAGTCTAGTATTCCCCAACTCCTTGATACCACAGGGACTTTGATGTTAAATGGTCCAGATTCTTTTTTTGACCCTGAACATGCATACATACCATTGCTTCAGAGTTCCATACAAGTTGAACTTTTTGATAAAGTTGGAAATGTGTTTGCACGTGATACTTTCTCTATAGAAGATGAAGAATTTGAAAATGATTATGAAGAGGTTAAGTCCAAGTTTTTCGTCTGTGAACAAGGATCTCTAATGATGCAATATATTGTCATTCCTTATGGTGTGTATTGCCGTTTAGAGGTCATATTTACAAATAGACAGAAATCCAACACACGTGAGTTTGTTAATGTTAATGGAAAAATTTCTACTCAATATGTTAACACCTTAGGAAATTATGCTTCTGAAGAAATCATCAATTTTGATCAGCAAGTTTATGAATATCAACATGTCAAAATTGGTGAAACAATGCAACTTCTTACACATTGGGTAGCTTTGCCTGCATACTCGTCAATTGTGGTAGATTTGAATTTATCGGAATTTGAAATAGGCCGAAATTTCGTTAAAGACAAAATGAAATTTCGACCTCAACTTGGATGGTTGTATGGAGATTCATTTATACTGGATGATTTTTTTATTGAAGTAACTGTGGCTTGGTTTTCAACTCCACCAATGGGGACACATCATCAAAAGGTATATTTTATTATGGAAAAATTACAAAAAACTACCTATTTTAATGTTTTACTTGCAAAAAACTACTTATTTTATTTTTTTTTTGCAAAAAACTAGCAAAAAACTACATTAACTGATATAAATGTTTCCAAAACACTACTTATTGACGGTTTCAGTTAGTTGACCGTTAAAATTTAGTTTGACTTTTCACGTAACTTGCACGTGACCTTCTTTTATACCTTTTCCTTTAATTCTTTAATTCTTTCTTTGATTTCTTAGGTTTTAAAGAGTTCTATTTGTTTTTGTTAATATCTGTTTGTTAAATTAGTTTTTTTTGTTCTATTTGTTTTTCATGGTTACTATCTTTTTTTATCTTTAGTTTTTTTGTGATACAATTTTTTTGTTAATTTTTCTTAGTCCTCACATCAAAGGAAAAAATTCTCCATAGAAGAGATGAATGTTGATGAGGTTTGTTCTTTACTTTTTTCAAATAGTATCCTTGTTTTCATTCTTTTTCTTTTTGTTTTTCTTTTCTATCATGTTTCCTTTTAACTAATATGTTTTTATTTTTAGTCTTTTGGTGATGGTGATGGTGATAGTGAGGATGGTGATGGTGATGACGACGATGATGATGATGATGAGGACGATGATGAGGACGATGACAACAACAATGAGGATGATGATGATGATGGTGATGACGACGACGACGAGGACGATGACAACAATGAGGATGATGATGATGATGCATCCTCCGACGTTAACCTCACTAGGTATGTGGCACTTTGTAGATGTTACATTGTGTATATGTATTAAATTGTTACAATCGATTTCCCTTGCTATGTGAATTTATTAGAGTTTCTTTAGTGATCTATATGAGATTATCTAATTTTATACTTGCATATTTTTTGTTATACTCTAGTTTAGTTGCCTTGTAATGCTTGAAGTGTTATGGATTGGGTGTGAGATTTTTTTATCAAGTGTGAATAGCGATCCTTAAAATTGTTAACGGCCCGTTTGGTTAGTGGTACTAAACGGTGGTAATGGGAATGATTTATAGTGTAAAATTTCATCAAAACTTTCATGTCATTCCCATGGTAATGAAACTTTGATCACAAAAAAGTTTTTTTGTTCACAAATTTTCATTACCTTCTAATACCACCTCTCTCATTGGTAATGCATTGGAATGAATTTTGTGAACAAAATGAGATGATTGAAGGTTGTCAAGCATGGCCATCAAGATAGCCAAAAGATTTTTTAACCAAAATTACACTAATTTTTCATTCCCATTGCCACGATTTATTACCAGCCACCAAACGGGCAGTTAGTGTATTATTGTTTTCAGTATTAGTATTTGTTACGTAGAATTAATTTGTAAATGGGTACTTGGTTGTGTTCATTACAATAATGCTATTACATCATGTGGATATTAAAGATAATGAAAAACATACTCACTTACTTAACATGATAATAATGAAGTAATTATATATTGTTTCAAATAATGAATTATAACATTGATTATATATCTTTGATTTATGTTTGAATTTTTTTAGGGTTCTCCGTCTTCATAGGAGTAAGCCACGACCATCTGCTGCTCTTGAGATATTCACGATTTTCATCGGTAGAAAAAAGTCAAAGGCGTTGCAGATTTATGATAATCAAATATGTTCTCTATTCAAGAGAGATGAACAAGGTGTTTTGGATTTGTTAGAACACAAATCTACTCTTGATATACTCGATGGCTCTCGAGCTTACGAGGAATATCAATTGGGCATCAATGTTGACTTAAAGGGAGTTGATGATCACTTGGATATCAAAGGCTATGTCGAATGGGAAGGTTTTGATCTTGAAAAAACTTATTGGTGCGAAAGACAACTTTGTAGTTTTTTCCGTTGTCGAAATGGGTCTGGTTTTGCAGCTGTGCACTACTCTATTTTCCGATCGGCGGTGCAGGTTAACATCAAGGTTTCTCTAAGGTGCAAATTGGGACTTATTAATGTTGATCCAAAAGTCTTTGGGAGCCTTATTGTTCAGTATAATTACTTTGATTATTCATCACTCTATAACAAGGAGCGTTATCGTAGTGTCTTGTTTAGGAGGATGGAAGCTGAGTTTGCACAATTGAACGCTGATTCTACATTGCCACTTTCTAGATCTGTGGTTGTGGTTCCATCGTATGCTCATCTTATTATCAATGTAGATTTGGACTTATCAGGTGAAAAATTGTTATGTGCTAGTGAGATTGAGATCGGTGAAGATCACAAGACTATTGAAACTCGTGGTTATTTTCTTTATATTGAGTTGGATTGGTGTGAGGTTAAGTAGGAGAACTCATGTAATGATTCATGTCATTTAAAAGATGATAGAAGACACTTTGCCCCTTTGCCCCTTTTAATATAATTGTTAGTCTATTGTGGATGGTGCTATTTTACTTAGTAGTTTAAGATATGGATCTGATTGTCAACTATTCCTTTTCCTAGTCAGGTTCGTAGAGAGGCTCAACTCACTCAAATCGTTCTTTATTTGCTCGACCCGCATTTTCTTAGGTTTTACTCGATTTCTCTTACCCTCCACTATAATGCTTTCTATCCTTCTAACGGGAGAGTCAAGAGTCTTTCTTTAAACATGTCCAAACAATCTTAACCTATTCTCGCGCATTTTCTCAGATAATGGAGCAACGCTTAACTTCTTCTAACCTCCTTGTTCAATTCTATCCATAATCGTGTTACCGTATCGCACATCCACCTCAGCATTCGCATTTCTGCTACTTCCATCTTTTGTTTCTGAATCTTCTTAACGGGCCAACTCTCTGTCCTATACAGCAGAGCTGGCCTAATGGCACATCTGTAAAATTTACCTTTCAGTCTTATCGAGAACTTCCTATCGTACAACACTCCGGTAGCCGCTCTCCACTTAAGCCTGCCCGCTTGTATACGATGTGTAACATCCCCATCAATCTCCACTTAAGCCAGTCCACTTGTATACGGTGTAAGTGTGCTCAATAGTGAAATTACACTTTTTCTTATAGTGCATTTTCGTCATTATTGTCTATTATAATCAAGTTATCTTTTCTCTTTCTATTTTCCTTTGCAGCGTGAAAATTCTGATCATGTTCAATACCGCAACTCATGTAAAAAAATGTGTATTAGCCAATACTAATTGCACATTTTTTTCTACTCATCTTTCTGAAACTTATGCATTTCTTTAATCTACCAAGTCTAGCTCATTATGTAAAATCCCAATTTTTAGTTGTTGTTTGTGAATTAACTAATTATTATGAGAAATTCGTATTCGTATAAATAATGGATGGTTTCTGGGGAATAATGATGCATGATGAAGCAAATGTTATATCTTGATGTATGTGTGGTTTTTCTGGTAAATGAAAAAGTTTTTAGTTTGTCAAAAAAAAAAAGTGTTATATCTTATAAGCAGAAAATCTTAATTTTTAGCCTGAAATATTTTGTGCCTTGCTGGTTTGATGATAACTGATTAGCTTAGCTATGTTGCTGCATGTTATTTTATATATATATATATATTAATGATCAATGAGAAGGATTGGAAAATGAGAAGGATGAGAAGGATTTGTTTGATTTTTTTTAGTACTATGTATATAAAAAAGAGACTATGGTTTATAAAAAAGAACACGTAAAATTTATGTCAGAGTGCCTTTTCTGCGTAACATAGTGACTTTTACAATTATGTGTTTTTGACTCAATCGTGTCCTTAGATTTTTTTGTTTTAGTGAAATCAAGGGGGTAGAATCCTTCTTACCCTTCTGATTTTCAACCCCCTTCGCATTGGATCCCCCCCATAGAGATATAATATATAGATAAGAAGAGAGATAATAGAAGAGATATAGTATATATAATATAGATATATAGAGATAGATATATGATATATATATATATTATAGATATCAATATGATATATATATAATATACTATATATAAGTATAGATATATATATATAAATATATACCTATATATATATATATAACCTATCTCTATCATCTATCCATATATGTCTATATACATATATATATATATTACATATATATATATATACATATATATATATATACATAAATATATCTATATATATATATATATATATTATATATATAGATATTATATATATATATATATATATATCTAGATTATAGATTATATATATATATATCTATATATATATATTATATATATATATATATATATATATATAAAACCTTATTATTTTTGGACTGTGTTGTTTTGAACTCTTTTGTGAACGTTATAGGAACTCCATTTTTGTTATTTTGGAGCTTATGATTGTTAGTTTTATAAGATGCTTTATTGGTGTTCAATTTAACAATTCTGTTTTAGGGACATTGATATTTAATCATTTTTGGAAATTTTCATTGGTCCTTTTTCATTTTTCTCATTGGTAGTCAAATTTAAATGATCCCTAAGGCTAATTGAACCATGATTGTTTTAGATTACTAGACTTGTTTGTTACTGTTCTGTGTCTTTCGTCATCGCTCTTTACTGCCTCTTTTACCTGTTTCGTTTATAAATTTTGAATGTCCCTATGCTTGGCTAACGTGGGTGTAAGATGCAAATTTTCGGATATTTGCAGGTCCTATCCTTAAAGACTCCTCTAGAGCCGAAGGACTCTTGTGACCGCCCTCTCCTTATGGGTATGAGACGCCGTCGACCTTTCTTCCCCAGACTCTGACCATAGATTTATCTATGTGCCGGAACACTGGGTATGATGATGATGATGTAGTCAAAATTAAAGTTATTCTTAATTATGTATATAGCCTTATATTTTTCTCTTTTTCTCGTTGATAATCAATCAAATTTAGATATGTAGTAAACTACTGATCAAAATGATTTTGCAAATGTTAGGATTATTGGTGACTTGAGTTACTAAGTAATCATAACAAGATTAAGCAAATTAATCTAGTAAGTTAGTGTAATCAAGAAGAGGACAAAGTACTATGTTTTGATTGGGTGTTTGAGTATCTTCAAGTACCATTAGTACAATAGTACTAAGTGGTAGTGGAAGCTTGGGTGTATGTATGCCTTGGTGGTGTATACTTGGGCTCCAAGGTAGTATACTAGTACTAGTACAAGTGGGACCAAAAGTACACAAGAAAAAGAAGCAGCAGCCTATGAACTACACTGACTCGACACAGCTGTGCCTGTGTGTGGCTCGACCAAGCCACTCGGTCGAGTACAAGGTCGAGCAATGCCTCTGGAAAGTTTCTGCCTCCTTTGTTATGGGATTGGATTAATATGCTTGGAGTACAGCTGCTGCCCACTTACTTATGTAGGAAATAATAATCAAATATTTAGGAAATAATTAGTAGAAAATATTTCTGATTTTATCCTAGAATATAATTAGTAGAATATTTCTGATTTTATCCTAGAATATTATTTTATGTTTTTAGGAAGTTGAGATATTTCTTATTATTTAGTTTCCTTTTTGTAAGATTTATCTTTTGTATTTATAGGGGGCTTTGGCCTTCTTTTGAGATAATGAGAATGAGAAACAAATTAATTTAAACCTTAAATTTATCTTTTCATATTCTGATATTATTAATTTCTACATGGTATCAGAGCCGTAAGGTGTTTTCCGGGACCGACAACACTTTTTTCCGGTTCATCATCTACCTTAAACCCCTTTCTTTGTCCTTTACCCTATATCAAACAATGGAAGATCAAGAGACCCATAATAACCAACAACTGATTTCTGTAACCCAAATGCAACAAATAATCAGCGAGATGTTCAAACAAATGAATATACAACCCGAACCCAAACCCACAATCACTGAATTTGGAGATTTTAAAGTATCTGAAAAGTTGACATTTCATAACTACACAAAATGGTGTAGACTCATCTACATAGCTTTAGAGCCCCGGGGACGACTCCACCATATCACAACAAAACCCCCAAGTCCTACTGATCCAACATATGTTCGATGGAAACAAAATGATTCACTTGTATTTTCATGGATTATTTCCAATATTGATTCAGATTTGGTGAATCAGTTTCTTGATTACACCACTTCTTGGGAATTATGGAAGGGGATTGAAACACTTTTAAGTAGTGGGAGGGATGAACTTATTTTTTATTCAAAACTCAATACTTTATGGAAAGAAATTGATCGTCGTATGCCTAATCCAATGAAACATGATGAAGACATAACCATTTTTAATGGTTTTATTCAAAGGCAACGACTTTATCAATTTTTAGCCGGAATAAATGACACATATGATAAAGAAAGACGAGATCTACTTAATCAAGATCCCTTACCAACTGTAGAAAAGGCCTATGCTACCATTTGCCGGGAATTCAACCGACGTGGTATAATGACCAGCACATCATCATTGGGATCCAGTCCCTCAGAAATTGGGAGTGGGCTCATGGTCAAAAACCGGTCAGATTACACTTCATTCCGGCGAGAAAAGGTAGATAAGTCTCATATGAAATGCGACCACTGTGGAGGTTCTCGGCATACCAAGGAATCATGTTTTAAACTCATTGGCTACCCAGATTGGTGGGAGAATTTAAAGCAACGAAAAGCCGCCGCCGATGCACCAGTTACCCAGGCTGGTGGCAAGGCTCAGTTCATCACAACAATTCCACCTCCGGAAGCAACACCACAACAAAAAGACACACTTGAAGAGACAGGTCAAGGTACGTTGTCTTGGGCATGTATGAGAGTGATTCAAAAAAATATATCATCATCACTAACACCACCACACCTTCAAAACAAAAATCATCATCCACAAACCCACTTCCATCAAACACACACAACAAAATCAACAAAAAATAAAGCAAATAATCCAAAAATTCCAAAAATCAACATAAATAGAAACTTTAGTCCATATCTTAAAAATCCAGAAACCTTGAACATTAACCCAGAGATCCGAAAACCAAACATGAACAAGCTTAGAAACCCATGTCCATATCTTGATATTCAACAACATGAATCCGGGTCACACCCTTTTACTCCAACTTTAAATCCTAATTTAAACCATCTCACACCAATCAATTGCACTAATAATTTTCCGAGCTCTTGGATTTATGATTGTGGGGCAACCCATAGTATGACCTTTGATTCTCATGATTTTTTGTCTCATAACCCTTCTACCCAAGCTCAAATTCAACTTGCGACCGGTGATTGTGTTCATGTGGATGGTGAAGGTCCAATTGCTATTTCTCCGTCTCTAAAATTAAATAATGGTTTTTTGATCTCTAATTTATCACATAAGCTATTGTCGATCAGTCAGCTCACAAAGGAATTAAATTGTACTGTTCTCATGACCGCTCATGGTTGTGTTGTCCAGGATGTCCAGACCCAGAAGATCATTTGTCATGGTACTGAATGCGGTGGATTATACTACTTGGATGATGCTTGATTGGATCTCAGGGGGAGTTCGGTCTCCTAAACGACAGTTGTTTTTTGGCAAGTTTGGTTTCGGTTATCCCGAGACCAAACTTGAGGGGGAGTGTAGGAAATAATAATCAAATATTTAGGAAATAATTAGTAGAAAATATTTCTGATTTTATCCTAGAATATAATTAGTAGAATATTTCTGATTTTATCCTAAAATATTATTTTATGTTTTTAGGAAGTTGAGATATTTCTTATTATTTAGTTTCCTTTTTGTAAGATTTATCTTTTGTATTTATAGGGGGCTTTGGCCTTCTTTTGAGATAATGAGAATGAGAAACAAATTAATTTAAACCTTAAATTTATCTTTTCATATTCTGATATTATTAATTTCTACAACTTAACATTTTACTTATAAATACCCCTTTGATACTTAGTATTTTCTTGCCCAAGTCTCATCATATCTTAAGCTATTATTCTTGCTTAAATTACTACCCATTAGCTCCTCTCTTCTACACATAACCTCCATTGTAATTCCTTTAAGTTCTTTGTATTTCTTCTATTGAACACATTAATATAATCCTAGGCTAAATGGTGGATGTAGCCAAATTGGTGAACCACCTTAAATCCTTGTCTTGATTATTTAGTTTATTTTAGCCATTCTTATTACTTGCATTATTATTTTGGATAAATGGAGATTAATAATCCCAACTTTGCTTGATCCGCTCAAAACAATCCCAACTTTCGATTATTTTCTAATATACCTAACTTTGCCACTTTGTTGCTCAGGACATACCCTTTAATATGGTAACTGGTTATAACAGGTAAATCACCAATAAAATATTTATAAATCAATATATAATAATAGAATGCATAACTTAAAATATTAATTTCATTTAAAATTAACAATTTTATTACATAATTCAAAAAACATAACTAATAATTAAAAAAAATTCACCAATAAAATATTTATAAATCAATAAAAGTAAGTTCTCCTAACTTTCATTGAATTAAAGTCGCCAATAGCTTATATATAATAACTTTAATGTGAAAAACAACGATTAAAAAATAAATCACACATTACAAGTTAAAAATACAAATCTATAGTCTATAGCTTATTTTTTAAATTTCACATTTTTTATAATTAAATTAATTGAAAATAATCCACACATTCTCTAATACACATCCGCATCTAATTAATTTTATATTGAAATATAAAGTAGATTCAATTTTAATGAAGAATAAAGAAAGCCAAATTAAACTTAAAAACAATTTAATAAAAATACATGAAAGAAAAATAAAATACTTTTAATAAATAACATCACATATAACAAGACAAACTACACTTTAGTGCTAGTTTACAACAGGCCAAAGTAGTACTACATTTCTATCTCAAAAAAAAAAAAGAAGTAGTACTACATTTCATAATTGAAAAGACTAAATATAAAAAAAAACATAAAAAAGTAATGAAAAGAGATAAATATTACTCTCTTCTAGACTTCAACAATGGCGTACGGTTGCGCGGCGGTTCTAACAGCGGCACTAACAATCCAGATGGCGGCACCGAAGGCTGGCGACACCAGCAGTTAGCGGCATCCGGAAGATTGATTTGATATAAACGTGTTCTGTTGGCCGGAGAGTTCGTTTTTGATTTTTATTAAAGTTATTTTTTTTGATTTTTAGGGCTTGTAAAATGCAATTTTAGGGTTTTTAATATAATATTTATGTTTTTTTTCTATTTATATTAATTTGTGTATATAAATATTTTATTTTTGGTTTTTTTCATGACCCGGGCCTTGGCCCATAGAGGCCCGGGTTTGGATTCGCCCCTGCGGACACGTGTCATTGCAAAAATAATAGTCCCCCAATTGTACTACTTAAATTTTATTTTAGTTAATTTTTTATCTTTAATTTCACTAATTAATTATTTATCTATCTATTGATACTTATGTATTAAAGTAATAGAAATTTGAACACATCTCAATCAATAAAAGTTTTCTCCCCCAAATAATATTACTTAGATTATTATAATTAATTTTAATTTTGATTGAATATTAATACGCCAATAGCCATAGAAACATTTGCAAATTCAATATTGTTGTTAAATAAATAAGTTTTATTAATGATTTTATAAATTTATTTTGATTCTAATGTTTTTCATTTTTTATTTTTTATATTACCGAGAGATGTAACTTGCTACAAACAATGATTTAAGGATAATACTATATTTAAAAGTAATAGAAGATTTGAAATATGTATCACTCTAACAAGAAATTTTTTTTGCTTTAATGCTTCTACATATTTTAATTGAAAATATTTTTTATTTTTTATATTACCAAAATGAAAATATCTATTGATAAACTGGGGTCAAGGTCATAGGCATGGATATCCATTGCTAGAGATGGAACACCAAATGATAACTCAGCAAGATTTCTTATTTCCTAAAATAAACTGTATGTCATAGCATTTTTCTCACAATACGAATGGTTTCATTTTAAGAAAACTGGTTATAATGTTACGGGCGGTGAAGGTTTCAAGAAGCTGAGTGGTTTTACAGGGAGTTATACAACTAATGCATAGAAATTTGTTGGGCCTAATGAAATAATTAAGGCTGTGGATCTAATTGCTATCCAAAGTCACAACGGAGATACGTCTCCTCTTGTCCAAGCCTGTGGGGTTTTTTTTGTACATCTGAGTGAGGCTGCTAGGTTCTACCCAGTTGAATCCGTGGCTCGCAAAACCTTAGCACCTCCTGCCGTTAGTGCGCATTTTGAGAATCGTAACTACGAAGATGATGAAAACATTATTCTAGAATCTAATGACAATGAGAAAAATGAGACCAAAATTGATCCCGATGTTTATTCTTTAGTTAAAGCTGATGGGCTAATCAATATAACAAATCTAATAAAACTCCAATATTCATTGAGAGTATTATTAAAAATTTCGGGAAATTGAGTAAAGTTTGAAATCTTTACTCATTCACTAGGTTTTGTAACATGAGTTCTAAAGATGCTGTAAGATTTCACATGAGATCGGTAAAGAGCTTGAGGTGCACACTTGTTGTTTTGTGCAATGTCAACTTGAATAAGCTCTTAGATGATTAGGTTGATAAGGCAACAACTCATGAAAAAATGAATCGTAAAATCTATAGGGAGATGGAACAACAAATTCTTCGGCTACAAGAAGGCAAAGTTATGGTACCCAAAGAGGATGAATGATGTAGGTGGAAGAAAACTCTCATGTGCTTAGTTGCCACTCTTTTTGTGATTTGTTAGAGTAAATCATTAAATCTCCAAGTATTGGTTACTTTAGCAGATGGTGCAATCCACTATATTATTAGTTTTTATAATTAAAATTATGTCATACCTCCTCCGTTGTATAAAAAAGGAATTTGGTGGAGTAAAAAGTAAATTTACTGATGGTTTTATACGTGATTATAAGTAGATAGGAGTTCTTTGTAATGAGTTTGGCTAGGTCAGGTCGGGGAAGTGGTCCACTTGTTTAGTGTTTCTTCATTGTCAATTTTTGGTCCTTTTGTTGTCAATGCTTTGATTCTGTGTCCAGGATTCCATATTTTCCTTTTGCTGCCATATTAGTGTTGGGCTTATTAAAAACTACGATGAGGTGCTAAGAACGAAGAATTATCATGGAGTCACTGAAGTCGTATGAGTTGGGTACTTTAAGTATAGTCCGTTTTCTCTTATCTACGCACAATAAGATGAAGGTATTCTTTGTCCTGATCGCGAGGTATTTTTGCAAAGTAGGACGAGAATGGCGTTTTAGCCAAAGAGGTTTGTACTTGCATTGTTTTCATTTTGTGTTTATAAATTTCAGATTTCGTACGGCAATGGTACAAGAATTAAGAAAAGTGGGTGGGTGAGTAAATATTAGTGGATTATTGTAATTTGTAAGGCTATATATTGTAATCCGGTGATTATATGTTCCAATACAGGAAAGAGAAAAAATATACACCCTTCTATTTTATTTAAATGTTATATTTTTCCTTATCTCCAATAAAAATGTTATATTTTCCCTTTTGGCATATTTACATCCAATGTCTCATTTTCTTATTTCGTAACTTTTTTACTTATATTTTTTTGAGATTTAATCACTTACGCAATTGTCATCAAATATCACATTTTCTCTTGCTTTTTTTAGCCATTCCTCCGTTGTGGAATGTGGTCCCTCCATTTTTCTTAAAATTATTCCATTGTCAAATACTCCCTCGGTTTCTTAAAATATTTGCCATTTTGACAATTCTATTTGTTGTCCTCATAAATATTTTTTTTTATTTATATCACAAATTTTCGACAAAAAATCTTAGTCATTCTCATTTTAATATTTTATTAATGCTTATGGTCCTCACATATTTATCATTATCTTCATTTAAACATTTTTGTATTTCTTATGATTTCCACGTGTTTTCCACTAACTTTATAAAAATATCTTTTTATTAGTTGTAGCCCCGTATTTTTTCCACTAAATTTTTTTAATATTTACAGTGATTGCTTTTCTTCATCAAATTTATTAGTCAATAAAATATTAAATTCGCTCTATAAAAGATTCTATTTTTATTAATTCGTCATGAAAACTCATACTCCTAATACTCCCTCCAAATCAACATAAATGTCCACTTTTCTTTTTTTTTTTTGGAAAGTCACTCTAATTGTTCACTTTCTATTTTTGGCAAAGACTTTTTACCTAAATACCTCCAACTACCCCAACTTATATTATTTAAAATACCCCACCTACCACATTTTCAATTATTTTAATCACTTAAAATACCCCACTACCATTTTTCTTAATTTGCGTGCCAAACCCAGGTGGACACTTATAATGAATTGGAGGGAGTATATTTGATTAGAAGAGATGAGATAGTAACTTAGAAGAATAAGTAAATGAGATAGAAGAATAAGTAAATGTTGATTCAATGTTACTTCCTCCGTTCCATAATACTTGCTACTAAGTGTGATATGTTGTGTGGGAAGATGTCACTTTTAGTAGAAAGTATTATAGAACACAGAAAATATAAAAGAAAAATTATAAGAAACTATCTAATCTATACACTTTTTTAAAAAACTACCTTATATAAAATTTTTTGCAAAAAACTACTATTTTTAACTGATTTTTGTCTGTTGACTGTTAATATTAACCTACAGAATTGTACTATATAAGAAAATATTTTGCAAAGAATTGTATTATATAAGGTTGTGTTTTGCAAAGAATTGTATTATACTATAAGGTAGTTTTTTGTGCAGATCAATTTTAATGTTAAAGGTCAACTCACCAAAATCAGTAAAAGGTACTAGTGTTTTGCAAAATATTATATTATATAAAGCAGTTTTTTGCAAAAAATTTTATATAAGGTAGTTTTTTTAAAAAAAGTGTTAGTTTCTTATAATTTTTCCAAATATAAATTAGAGCATTGCTTTGACAAAAAGTAAAGAAAGGAATTGGATAGTTAGTACAGAAAAAACAGTCGAAACCTAAAATTCAGAACTCAAATCACAGCATCAGCAACCACAACAATGGCGTCGGAGCACCAAAATTTAATCAACTCTTTCATGGAGATTACATCTTCTACTCCTGAAGAAGCTCAATTCTTCCTCGAAAGCCACAATTTTGATGTCGACGCTGCAGTCTCTACTTTCTTCGAATCCAACTCTGCTCCTCCTGTTGCCAACCCAATCCTAGATTCTGCTGCTCATGAGGTAGATACTGAAGCAGATATCGTCTCTCCATCTCCGTCTTCTCCTTCCGCATCTCTATCTCCTTCCCCTTCACGTTCTCGATCTCATTCTCCTCCTTCTGGAGTTCGATCGCTTTACAATCTTCGATCGCGTAGAACGTCTGAAAATAAGGATAGTAATAATGGAGGAACTTCTAAATCGCGGAGAAGTCGTGCTCTTGTTGGTGGTGTTCGTACTTTAGCTGATCTGAACCACAATTCTTCTGAGGATAGTGATTCTGATCATGGTCATGATCATCCTCCTCAGTATTTTACCGGTGGTGAGAAAAGGTAAAATTTTATTGTAAAAGTGTTCATTTTTTTTGGTTTTTAGTTTGAAGGTTATGGATTTTTGTTGGTTAGATAAATTCATTGCTGCAATTGTGAAAAATCTTTTTCTTGTGGATATTGAGTTAATTAGGTTTAACCTAATTTTGATACTTGCTTAATCAATCATCTCTTCGTGCTTTCAAGCTTTGAGATGTTTGCAAATTCCAAGTTACTTGTATCGAGTGGGTCAAAGACTCAAATCGTCACCAACCAACTCGAGTACCATTCTTATGTGTTTATATGTCACTTATTTCAATATTAATAGGGTTTAAGTCAGATAAATCAGCCCATTCTCTAGGAAGGCTCTGGCCTAGATTCCCCATTGATGTATGTGTTTTGTGTACCGTCAAATGTTCCACTTTGATTATTGTAAGTGTACGAATGGATAGTGCTGGTTTCGTACTTTTGAGGTTCTGCTATGGCAATGGCTATCCTAATTTTTTGAGGTTCTGCTATGGCAATGGCTATCCTAATTTGCTTAAGTGAAGCTTGACTCGGCTTTGGTTTCCGTCAGTTTTCTAATTGGTACTGCAAATTTAGGATCAACAAGGAAAAAATCAAACTGATAATTTTTGGGGTTTGGCAATGGCAATGGCTATTATAATTTTGGATACTTCAAACCTTTCTTTAGAAGCTTTGTGAAGAAACTATTCATTGGACATGATAATAACTCTCTTATGGAACTTCTAATTGATTTCTGAATCTGTATTCTTCTTCTGCAGTGGTATGGTTGTGCAAGATCCTTCCAATGATAACCATGTCGAGGCAATTTTTGAGCAGGCTAGACGTATGGGAGCTCTTGAAGGACCAGCTGATGTTCATCGTCCTTCTTCAAGCTCAAGAAGCTTTTCTGGAACAGCTAGATTGCTCTCAGGCGAGGTGGTCCCATCTTCTGCTCGTGAGCAGGCTCCTGAAGCTGTCACTCATACAATCACCTTTTGGCATAATGGTTTTACAGTAGATGATGGTCCTTTGAGAAGATTTGATGATGAAGATAATGCTCAAATTTTGGAGGTATTTCCCCATAATGTCTTTCTTCGCAACACTTGTGATTTTAATTTTTAATTAAAAAATTTGGGAGACAATAGATGGGTTGGTTGCATCTGCTTGAAATGTGAAGTGTCTACTGTTTTCCAATTTTGTTTGTTGGGATGAGGCAACGTTTTCTGTTTGTTTGTATCGGTACATGTCATAGTGTTAGACTCGTCTCTGTATTTTGGATTTAAAATCTGGTATCAAGCGTTTATATTCGTGCTGTAGTGTCAATGATTTGAAATTGTAAACAAGGTTTGTATACATTGACTGACTAAATGCCTTCACCGTTTCATATTTCATTTGCTATGTGAACACTTCTATTTTTAATCAACAACCTCTACAATCTGCTCCTCCATCTTTTGATAGCTGAACATTTTTTCAACCTGTTTCCACCCACTCAAAATTTATAAATAAATGCCAATATACTTAGGAGACATGTTTTATATGTTCTTTAAAAGAACTTTTTTTTTTGGTTGATTATTCTTTTTTAATGTGATTGTTCATTTGTTTGTGCTCTTTTCAAATCTACGCGTAGAGCATAAAAAATTCTGAGTGTCCAGAGGAGCTACAACCAGCTGACCGTAAGACTGCAGTCAATGTTAATCTTGTGAGGAGGAATGAGAACTACTCTGTAAGTATAATTTCTTTGTTATTTTCTTTTTTCGTTCTTGATGGTTTTTGAGTTGTATAGTTGTATAACTCCTGTTGCATACAGGAACCACCAAAAGCTAAAGCTGCTGCATTCCAAGGTGCTGGGAGGACATTAGGTGACAGCAGCTCAAACTCTTCTGAGCCTTCTACTGTTGCTGCTGCTCTCAACTCTGCCCCTCCTCCAACGATGGGCCTAATTGTTGATGATAAACTACCATCAACCTCAATCCAGTTGAGGTTGGCCGATGGGACCCGGATGGTCTCACGCTTCAACCATCATCATACAATAAGAGATATTCATGCTTTCATTGATGCATCGAGGCCAGCTAGAAGAGGAGCTTATACATTACAGATGATGGGGTTTCCTCCGAAGCAGCTAACTGATGTCGACCAGACTGTAGAGCAAGCTGGACTTGCCAACTCTGTTGTAATCCAGAAATTTTAGCCAACTGCTCATCGATTAAATTCGTTATAGGTTTTTGAGCAGCTATATTGGCTACGATTTCTGAATTCTACTTTTCTGGTAACTTATCCATGGTAGATAAGAGTTGGGTGATTTGAAGTTTTATGGATTCCAATTACATAGTATATTTTCTTTCATAGCTTAACACTATCTCTTGAAATTGGCTTAAATTACTATAGGATCTGTTACTGTTACATTATTGACCGCAATGATAGTAAAATCAAGGCCCGGAAGAAGAAAGCAGCATAGCAATAGAGCATGGTTTCCGGTTACTGGAAAATGTTACAGCTGTAGGACGCTCGATAAACATGAGGATATCATTGATAATCGAGAAAAAAATTTAGGGTTTATATTAGTAGAAAATTATTCAAAGAAACACCAATGAAAAACAAAATAAAAAAATAAAATAAAGAAAAAATGTAAAATAAATAAATTAAACAATATAACAAATTGCATAAATTTTGCTACTTAGCCTCGGTCTAGTCACACGTTTTGTGCAAGAGTAAAAAACGGTTTAGAAATTCAGTAAATAAACCCAATTCTTAATAATGATAATGATAGTAGGGCTCAGAGAACGACATTCATATTGAGAATCATTAGGACTAGGTTTGTGCATTGCATTATCCATGGAAATTTAAGTTGAGTCATAACAGTTGAATAATTGATGTTAATTTGTGTCTCATTTATCAACATGTTCATACCCATAGTTTGGCTTAGGTATTACTGTTATTTCTTTGTGGTTGCTGATAAAGGCTTGTTTAAGACTCACCATCAAACCGATTAAAATTCGATCCGTTTAAAACCTACAAAATTAGAAAATTTGAAATAGTTTTTTTTAATATTAAAAAACCAAGCATGGAAAAAAGTATTTCCTAACATAAGCGTCTTCAACCCAAAATTAAGGTAAGAGTTTGTTCGCTCTTACTAATAGTGAACAAAAGAAATGGTCAAAAGAGTCAAACTTCTTTGTTCGTTGTTGATAATAAAGAGCAAAGATGTTTGACCTTTTTTGACAAGTTGTTTCGTTCGCTATTACTAACAACGAACAAACACAAACTACAACCCGTCCATGCCTTCTTTCCTCTTCATTTTCCCAATCATTTGCCCTGATTCAAAAATATCTACAATTTGCTTAAAAATCATTAAAACTTCTTCGACTTCTCAAATCCCTCTTTCTACTTTCAATTTATCCCGTCCATGCCTTTTTTGACTTCTTCACAATATGCGCTTTTTATGATTTAATTTAATTTCATATATTCATTCAGATGTAGGTCACATGTAAAGTAATACTTTACCTACTCATCCTCATTTGCCAAGGACTAAGGTACTTATTGAGTGATTTTAGTACTTTAGTGTGTATATTTTTGAATTATATTTGTTGATGGTGAATTGTAGTTGTTCATGATTTTAGCGCTTTCAAAAAGTCTTGTTTAAGGAATTACAACTTATTGTCATGAAGTTGATGGTACTTGTTCTTGTGATGGAGTTGATAATAATTTTGATTTTGCAAGTATTTTTGTAGAAAATGACATCATATATCATATTTATTGAACAAGTAATAGGAATGTCCAATATATTGGAGGTAAACATTAGCTATTCATATACAATTTGAATACGAACTTGGATGAATTAAAACTTCATATATGTTCTAGGATTGAGGTTGATTCAACAAGTAATGTGAATATAAGTTTTAAATATGCGATGAATAAACAATTCTTAGCCTATTCTATTGAGGACGAGGAGGTACCAGAGGCTTTGTGGGAGCATTTAAAGTCTACTCATATCCCTTCTTTGGAGCATATCCCTTCTTTGGAGTTGTATGTAGAAGAGGTATACTAAGAAAATCAAAATGTGAACATTATAGAAACGCATCAAGTATAACTTCATCGGCTCCATAGCCTACGCCTATGCCATTTTAACCCATGAAATTAAAAATCTCTCTGTTTCGTTGTCCTCCTGAAACCCCTCAAATTTAACTTCCAAATGACATAAGGATTAACTTAGGAGCAATAAATGTGTAAGTATAGGGACTTTGATAATGAGAGTAACAATTTTTAAAAAGTTATTTCTAAGGACAATGTGGTTGTGAACAAGGAAGCCTTAGGCAATGACTTGACTCTAGGCAATATTCCTCCAATATTTCTCTTACACCTTATGTTTTAGTTCCTCCTTGTGTTAATTAAATAGTAACAATGTGTTAGCTGGACATATGCATTTAACATCCTCTATGATTAACAACTTGATCAGAAACTGTATTGCGCAAAATCCATCGATTAAGATCCCCCTAAAATGCTCATGCTTCAGGGGTTGAGAACACATTTTATAGCAATGTCCTCATCATCAAGATTAACATCAAGATTGTTTAAATCCATCATGATTGAATCAAATTCGTCAATATGACATCTAAGAAAATTACATTTCTCAAGATTGTTTAAATCCATCATGATTGAATCAAACTGTATTGCCAACGATTTGTCATGTATATCGACTCAAGCTTCAGCCACAAACATGTCGGTGTCTCCTCCTCTACAACCACTATAAGTACACTATTAGATAGATACAAATGTATCATAGGAAGAGCCTTCAAATCTAATTCTTCAAATTACTTCATCCACGTACTTAAAGATTTCTTAGTCTTTCCCAGCAAAACTTTCTCGAATATCATTATTAAGCTCAATGAAGAAAAAAAAAAGCTTCAAAGTGACATAATGGTAAATGGCTTATGTTATAAGGGTCTTTAAGTCATCTATCTAGCCTGTCTATTTCTCAATTCTAATTACTAAATTTACAGCCCTACAAAAATTTCATATAGTCCAAACATTTAGTAGATTTGTAAGCCGTATATTCACAGATAAATTCAAAGAACAAAAATCAAAAAGACATTGTTGTCTAACCAAAATGTACAAAGGATAATAACCTAAAAAAACTGCACTTCACCCGTTATAACAACAGGTGGATCAAATTCGATGCGAGTAGCCTTCTTCTGTGACACTAACAGAGGCAAGGTGCTTGCTTCTTTGGCAGCAACACCTGATGCTGTCCACAAAGTTACATGAGGCCATTCAATTAAGCAATCAATCTTTTCACCATCAACTGAGCCAAGGCGTGCCTCCATCGCAGCCAAATTATCAGACATCAACAAAGCAGTCAACTCAACATCAACCATGCGACTAATGAATTGAGCATACTTAGCCACTGCTATGACACCATGGCTTCTCTTGTGAGCCAGAGTGACGTGAGCATTCTTGAGGGTGTCGGACAAATTCTTGTCATTGAAGAAAGCTTTAACATCGGAATTGTGCACAGAAATCTGTTAGACAGGAGAAAATTAAATGATAAAGATAAATCTATAATTAAGTTAGGGGTTCTGTGCACAGCTTCCAGTTAATATTAGTTCTATATAAAGCAGAAACACAAAAAAGCAATATCATAATAGAAAACAAGTCCCAGCATAAGTGAATGATAAGGACACTTCCTACCCTTGATTGAACAGACAGGAAAATGTTTTATCACCAAAATTTAAAATAAAAAGAAATTTTTTTCCTCTGAAGTTTAACAGTTTCACAGGCCTACAACTAAATGAACGCAGCCCATCACACTCATCTACACAGATATCGGAAAGAAAAGAAGGGTTTAAAAAATTCATCATTCCGAACCATAGAAGGGAAAAAAGTTGAAACAAACGATCTCAATTACTAGAGAGAAAAGAGGGTTGGTTGAGATAACTAAGATAAGTAAAAATGTGATCATGAAGAATTCAATTTCTGTTGACATATATCGAAGAAATTTCTAGTGTGCATTTCTAAATTGAGTTCTCGATACTATTATACTAATTAAAGGGCTCATGCTAAAAGCAGAAGGGCCTAATAGTTCAAAGAAATAAAATATTGGTAAGAATACGTGTAACAATTTAAAGGAACAGATATTAGCAAGTACTGCATTCATCTGATTCTTCATTTTGACAGTCACAATGAGAAAATAAAAATATTGGAGGGTCCCGGATCACTTACATCATTAAGGAGACCATGGATTCCATTAATGGGCAAACTGACACCAGCATAAACAATTGCTCCAAGCCGCCTCTTTTCGGGGCTAGTGGGTAGATAATCACCTTCTGCTATTTTTTTCAGTTGCTCCATCACACTCTTTACCGCATTCTCAAACGGAACCTGTAAAATGCAGAAAATTTTATCGCTACTTTTTTTTAGGTATACCCAAATACCTTATTCTTCAAGCATAGAAAAGAGCACTTCGAAAGAAGAAAAACAAGAAGCGATTGCAGCACATTGAAAAGAACTATCAAAGTAGATTCATAACGCAAGAGTCAAATGCCAATGGCGTAACTAGAAGCAGTCATCCAAACTAATAAAGAATGGCTCCACATGCAATGTGTATAATAGGATTCCTTGTGCTCTCATGTTTGATAACCCCACGTAAGTGTCAAGAGACATTAAGATCAGATATTCCCCAAAATTTTAGAACGATACATCAGTTTTACTTTACTCTTGCACACATCAAAATAGCTTCTATTTACAACAACCCTCAAGATGTACAAAACCGGTAAAGATCGTGTTCTCCCCAACTTGTTAGAACAGAATTAAACTAACAGATGATACAGTTATCAGGCCAAACTTCAGGTATCCACTATGGAAACATGGAAAAAAAAAAAAAAAACCACGGTCGCAAATACGTTTTGCGGAAACGGTGGCGATGTCGCGGAAAACGGCTATAGTGGAGTTATAACACGAATCACTGCCGATGCGGTGTGATGTTTCGAAAAAAATATCACACAACGGATGTTTTGAACTTATAATTGCATTTTTGTTGTTGAACTACTATTATGCAACGATAATATGGCCATTGCTATTATAATTGCACTATATGAGATGCTTTTAGTGTATAATTAATGAACTTATTAGTTAACATTTTTGTTTAACAACTAAAATTATGAGTAACTATCATCTATGTCATCTTAATAATTAAAGTTAATGGGTATTAATGAAATCTGAACGGGGAGTAAAAAACTTTGTACAATAAATTATCATCGTAATGGTGAAATAACGAGCATTACACGTGTAATGGTCAACACAGCGTTTTGATTGTGAAAATTCATTCACCGTTTTGATTGTGAAAAGTCATGCACCGTTATATTGTGAAAATTCCATGTGCGAAAATGAGCCCGCCCTCATCACGGTAATCATATGAGCAAATAAGCTCTCCGTATGAAAAGTATTGTATAATGCAATTACCATATATTGTAATTATTTATCTAAAAGCCAGGATATGATTATTTAAAATACAAATGCTACCGTTGTTTCACTCGATCACTTTATTCCAAGATTCATAATATCCATCTAGAGTATGATCATTTATATCTCGTCTTTCACTCGATCATCTCCCAGCTTGTTTATGTCACGAATACTACTGTTGATCCATAATGCAAAATATTGGCCACATCACGACCACTTTGTAAAGATTTTAACTCTTATCCCATTAACTCCAATAAGGCAATAACTAAAAAAGCAAACTTCAATTGACTAATTTTCTTTTCTTTTTTTTTTTTTTAATATTTGGAGCAACTTCAACAAATATAAATAACTAAAATAGAGAAGTATTAATCTAAGACATATACATGTAATCAGAAAGAGACCTTGCTTATTTAAGAGTATTTTAAATCTATAAGATTAGATATATGTATTTTGTAGTTTAGTTCTTTCTTTTCTTAATAAAATGTTTCTCCTGCAAATTAATTTTCTTTTTTTTTTTTTGGTTTGATTTGGCTAGAGATAGGCGAGCAAGAGATCTTGCACAAGCATAAAACATTCAGAGCCAATTTGCCCTAGTTGAAACATAAAGGGGGCAATATTTTATTTTTTGACAAGGAAAAAACTACTAATAAAGTAATAATTGAAGAACAACGCACAAGGATAGGGATAAGGCACCTCATAAAAGAACAAGAAAATTACATTGAAATTCTCCATTTATGTCTACAAAGAACATCAAGAGGAAAAATTGGGAAGAAATTAGTTGAGGCTTTATGTCTACAAAGAATTTTTAGGTGACCCTTAGTACTGAGACCAAAAAATCGTATTTGAAGGAAACTCCAATTTTTTTGAAGCTTTACCTAAAACTAAAGTGTCAGGATTACAAATCCTAAAATCTAAGGGATGCACAAGAGAAACTCAAGTGTAAGGATTGCAAATCCTAAAATCTGGGTCTGAGGAGGGGTGAAAGCTTTCTAGAATGGAGAGAAGCTCAATAACAAATTATTTCAAGAGAGTTATGTCTAAAGGAGAAAGACCACATGATATGTCCTTTGTTAGTTAAATACTATGGAGAATCTTCAAAAAAAAAAAAGAGAGCCAAATAAGTAATGAATCCAAATAGGTGTGTTATATGTATGAAGGAGAGAGAGGATATTAGTCACCTTTTCTTACACTACAATTTTGCCGCGAGACGTATGGGCTAGGCCTTTTAAATTTGGAGGTGAGTTGTGGATCATTATGAAAAACATAACGACTTTCTTAATACCTTTGATCATGGTCTAGGGTATAAGGGAGACCTTAAGCTTTGATGGAGGTGTGGAAGTTTTTCAAACTTAAAGTCGATTCAGTTAGAGAGAAACATAACTCTTTGTGAACAATTTGAACTTTTTGATATCAGTTGGAACAAACCACTTCATGGGTTAAAGCTAATCGCCTTTTTGAACATTATTCTTATAATTATTTATGTAGAATTGATTAAAATGTCTTGTAGTAACTTGTGCCAAAGCAAATTGGGATCCAAAGGAAATCTTTACAACCATTTTTGAAGGCATTATCTTTGTCCTCCAATTCCCCAACTCCTAGTCTAACATTGTCTCTAGGAAGGTTACCTTATCCCATCCAACCAAATGATCTTTTTTGTATCTCAAACTCTTGCCCATAAGATTCTCCCCCCTAAAGTATAGGGGAGCGATAATTAGGATTTAATGATTGAGAAGGGAAAGTGCAATGCTCTATTTTGTAAGGTTAATCCTCCAATTCTCCACATTCATGCCCGTAATGCTCTATTTTGTAAGGTTAATCTCAAATTCTAAAAGGAGTTCAAATCGAGCAATAATCTTCAAATTGATTCCGAATTTCTCACGATCATCAGAGGCAAACAAAAGCAGATGAGAGATGACCACTTCTTCTCAACCAATCTTCACCCCTTCAATCAACCCAATATATATATATATATATATATATATATATATGAACTAAAGGGGTTAATATGCTCTAAGGTTTTACATAGTGGGGCTCATTTTCTTATTTTTCATTCAAATATAAATTCCATCTCATTCAATAAACATATGGATTTCCTAGATAAATTAACTGAAACTTATTTGAATGTTTTCATCGCAGGCAGAGCTAAAATTTTTCAATCTTCACAAAAATCATACTTAAGCTTCTTCTTCACACCAAGTGAAGAAGGGAAAGTGCAATGTGCAAAACAGTATCTTCCCGATAATAGTCTTGAATTAGGAGTTTCAAAAAAGGAATCAACGGATTTTAGAAGGATCAGTCACCAAATAAATATATCAAAATAAGTCCTCAAGAATGACAAACTATTTCTCTATATATTCCATCTTTTCTATATACCACCTTTTTTTAACTCAAGATTTGAGAACAATAAACTATTTTTTTTCGCCATGCCAATAATCGGAACAATCATAACTAGAACTGATGTTCATTTAATTGTCCTAAGAACTTCAACGATACTGTAAAGATAATTTCCAAAATACTTCTGTATATGCCACCCATAATCGACACTAATAGATTTAATAAAACAATAAATTATGTCCAAATAACATCCTATATCAGGTTAAAAGGTTTGTAGAATTTGCCCTAAGAGATGGGCAGTCAAATTTAAGAAGGTTAAGGCAGCCCTGGAATGTGAGAACACGAAGATGTGGAATATGGCTACTGAATTAGCAACAAGTACAAAAGATTACCTGAATAGAGTTTAGAAACTCAGAGTTGCTCAATAAAGTTTCTCGCAAATGCTTCTCCCACACAGACCACTCTTTTGCAAAAGACCCCTTAGATGATTCTACTCTGCATTGGATTATGCATAAGAATTGGTCATCTAAACTGAAAAAAAGAAGAAAATACAAAGGCTTCTCACCTAGTATAAACTAAGGAAAACAAAGTGAGGAACAAGAGGTTCACTTCCCTCACAAGATGAAAGGAGGCAAATAATTAGTTATGGAAGAAAGCTGTCAGGACTTTAAAATTCTTTCACTCTTTTAAGTGAAATATAATCACACAAAAACATTACTGATTAGTCAGCTTATACTTGAAAAATCAATGCCCGCAAAAGTGACCAACTTGACTATTTACCCACATGAAACACTAACCTTCCATGACGCTTTGTATGTAGCCTATATAGGTTGATCCCTTCCTCCAGCACAGCTTTCACAGCATCAGGAAGAGATGCCCTGCTCAATAAATAAAGAACAGTAAAGTGCTCATATTGTCGTACCTTTAGAAGTTGCAATAACTCGCACCATATTAGAGAGCAAACAGAACCATCCCTAAGGGGATTGAATCTCCTTGCTCCAGTCTAATTTTAACAAATCCAACTATTTTGTTCTAAATGTGAATGAGAATGTGCTCATGAGTTTGTGCCTTGTATGTTATAGGTGAATATGATTGCACATAAATTCTAAAATAAAATTTCTAAAAAGAATGGAGAGGTCAGGCCTCACAAACACTACCTAGGATTATCATTGATTAGAAGATACTCTAGAAGCTTGTTGACTATACATCATACATGGTTTCCTAGTTCTGCGGTATTAGTGTGGAAACTCAAGTATTTCTTGCTATTGAGTTTAACTAATGATAGATGAAATTTACAAAAAAAAAAAAAAAAAAAAAAAAAAGTTCTATTTTCTTGAGTGAAGCAGATCTAGATTTGTATAATAAATTAATTGTTACATTTGTTTCCTTAAAGAATAGATGCAGCATTTTACACAAGAGATGAACCAATTAATTTACAGTATTCAGTGCATTTTTCTAAAAATTAAAACCACTTAACTTCTTGAGTTTGATACAAATGCCCTTCTAGTCTAATCTCTAATCATCTTGATTTACAGATTTAAATTTTACCTCTCATCTTTAAACACAACAAAAGCCAAATGGTCATTAATGATGGTTACAAACTTGATGATCAGCATTCTCATTTATGCCTTAGCAGATGAGGAAGATGAAATGGAAAATTTTCCAAGTACAATTTAGACACAGAAAGACCTCTATGCAGAGAAAAAGAAATAATGCATAAAAAGCATCATTAAGTCATTTTTGAGTCATCAAGAACCATGGAATAAAAACTCCACCATTAAAGTACGTAATCCCGTTATGTAACATGTTTGAGTTAAATCCCGTAATGGTGCATGAATTTTCACAGTCAAAATGCTGCGTAGACGGTTACGTAACATGTAACACATGTTATTTCACCGTTACAGTGTTATTTATTTCCCTATTAAAATTTCATGAATACTCATTAACTTTAATTATTTAAGATCACTTAAATTAAAGTTACACATAATTCAAAATAATTAACTAATGAATTATTATCCACTAAAAGTACCTCATATAATACAATTATAATAGCTATGGGCATAATACTGCATAATAACAGTAGTTCAACAACAAACATGCAATTATAAGTTCAAAACTACCCTTATGTAAATGTTTCCTTAATTCACACCGCATCACCACAATGCGTTATTACTCCGTTATAGATGTTTTCCGCAAAACCGCAACCGTTATCACAAACGCATTTGCAACGACGATTATTTTCCATGATGGGAATATAAGAAGATAAGAAAAAAAAAAAACAAATTACTGGACTAGGGAGAGATACTGACCTTTCAGCTTTGAGCAAAGGCATCTTCACCAACGAACCAAAGCGTTCAATTAATTCGGCTTCAAATTCTTTGCGACTCTAGGGAGAGAGTAACAAAAGGAGCAAAAATATTAACTCAAACAAACCAATGGACCAAAATAGCATGACTTGAAAACTCTGAGTTACTCCTACTTTGCATAATACAGAATTTTGCGGGAAGTGTGGGAAGAAAACGGAGAAAAGAACATTGACAATCTTGTTAAGACAAGAAATAATACCTTGCCTTCATAAAGATGGTAAAACATAAGCAGCACATAACCTGCATTAGGAGATGACTTGTCGAGATTACCCTAGCAAAGAACAATAACAAAAAGAAATAAGCACAAGAATCAGGTTAAATGCTATGACAATCTCATGATAACAACATTGAAGAGGATGCATTACTGGGTGATTCACTCGTTGAAGCACCCGTAGCATAAATACCGATAATGCATCCAAAGAAAATGGATTTGAATCTGTGCCTGCACAGCAAGAACGCCAAAAAAAAAAAGGAAAATAAGGATTTTACCTCTAAGCTGTAAAATAGGTATCTAAAGAGGGATTACAAGAATCACGAAAAATTGCAAAACAGCATGGTAGCAACTTGAAAGTAACACATACAAATTATAGAACATGTCATTCCAATATTAAACATTTTCATTGCTTGTATCATACGACCTCATCCTGTAAAGTACATACGACCTCAGATGCTGAGGTGTCAAATACATCTTCCAGTAGGCCTAGCTTGCTATTTCTACCTGTCAGTAATCAGACCAAAAACCCAAACAGACCCAACCCAATTGGACCGAAACGTTTATACAAAATTTCTTAAACTTTTGAATAACACATCAACATTTTTGAGTTAAGATCTACTATTTTTCAGTCAATTTTATGTTTTATTGATAATATTTCACCATTGGGAATTGAAAAATCCTTATTGGACCGTTATTATTAGAATTAATTTTCAAACATTTCACAAAAATAGTTATATGGTGTCTTTTTTTGATATTTTATAGAGATAACAATAAAGTACAAGTAATAATAAAAATTCTAGACACATTTGGGTTAGACATGACCTGATACTCCCATAGTGACTAGATCAACCATTTTAACAAGTCTCCCACTGGCCAGTCTTCCATTAAATACACGAAAAGTAAATAACTTATATTAGGTAAATTTAAAGATTTTAATGGTCATATTTGTATAAAAAAATCAAACAAAAAAAGAAAGTAGAAAAGAAAGGCAATTCTAACCTAGCTATGATAACTAGTTCAACAAATTTTAGAAATCAGTTAAAATAATTACAATCAGTAAAAATCAATTGCAATCAGTAAAATCATTTATAACCATTAAATATTGGTTTCAATCAGTAAAATTAAGTTGCAATGAGTAAAAACAGTCTCAATCAACAAAAACCAGTTTCAATCAATAAAAATCAGTGTCAATCAATAAAGTTTCAATCAAGTTAAATGACCTTCAGAATCAGGTACAACTGGAACAGCCAGTGCTCTATTAGATCGAGACATGTCTTCAATCTGCAACATGAGAGAAAACATCATATAACAAGAAATTTGAGTAAACAATGTGAATCCTTTATTAGTCTGATCATGTGTTAAATTTAAAAGACCAAATAAAGTGAACACCTTTAACAAATCTCTTGTCAGATTCTTCACACCATGTCATAATATTAGGAGTTTTTCAAAAATTATAAGACAACTTGTTTGGAACAGAAAGCAAGTACTTAACTTAGATTTCTATTAATCTACTTCTTCTGTTTCTATATAAATGAAACAAATTTCTTACAATAACCAGTCTTGCAGTTCATCAAAGAGCGTTTATTATGGAGAAATTTACAAGTGATATCAACACAGATCCAACAAAACGCTAGATGTTTCATCTCACTCCAAATATATGACCAAAGAAGACTCCTAAGTTCTAATTATGGAAATCCAAACACATATCGACCCGAACTTTAGATAATGAACAAATGTCAATATGTTTAATAGACAGCAAGCATAGAAAATGAGCTACCTGCTTCCATACTTCCTCATTTGGTGCATTTTTATCTGCAAGCATGATGCAATCAGGCTTCCTTCTGCATTGTTCTGCAACTTTTTGCCAATATCGACCTGCAATTACACAAGAACAAGATATTAAAATATTTCAAAAAAAATTATATTTTTAGTTGATAGGTAAATAAAATTTGCAATATTATCTTTTAATACTGGAGTACAGTATTAAATGTATAAGCATTCTCAACAAGAATAGCAATCTCAAAATAATTTTAACTTAACTATATCTAATATTCTCTCTTTTCAACCAACCACCATCATGCACCATATCCCTTTCTCTAGCCTCGTATTCAACTAGCCACCAGTACCACACTCTTATCTTTCTGTCGGTCTGCCAATGTAGGGAAACCCTAAGGTCCGTTTCTCCAGTTTTGATTCAAAGGTCTTTCTCACTCCTAGATTGTTTTGGAAGAACAGTGGTGACATTAAGGGCTGTCCACCACGGTGGTGAAATGGATATGTTGGCGTAGTAGCTTAGAATAAAACTAAGACCATTTCGTTGCATAATGACCGCTGTATAACGAATTTTGAGCTTAGTGTTATGCGAAACCCTGCACATAACTTGTGATTTAAAGCAAACATTATATCAGTATCAACTATTCTTGCTACACCTATACAAATCAATTAACTTTGTCTGAAATCAATATGATAAAATCGGACAGCTACAACGGACATTATAATATCAAGCATTCAAGCTTGATAACAATATAGTTCTTCCCTATCAGAAGCAATATATAGTTATATTTAAGAATATCATGCCTTTTGTAAGATCACCCATCAAACTTTGGACAGGACGACCATCTCCATAAGTACTCGAAGCATTAAGTAATTCCCGACAAAGTGCAGACTTCGCACAACCTGGTATTCCTGCAAGAGAAGGAGTATGAAAAACAACATCTGTCATCAGTATTATATTATAGTGACTTAAAAACAAAACAACACAAAGGCAAACAAGAAAACAAATTCAGAAAATGACTACATCTTATCAAACTAAGAACAGTGCTCCACCAAGATCAAGGTATCAAGAAGAAGAAAATATGCTTGCCTTCTAAACAAACATTATAAATTTCAATTTAGTTTTCTCCCCCTCCCCCTCCCCCTCCCCCTCCCCCTCCCGCACACACACACATTCAAATTATAAATCAAACAAGTCATGCCACAACGCAAGTTCATAACATTTGAAATTTACAAAAAAGACAGATTACACTACAAAGGAAAAGATCTGTGTCATTTTAACAAATGAAAGGAACAAGACACAGCAAAAGTAAGTTCACAACATTTGTTAAGAACATAACAATGCCAAAACCTCAACCCCAACTATAATGGAAATTAGTGCGGTCTAAGTAACCAGAAAAATTCATGTATGTTGTGATAGAAAATTTCACTATGGAATACATTTTTAATATAGTGTCATTACATCATGTAATAAATTAATATTGTGCTAAGTATGCTTTTCCAGCAATTAAGGAAGTTTATAAATGAAGAAAATAAACTGTTGTTTTTCCACATAAATCATCCAAGGACTCCATGCCCTCCATTTATGTAGTATTGGATCTGAAAAAAAATTTCGAAATTCACATTTTCTCTGGAAAAAAGAGTAAACTTGATTGTGTAGCATAACATATCAATTATGAAGAAAAGTGGTAGGAACCTGGAAAGAACACGATAAGGCCTTCTTTCCTCACAGCTTCTTTGGTGCTAGGAGATGATGTAAGAGGATCCATCTCACACACTTTCTCAAGATCACCCTCTTCATCGACAGCTCCAACAATAGCCATGAAATCTTCAGACCTCACCAAATTTCCAGCTGCGCCTATGAGTGCTTGATTTGCAGGACTCCGTTTGGCATATTGTTCAAGGAAAGGTTCAGCCTCACTCAGGTAAATATCAGATCTCAGCTGTTTGTGGCCACACTTCCGTCTTATGTAAACAGCCCTTTAAAGAGAAAACAAATTACTATCAAGTTCAGCCAAATAAAAAAGATAACAATTTTGAAAGGATCCAACATAAAAAAGGCTACACTACCATTCATCCAGCATTTTGCTTAATTCCTTTTGCTTTGCTGCAGAGGTTCCCCAGTTTTTCATTTGTCTGCCAAAAAAAAGATTGTTCATCAAGAAAAGCGTCTAATCTGTATAATGCTGAGCATAATGTTTGTTTTCAGGATGATTTTTATTGCAGAGGAACTACAATCCTTCATCAGAAAACATACAAGATCGGTTCAGCATATATACGATACAAACATCCAAAAACCACAATCTCAAAGAGCGTTTCTCTAAACAATTCCTTAAGCCAGCTTATTTGGATATTGAGTGATGAGAAAACTCATCGACCACCCATACTCATAAGTCGTAACACAGATACATGGTCAACATATTTAATCATTGAGAGTATTAAGAAAAATCAAAACACAAAGCAAGTAACTTCCTACACAAGAACATAACACAAACAGAAAGTCAGTAAATGAGGCTAACTATCAGTATCAAACTTCTCAAATCACCTAGGTTTACCAGCGTTCCTAATCTACCAATGGAGGTGTTAGGTCCTATCAAGGATAACCCATAGACATTCACATACCAGTTACTCAATTGCTTTACCAAGGAATATGTATGACAACACAAAAACTACAGCAACAGCATAAGAGAAATACTCCTTCGATCCTAACTTAATTGCACCATAGAGGTTTGGCACTGCAGCCTATAAGAAGAGAGTTTAACTGAGTCGATGGTGCAAGCCTCAATTTGGAGAAAAATTCAAGAGAAAAAGAAATTGCTCCATTTGAATAGGGATATCCCCAAATAAAAATGTTGCAGATAATCTGGAACAGAGATAGCAACATTCAAGGCACAAGATTTATGTTGCTACAAGGAAAACTAACAAAACCAATTCTCCTACTAACTAAACTGTAAAAAGTGTGTCTATGGCTTTATCGAAAGAAAGTGTGCAAGACCATTAAAAAAGCAAAAGACAAGATTGGGAGGAATAAGAGAACCAAACCCAGAAGTCCAACTACATAAAGTTAAAGTAAAACCAAAGTCACGTGATACATGAGAAAGGGTCAAACCAAGGAAAACCAGAAAAAGAAACCAAGGAAAAGTAGGAGACACTAGATAGTAGAGAAAATTAAAAACTGAACTATGCAAGACAAGCAAAAACACTAGACTGCACGGATTGGAGACTGAAAAAAAATCCAAAAATTAAAGTATACAGATATGAAAAAGGAATACAAATTCGAAAACTATAGAAGGATAGTGGGAGTTTCACCCTCACTTACTCTGAACAATCATGTTATCTTAACATATGGGCAAGCGTCCAAGTGTAAATCAGAATTGTCAGACTCGCAGCCACACCTCCCATGCTATTAAACTAATAAGATGAAACTATTCTTGGTGATAATTATTGTTATTTGATTACTAGTTCTCTAACCAAATTCAAAAATTAGAGCATGACACATTAGCTTGATTTCTGCGATTACCACTCGCCTTTCTGAAAATAAAAATGCCTATATCTACGGATCTCTAAAAGTAATCTCTTTGTGAGACTGACTAGCAAGTGAATGACTGCATCAAATGCAATAATCAGTCTTGTTGGCATTGGTCACACAAAGATATTCTGTTAAACAATATAGAGTAAATCATTCCCCTCCTGAAAGAGAATAAATACAATCACCTTGATACTTTCTGGCGAATCAAGTTCAAAAGACTCATGACATATGAAATAGTTTTCCCTATTTACTATTGAGGTTTTGTATATCTTCTTACCCTATACTCGGGTCTGTCATTGCTTACTCAAAGGCCTAAATCTACAAGAGGTACCATGAGAATCATTTGAAGAGTAGTGTTAAGAACTGTAATTCTAGAAAAAATGTCTGAGCAGCACAATGTCTTACTATTTCTCATTATTTCCTCTACCCTCACAGATAGAGTTGTAGCTAACCTCAAATAGTACGCCTTATAAGCCGCAGGACCATCTTTAAATAGAATTGATAATCCATTTCTTATCAGGAAAGTTCGTAACTGCAAAAAGAGAAATGATAAAGGTCAAACACATGAACACCAGCAACTGACACAGCAAAACCAAAGGTTGCTGAAACACAGAACATGAAAACAAACATATAATTTAATGCCAAATATGTTACTTGTAAACATTAAAGTATATCAGCATGATCCTATGCATCTAAGTGCACACACATGCAAAAGAAATAAAGACAGGTAACCAATTCAGACGTCTAGTTACCTTGTATGTGAGAAATTTCAATTTAACCATTAAGTTGGCATCTTCATCAGCAAGTGAATCTGCTCCAGATGCATTATCCTTGCCTTTATTGGCGTCAATCGTGATTTTGCCAATGTCTGCAGCTCTCTGCTTGCTTTCTTTGTATAAATTTACATCGACAAAAAATCCTGAAAGCATTTATGTAAGAGCCTCCAAAGAGATATTTCATTCTCTGATTAAATGAATATCTGCAGAAATTAGACGAGTTTTTAACTGCGATTAACTATCTATGTTTCATGCATTCTTTTTGCAATGAAAAAAGGTCTATGAACAAATCAAATGATAGGACAAAAAAAAGATCTGGATTCATTGATTTCATTCAATCAGTGATAATAGGTTCTTTACAATTAATATACACACTCATTTCAAAATTCATTCAAATGTAATCCAGGTTTCTTCTAACTTTAGCAAATGGAAATCATTGCAATTGCGTACTTATTATAAACGCAATCAAACCCTAGCTCGTTTTTCTCATATTTGATTAATTTAATTATTATTGCTTTCTTATATTCATGCTACTAATAGAAGCTAGCATTCAAAACAGAGTTTTAAACTTCCAGAAACAAAAATTTTGACTTTCCAACTCAATGTTTTTAAGGAGAAAATGATTACTCTCTCCTATCGCCCAATATTGCCAGATAATTTTGTATTAGGCGACCACATATAGCTATATAACAGTATAAGGGCTCTTCCATATAGGTCATCCAAAATTTGGTGATTGGAGTTCATTATTAAATGATCATATGTACTTTGAACACTTTCAATGTTTTTTTACGGGATGCATATTTTTTATAGGTGTTATCACCTGAAAACATAAAAGCACTATAAATTTCCTAACAAGAGAAGTTCAGTTGCATAACATTTTCAACTGCATAACATACAAATGAATTACCTCTATATAATGGCCATAAACCAGGATGGTGCCTGAAGATACAAACATTGTTCTCTGTCATTATATACAACACAAGTGACCTAAAACAAAATGATAGAATTCCTTTCAAGAGAAAATTTTAGACCTCATTTCTTTCTGGTATCTCCTAAATGCAGAATCACTGCGGACATGAATGACCATTTTGTAATATAAATCGTCATTTGTCATGGTATCAGCCTTGTGAAAATTAAAGTAACATTTGAAGGCAGCTGGGAGCCGTTTTTCTTTCATTACACGAATCATTTCCTGATAGAAGTAACAGAAAATGCTAAGGTACAATAAAGGACAGTTGAAATGAACACATGAGGACAAAGAGGAAATAGAGAAGAAACTAATACCATACGGGCATGCTGAAACAAAGAAAGACATACAACCCGAGGGAAATAAGAGAAGTAGTAACCAAAAACTTACTATATGATGGACAGAAAGCAATCAATTTAGGAAAAAACTCTAAGCCAAAGAATATAACGATATATACGAAATACATTTCTCTTACTGTAAGCGTATAGTTTCATGGGATGATTACACTGAACTTTTCGCTCAATACCCCAGTATTCATCAAGGGGCTTGTCCTCAAATCAATAAATAACCCCCCAATAATAGAATATATAATTAAAATTTATTTCATAAACACGAATCTCCTCCGTTCATGGAAGCCTACTTCCAACCATTTCATAGGAACCAAAGAGATATTGAGATTCACAATTCGCATGGGTTTGCCTCAAAATTTCACTCACAAGGGAAGCACATTACTAACATTGAACTCAAGATATTCACAAAAATTAGATGTAAAAAAAAGTAGCATAGCACCCCATCGGTCGTGTTAAGGTTTTCAAGAGAAACGAACCAATAATTCCCGCATTGTAAAGATGTTAAAAACCGTGATTTGGGCAGTATCAAGGTATATTATCTAATTTGACTAACTAAATGTCTACATCACTCGCACTACCGCATCACTGTTTCGTTCGCGCGATTGCGACTATTATCGCATTTTTACACTGACCAGATTATTAAAAGTTCAAACCATTTCATATCCAAGAGAAATTAGAGCCAATTCTAGAGCTGATTATTGAAATAATTTATTATTAAATAAAGTAAAATATACAAAATTAGGGATGAGGCATCCGAAAAGAAAATAAGTAAATTACATTAAGATTCTATGTTCATTCCTATTTCCTACAAAGATCATCTAGAGCAAAATCGTTACGAATTCTATCCCTCAATGTATGTCTACTCATCCATTAAAGCATTCGCATTTGGCTACTTCTATCTTTCTACTATGATCCTTCCTAAAAGCCCAATATTCTGATCTATATAGCGCCAGCCTCTCTCCATTTTTTTCACCCAAACTTAATTTTATGGGTCACATTTTGTTGGATGTTCCCACTATTCTGAAATATGAACTTAAGGTATTTAAAGCATTCACTTGAAGGCGATTTCTTTCTCTTCTAACTTTATAGTGCCACTCGCTACCATATTTGCGCTAAAACTACAATCCATCTACTTTGTCTTGCTCTGACTTAATTTTAAACCTCATGACTCTAACTCTTGTCTCCATTGTTCTAACTTAGCATTCACCCCCTCCATAGTCTACAAAATCTCAAGTACTAAGTAGTGTAATGGAATTAGGATCAAGGGTCGGATATGGGTCTACAAAACTTGGACTCAGACCATAACATAGTAGACCATGATCTGGCTCGGACCCATAAGGTCCTAAAAATGAAGGACCCAGACCCTTAAATTAGGGTACAATTTCGGCCCAAGACTTATGACATAGCCCAAAACATTCTAGAAACGGGTTCTCTCCCAAACTACGTCTAATAAAAGAGCTCTATCCTTGAAAACTCATATACTTCTTTTCGTACAAATGTCCAAAGAATTGCAAAAAAAAAAAAACAACTATTCCAAAGAAGTTTAAGGTGACTGTTAGCTCTAAAACCAAGAAATCTCATTCGAAGGAGATCTCTAGATTGCAAAGACGCTATCAAAATCCAACACTACTGTCCCCCAACGCTAAATAATCTACTCCATAAAACGGACAAAGATATGGTCATTATCTTCCATGATATTAGAACCAGTGTCACACGATTCGCTCAATTTCCCTGCGAATCTCGATTGGGTTTGACCAACCTTAACCGAGGTTTGTTCGTGTTTCAAATCGCTAAAATTTGGATTTTAAATTGACGAAACAAGTTAACAACCACACCAGAAGTGTGAATTGGGTTTTTTATCATTTGAATTGTAAAATAAGGGTAGCATAAGCATGTCTAGTTGATAAATGATACTAGAGAAGAGGAATCTTAGAGGTTTATGAGCCACTCAATTATCCTCTCAAAATCTAACTTCCTCCCTTCTTTTAAGACTCATACAAGGCAAAATTTTGGATGGCACACTATTAGCTAAGGCAAGAAGATGTACCAGAAAGCACATCTCATCGAGCACCATACTTTCTTTTTATAATCTTATGTCAAAGAGAGTTCAACTTCAAACGAAATCTCCACAACTATTTCCCAAGTAATGCATTAATTTAAACTAATATAGTGGCACGCCTAATATTGTTAGTCTAATGCTCGTCCATGAGAATTTCCCCTTCAACATTTTAACCTTAGTGGCACACCTAAGTAGCATAATATGTTGATCTAACCTCTCTATTTGAGCCAATCAAACTATATCCTAAATTAACATCTTACTCACTTGATCTATGTCTCCATCATAAAAAAATTGGGCCAAGGTACTTGAAACACACTAGGAACGAACTCCTTCGTATGTAACTTTATTAACACCTTTGTTATGATCCTTTGTGATAAAACAACATTCCATACAGACATATAGTAGTTTTTTTACATCCTTGTAGTGATCTTGCCCCCTCGGATGGTAAAGGCGAAGATTTAATATAAATTTTATCCTTGTGATAAGCAAAAGTACTGAATTATACAAAACTGTATCATTGAAAAAAAAAAACACAAATACAAATAAAAACACAATAATTTGTTGAATCCCATAAGTGCATGTAAAAGGAGTGTGCATAAGATCACAAGTTATCAACAATTACCAATAGGTAAATCACAAGTAGGTGAAATTGAGGACCTCTATACCTACAAAATTGAAATATGTGGTACCTACAAGATAGAAATAAGTTACCACGATCCACAGCAACTCAAAGCAAGCGTGAGAACGTGGAATAACAGAGACCTATAGCTATGTTAACAAATCAATAACATTCAATTTAAATTAAAAAATTATGAAAAAGTGGCTCTACTGAACTAATATAACAATCAGTACACCATACCTGCAGCTTTTTAGTTGAATAGTCAGCTGGCTGAGCTTGCAAAAACTTTGTAAGTATTGATTTATCAGGAATCCTGGAATGAGCATCACCAGCCTCTTTCCCCAACCAATCTGAAAAATTGGGGCAAAAGGAGGAACCAACTTCTTCAAGAAGTGCTCTAATTTGCTGTGTAAAAGTTCCCAAAACCAATAATCAACAGGTAAGAACAATGAACAATTACCAAGTTATGCATATAGAATAAGCCACATCACCTGCTTCTCATCAGTCCTTTTTGCAGCACAAATTTCCCGCAATGTTGGTCCCAAGTCCAGAAGAGCTGGAATTAGTCAATAGTCATTAATGCTTAAATTAGAAAGTTATGAGGAAAATTCCCTATATCCATGACAGTGAAGGCAAGAGTAACAAAAATATAAATATTTAATAACCAAGTAGAAAAGCACATAAGTACAAGAACAAGCTACAATGATACATGCCCACATCGTATCTAGACATTCACATAAGTACAAGTACAAGGTTATCATCATCTTTGCTATTCAGTTTCACGGATTAGATTTTGTCGAAAACAATACCAGAGGAAAACCTAATTGAAAACTGTATTCTGTTCTACGGCCATTCACCAATCCAAATCCTAATTAATATGATATGAAATTAAGGTAGCACAATTCAATTAGGATATCAGAGACTGAAATGTTCAGCAAACAGAAAGCAATAAAAATGAAGCAAGCATGAAGTTACCAATAAACCATACTGCAGAACAATATGACTGATTCCATCACAAACACAAGACCATTAAAGGTAATTACCATATCAGCACCATGGTTAGAGAATTACACATGCAGATTTTATGAAAAAGAACTTATCAGGAGTATTGAAACCAAAAATGATGCTCCCTCCATCCCAAAATTGTTGTGACGTTTCAATTTTGGGTGACTTATATATTTCAATGTCTAATTGCTGTTTTGTTTACTTCAGAAACTAGATATTGTAATAATGTAGTACAATGATCAGATTAAACAGGTTTGATTAATAAATTCGGAAGATCTTAGTTTCTTTCTTTTTTAGTTTAAGTTTATGGGCTTAAATGGGGAAGCGACATGATTTGAGGAATGTAAATTTGCAAACTCTGCCAACATACTTTTGAATTGGCTAGGTTAAGTTAAATAGTTAGATTGGGAGACATTAAAATTTTCTTGGAAAGAAAATGTTGCAATAACTTTGGGACAACCAAGAAAGATATATCATGCAACAATTTTGGGAAGTAGGGAGAACAAAGCTAACCACACACACACAGACACAAATTATTAGACTTGAGAGCAGCTTACCCCCTTCCGCTGGCGGAGGAGAACAATCCAGCAAAACCTCCTGCAAATATTTTGAACTTTCTGGGCTTACAACACGAGCAACTAAACCTTCAAGAATTTCACCTTGCACCTTTAAGTGGTCTTTTGTTCCTGAACTCAAAAAGATGCGTATTCGGTAAAATTATTCTCAATTAAAGAACAATGGAAAAGGCGTTGGCGAAATCATAATCAATTGTATAGATCATCCCCCTGTTTTTATTTTTGCAAAAAATGTTTAATCACATATAAGTATTTGACAACTTCGCTACAACCCAACTTCTTAAAAATTTTATCTTTCTCACGCAGATTGATTAAATATATTTCTATAATTATAAATTAGTATAACTGAAGACTTTTAAACACCAGTTCTTCGTGAAAAGGGAAAATAAATAAACCCCGCTAGAAGCAAGAAAAAAAGACAATCAAATAGTATGTGAGTGAATTAGGTAACTCAACAACAAAAAAAATAAAATGAATGGGATAGAGGGATAAATTTATTTTCAAATGATAATCAAACAAACTTTTATCCTCCCAGAAAGCACGATTAATTTCAACCTTAAACACCGGAGAACAGTAAATTGTTCTTCAAGGATTATAGCGGTTTAACAAAAGACATAAAAACTAAGTAGATAACATAGTCTTGTTTAACAAAAGACATAAAAACTAAAACAAAGACAATAGTAAAGAAAGAAAAATGTGGTTCTTGATGTTTGAAACTTTTGTGACACACTAAAACAAACACTTAAAATCTAAATCAAAATCATACGTCGAGCAGTGAACATGACAACATTTCAAGGTTATTTTAGGTAACACTTCTCACTCTATTTTTTCTTTAGGGCAAGAAAAGGGGTATAATATTTTTTCCATTCAATAAACAACTATGAATTGAGGTTGTTTAAAATAATACGTGCACACGCAAGCCATGCGAGGCATACGAAAAGGCACGCCGCCTAGACTCAAGGAGACGTTAAAGTGGTCGCCTCTTAGCGCCTCACACCTAGCTTTTTAAAACACAGGGACCACTTTCATGGATATTTTGTAACTACTTTCTTTATGCACACCAAAATCAAACAAGTACTTTTCTTTACATAATCTTATGACTGTAGATGAAGAACCTGGTATAGAGATATCTGCCACTTCATCCAATGCCTTGCATACAAGCGTTGTTGTTCCCTCTTCACATAATGCATCAAATGCGGCAAAAAATGATGTAACCGACTTCCTACATTAAAAAAAAAAAATCACTAAAATAATATTATAACTAAGCTGTCAATTACACGTCTAGGGTGATCCCCCATAGGTCACTACAATTTAAAATATCGTATAATGAATGAATTTTACTAAATGTATGAATTTAACAAAATATATATTAATATTTTCTCCTTTGACATGATTTTTGGATAGAATAGCATCGACTAACTATAATTAAGTCAATCAAGTCAATAAAGTCAATCAAATTTTTTGCTTCCGATAAATTCCTTAAATTGATTTGAATATTTGATTGATTTGTTTGTCACAGTTATTAATAGTTACTATAATGAATAAATTAAATAGATTTCAATTACTTATTTGTTTGCATTTATATGGCAAACGATTCAAAGGCATTGTCTAAACAACTCATTCTTCATGAATATTCCAGAAATCCCGCTCGTCCGATTATTTGAATAAATGTAGGAGTTCATTTGATGATGGATAATCGTGATTCGCGACTTAACTAGTTGTGGGACAGAATAAGAAAGGCCTATGAGAACATAAAAATTTAGCTTCCTTTATCATAATAGTAGTAGTAGTAGTAGTAGTAGTAGTAGTAGTAGTAGTAGTAGTAACGAGCGAAGTATGATGATGATAATGATGTTGACGACTTCAATATAAGAGGGAAATGGTCTAATTAATTTAAATGGGATCCTACTCCATTAAAGACCATAATTAACCCTCTATAGAGAGAGTTTATTTCTTTCATTTTTCCTAGGGCCCATAAAATTTCAGGAACAACACTAGATTCAAATTCGAGAAAAAGCTTTAGTTCCATAAAACTAAATTGAAAGAGTGGAATCTTAAGGATTTTGGCATTGTTCGTGATAAGGAAGGCTCAGCATGAGACGTAGAAGATTTAGAATTCAAGGAAATGGAAAATGATCCTTATCCAGAACGAAATACTGAAGGGAGAATTTGAAGAACAAATAGAACCACTTTAATCTCTTAGAAGATAGAACACTGCAGAAAATGAAAGTTAGATGGATTAAGATTGTTCCAGGGTAATTTCTAAGGAACAAAAGGCCTTTGTCAAGAATACACAAATCTTGAATACAGTTTTGGTTGCATGTGAGACAGAGGAATCTTTGAAGGCAAAAAGTAAAAAGCGAATCATTTTCAAAGTGGATCAAAGCTTGTCTTGAATCCTCATGCTTCTTTGTAGTGATTTATAGTCATTCTTGCGACTAGTTCAACACTAGGGACCTTAGACAGTTGTCCTTTATAATTGTACTTGGTTGTTGATTACTGATGGTTGGTCTTTATAGGGTCTGATAGATGGGGTGAACATTGGTAGAAAGGACGTGTATCACCCACTTACTATATGCGGATGAAACCATGCTATTTGCCTATACGAAAAATTTGGAGACAAAAAAGGTAAGATTAACTTTGGAAAACACTATAGAAGGGAAAGAAAAAGTAAAGATAATAAAAGAATAAAGAAAGATTCGAGATAGTACACAGTTAGGGATGGTAACGGGTCGAATCTAGACTGAATCCAGATCCAGATCTATTTTCATACGTAAAACCAAGATTTGGATCTGAATCCGCATGTCTAAATTTTAAAGACCCGATCAAATCCATGGATACGGTAAATTCGAGTCCAAAATGGCTCCAACTTATTTTGGCATGTATGATTTCAGTTTTGCATCGAATTGAGGTTGCGATAGTTATATGATTAACTAACGATAATAATATATATAGCTACATAATCTATCATCCAAAATAACATTATAAACCTTCAAATTGTCCTGAAAATACCCAACTAACAATTTGTTCATCCATAATCTAGTCGCTGAGAAGACAGAGATTACTTCTATATAGTACAAATAAAAATTAAAACAACAATGTATAAAACCCACAAGTTATAAAACCCACAAATAAAAATTAAAACAACAAATTAAATCCCACAATCCCCTACTCTCATCCAAAGAATGAAACAAGAACAAGAGAATAACGCAAATTACACTAGGAAGTGTTCAACAAAACCCACAAGTTATTAGATCTATTTCATCTCATGGAAGAAAAAGAAATATTTAGCCACAAAGTGAGCCAAAAATCTAAATACACTATGACATAAAAGTATGAATTGTTTTGTTAATGGGTTGATGATTATACCTCAGAGCCTGGAGTTTAATTCAATTTCATTGCAAGGAAGCACTTCTATTTATGTTGAGCACATTAACAGCATGATAACAATATTGCAATTGCTCAGTGGAAAGAGACAATTGTGGTGGTTGTTTGAAATCTATCCATTAGGGTGAGTCAGAAAGATACGTAGAGAAAGATGAAGTTAAAACTAAAATAATGTTCAACAAACAATGCTCAGTGGAAAGATTAGTATGTAGTATATGTATAATACTAAATTTTGCATGGGGTAATACAGGCTATAACAGCAGAAACGTATTTGCACACAGCCAAAAAAAAAAAAAAAAAGCATAGTCACTTGCAACTTTTAACATCTTCAATTCAGCTTTGGATATATTGATTCAAGGAGAGAAAATAGAACTTCCTTCTTCTCATTTTCCCATCTCTTTTACTGTCAGCTTCCCAGTACCATTACCAAACAGATAATGAATAGTTTCTTCTCTCATTCCCTACATATTATCTTATCCAAACATTGTGTGAAGATCGAAAAAAAGCCAAAAATGCATGGGATGCAACAGAAAAGCTACAGAAAGCAACGCTCAACTCAAGATTGTATCATGCAAATTGATATTAGAAGTAAACGAACTAAACAAACAAAAACAATAGTTTAATAATTACCTTGTAGAGAACAGCCAAATATGGTTCGTTGGAAGCCTCCATTTTCGACAAAAAGCAATTACTTCAGGAGTAGAATAAAACTTTGGTTTACCGCTTCCCAATGCTGTGACAGCAGTCACCACAGCTGCAAAAGCAACAGAAGAAAAGCATCAGGCAGCTGCAGTACACTAGACAATCTTAAACAATTGTGTTCACTTCTTGTTCTTACTTGCATATGGCCAACATTAAATGTTTTAAACAGTATGGCCAGCCAATTCATAAGATTGATTCTCAATTTTAGAGAACATCCCCCTTAAGTAAGGGCAGCTTTAAGAGGTTTTGATTTTTGAACAGTAACTGACCAATCAACAAGGTAAAAGTACTTTTACTATTAGTAAATAGGTATCCCTTCCCTAAGCCAAGCACTTCAGACTGAATACTGAAAATCTTAAAGTAAAATTTAATATGAGCAAAGCAGTGTATTGCACCATAATCATCAAGCGGACGCTGGCCATGATCACCCAAGACAGCAGTTACCAGTTCCATTGATATGCACATTCTATTTTTCTGACAAATCAAAATTTTACAACAAACAATCACATAATCTGGGTTTACGAAGGCAAAAGTCAAAAATTAAAAGAACCAAAAATAAAACAAAATAAAATTACAATAAATATAAATTTTTACAACTCTTATTTCACAACTCAAGCGGACATCAAACTATTATATAAATCTTAACAGTTTAGATATTGCTGGAAAAAATGAGGTTTGATAGCTATCAAATGGTGTATGGAAGGAAACTTCCACAACAAAATCTTTTATGATAAGTTATTTAGAAGTCGCTTAGTTTACAACCTTCTTATAACACATAATTTAAGGTTAGAATTTTTCACCCATGTAAAAGCAATCGCAAACGCATTTTCTTTAATTAATTCTTTTCTAACCAATCAAGTTATTCAAAGCATAAACAATGCCTCTTTGATCAATAGAGCAACAATTCTCACATTAAGTTCAATATACACAAAAAAGGATGGGTAAACTAGAGTTGTTTAAGGATGGGTAGCGAATCGGGTAATTCTTTAAAAATCTACCCGCTGGCTCAAATATTCAAATGCTCGCCCACATATGCGGACGTATTTGTTGTTTTTTCGTTTAGCGTGTGACCTGTGGTTAAGCGGGCATTTCTTATATAAAATTAAAAATACAATACAAATTATAAAGTTAAGGCTTAATAACAATTAAAACAATACGATATACTGTCCAAAATACTCCAACATCCAAATACATAAAAAGTCTCACAACACTCAAATTACATAAATATAAACATTAAGTTGGATGATCCAACCAGATGATCCAACCAAAGCAATGCGATCATCGATTATCATCATCTTACTACGGAGTGATGTAGACAACAAATGAGTAGACTAGAGTACCAAATAGGAGTATTAAACTTAGCTGAGTAATTATTATTTAATGGGTAATATAGACAGTAGATGAGTAGACTACAGTGACTTAAAAATAATAGAATTATTATTTAATGATTAATATATTAAACTAAGTGGGTGGGCGGGTATACATACGGGTATTTATCTTGGCGGGCGTTTTTTTTTTTTTTTTTTGGAAAACATTGTCCATATTCGCCCATTTTTCGTGCCAAGTGAGTCGAGCCTAGCGGGTAGCCCCCAAAATCATGGTGTGGAATATCTCGATTACAATCATCTTTCCAATATTCTCTCATCACATTAAAAAAAATCAAGCAATTGTTGAACTTTTTAAAATGGTTTTGCCTTAAGAGTAACATAATGACATAGGCATATTAGAACAAAAAATAAAATCAATTTAGCTAGTAACTACAAAAATGAAAGAACTACTCCGATTCTGTTAATCAAGCAATCAATTACACTCTTGAGCAGACGTTAATAGACGAATCCATTTTGGTTTTAAGCTGAAACTAAGCCCATGTTCAAGCTTAATCAAATCCAGGCAAAAGTCTCCAATTTCTAAATTCCCATTCAATATAACCTCGCAATCTTTTGAGCCAAGTCAACCTCAACTTTAAGTTTTTTTTAGCTAAATCGTGATCAGAAATACTCAGTCAAATAGCCTCCTTTACACAACCATATTAAATTACTTTATTTAATATACATAAGAAATTCTAAGCAAAAAACCACTCTAGAGATCCTTCCCTGTTGTTTGATGTATGATGCACATCTATTGGAACTAATGAATTCTACCTCAAAAAAACCTAAACGGGAAGAAAATGAAAAAAAAAATTTGATAAACAAATATAGTGAGAGAAAACTTTTGCCAACACTACAATATGAAGAATATTAGCACCAATATTACTTATGTGCCTAAAGTAAACTAGCTATTTAGAAACTGCTTGGCCCGATGGAAAATTGTTTCATATTCATCTAAAAGCCCATAAAAATAAAGGCATGTTAAGTTAGAGGATTTGTTGCATTGCTATAAATAACATTGTCGCAGTGTTTCGATATATGACAACAGTGGGCTTATTTATTATACATAAAACTTCCTAGTTTAAGCCCATCATAATTTTCAATAGCAATCCAGAATCCCCAAATCCTAAAATCATTTTTCATTAAACTTTTGTTGATCATTAAGAAACATATTTAAAATTTTAGGATTTCATTTTAGAATCACTACAAAATAATGATCAAATAGAAGATCCTAAGTAATATAAATGCTTTTATTCTAGCCACTTTAAGTTGATACTATTTCCATATACCAAACATCAATATTAATACACATGTCTAATACCAATATCCAAATATATAGGATGATTAGGGGTGTTCAAAAATACATGACCTACTTGACCTGACCCGTCGACCCGATGACCCGCATCCTAATGGATGCGTCAATTAATTTAAAAAATAAAAAGATATGGATTGGGTACTAGACCCGTCTTAACCGGGTTGGGTACCAGACTCGTCTTAACCGGGTTGGGTCATGGGCCGAAAAATATATATAATCGGGTACCCGAAATTCGGGTACCCAGATAAAATGGGTCGGGACACGAGCCGTTCAAAAAGGTACCCGACTAACCGGGTACCCGAAATGTCGGGTAACTGCTAAAGAACACCCCCAGAGATGAGGGAGCTCGGTGTTGCCTTTCTTGTTATGCCACCTGTACATTCTTGTTATGTTTTGTCAGTTCTGTTACAATAATTGGGGTTGAATTGTACAATATGTCCGAAGTAGTTAGGAGGTCATGTTTGGCTATATAAAGCCATTCCTCTTGTCATTTGTAATATCTTATTTGGAAATAAACAAGATCGGAGTGAGGCACACTCGAAAGTTGAGAAAACATACACTAACATTTTGTTCTTGTCTTCTATAAGTGTGCTTGGTTTTTCAATTCATAAATCATAACAAACCGTTGAGTCAACTCGAACATGCATGTATATTTGGCTTCAAGTACCATAAAGTCGGATAACATGCAATTGGAAAGATCAATATAGCATATTTCCCGACCAATCCAGGCCCAACAACCACTAGCTAATTTTCTTCATGGACATCATAATCCTCTTAAAAGCCCAAAAACTGAAGAAGCAACAAATCAATAACAAGAGGTGACATTGTTACAAAGCATTGTAATTTGTAAGGCAACACATTGTTGCGTGAGTGTATAAAAAGATCATTTATCCCTTTCACAAAATCATTAGTACCATGTACCCGTTGAACAAACAATAACCAAAAAACACAGCTCCAAAACGCTCTTTATGCTAAGGCTTAAGATTCAATCCTACTTAAGGAAGCTTTACGCAATCATTTCCTTCTACCCAATGCTCCAATATACAAACATTATTATTAAGCTGCAGCCTATAGTAATTGTCACTAACAAAGAGGTCATATGGTTAAATGTTGTATGCAGCAAAAAAAAGGCACAAAAGAGGTCAATTGGCAAGACGACATTCGCAAACATGGAACATCAGATACTGAAAAACCTTCACAAGCCAGTGACAACCAACTCACCTCAAGAAAGTCATTGAATTCTTCCTGCTTTTTGCTTGCCTGAGTACCCCAAGCCTCCCGAAACATCCTTCCAAGAACAAAAACACCAACTGCAGTGTATCTGCACCACCAGAACAAGACAATTATGTCGTATATACTCAAAGTAAACTTAGATATGTCCCTAATAATGTTGGTACCATCCAAAACATAAGAAATGGTACTTGGACACGACAGAAGGGAAGAAGAACCCTAGTTTAAATTGATGAGAAAAATTATTGTACTACTAATGAGGAATTAGAACTTTAATTCGTTGAAGGGAAGAAGAACCCTAGTTTAAATTGATGAGAAAAATTATTGTACTACTAATGAGGAATTAGAACTTTAATTCGTTGAAAAATAGGAGAGTGGAATGTTATACATCACTGAACATCAACCATGGTTGTTTTGCTTTCTCTCACTTACTTTTGCATGCCATATTCTCCCAAAAGATGAAGGTAACCCATTATTTTAAACAGAGAAAAATAAATTGAACACATGAGAGAGAGAGGAAATTGCAAGCGTGAATTGTCATCCATTATTATGTAAAGAGGAAGTTGGTAAACGCAATGCAAATGAAATAAGAGCTAGTCTTCCACGTTATTATCTTTTGTGTCCTTGGTTTTAAAAGGCGTGTCTGAGGCGCCTAGGCGTGACGCGCACCAAGGCAACCAGAAACACACCTTAGAGACTCAAGGCGCAGCGCAATACAAGAGGCGATGGAGTGGCGCGCATCATGCACCTCGTGCATGTTTATTTTGTTTTTGCTTGTTTAAAGTTTCAGGTGTTAAAATACTTGCATTTGCTTTGGATCACCCTTAAAGAAATACTCTCTCCATTCCTTCAAGAAGTTCCCACAAGAAATGTTTACGAAAAGTAAGAAAAATAATATCTTTTATATGGTGGATATATTATTTTATTGAATAAAAAATTTGATGGAAAAAAAGTGAAAACCATTAACATTAGAAAATACTATTAAAAGATAGTTAGTGGAAAAAGTATGAGACCACAACTATCAAAAAATGTTTTATAAGGTTAGCGGGTAATGTGCGAACCATAAGCAATATACAAATGTTAAAAGGAAGTTAAAGGAAGATATGTGAGGACAATAAGCATTATTAATATATTAAAATGCGGATGGACAAAGTTAATATTATCCTACATTTATGATAAAAATACAAATATTCTTTATGAGAACAATAAATAAAACAACCCAAAAGGCACATGGGAACAACTTTATGGAATAAAAGTGTAGTTGTTTATTTGATTTTAGAAGAAAGAAAAAAGCCCCTTTCTTGCCCTAGCCAAAGTAGATGAAGATATGTTTCTCTTTCACAAGTGTACCATCATTCTTAACCAGGTATTCTTGATCCCTTTTCTTCTTTGTTCTATGTTCTCTTCATTCTTCTTTTTTCGTTCTGATTCCGATCGCTTCTCTCTCTTTAGTTTTCTTCTCCTTATTTTATTTTATAATGCTTGGATATTTTTTTCTTTTTTATACTTCTATCCTATCTTTTATAACAATTATTTATTTAATCTCTTTTTTTACAAATTACTCAAAAGAATAATGATAAAATATGGTGTATGTGACGTGTGGTTATATTAATTACTTAATTTTCTGCCCATTTTGTTATAGTAATCAAGTCTTAGCTTATAATTTTTTTGTTTATGCTATCATTCAATCGTTTGTGCTTGTCTTAACATCAATTATAATGATTTACAGCCTGAACAATAATTTCATCAACTTCAGCTGCATCTTCAGACCCTTTGGATCATGCAAGAGAGTATGGTCAACTCAGAACTATATTATCTTATTGTTTGAGGGGTGGAGCAATGTATTCCCAAGCCCAATTTGTTTTTTATATAATTCTAAACTTGGGGCCTTGTATAATTAAAAAGAGAGATTTTCTAAAACTAATCAACACAATTACATTTTTATGTACTATAATTAAATAAAAAGTCAACACAATTTCTAATAACATTAATATTAGTTTTATAAAAACAACTTAAATTAATTTATAAAATTAAATCTCCATCTCGTGTTAAGGAAGAAGAAAAAAAAAGTAATGGATTAATGGAAAATAATTAAAAAATAAAGTGTAAAAGTTTAAAGGATTATAAATTAATTAATTAACAAATAAAATGTTGATTATTTTTAGTGGTTATTGATGTGTAATAAATGGATGAAAATTAAATGAGGTAAGAGAATATGTTTGGGGTTAAAAAGAATTGCTTTGGAAATAGGTAAAAGAACGTAGAGAAAAAAATATAATTTATAAGATTTCATCCTATGGCCATTCACCATTGAGCATTGATATAATAAGTAAAACCTCCCACCAACTACTCTGCCTCATTAACATGTTATTTTAATATGATTTTATTTATATGAGGTCTTTTATGTTTGGGGGCCCTGTACACTTGTGCACCCCGCACCCCCTAAAAACCACCCATATAATATGAATTTATGTGGTAAAGTAGCGTTTATCAAACTTCTATGTTGTAATGATATAAATTCCAAATTGTTTTAAGAACTAAATATGTTTAAAATTGATTTGGAGCCTTTTAGCAAAATTGCGGGCCTCGCATATGAAAAGCTTACACCTTCGTCTTGCGCTTTCCGCCTTGAAAAAGATTTTGCACCTCGCGCCTCTTAAAACTAAGTTTGTGTCATGTGAGCTAGAATTAATTACTCTTCCTAATGATCACCTTTACATTCCTTTCTTTGATTTTTTTTCTTCTTTTCCCCTTTATAGATATAGATTTTTAATAGATTATTATTTTATGCCTCTCATTTCTACTAGGCCAAAGATATATACTTATTTTGCAAATGATAATAGACTATATTACAATGGCTCATCAAATCATATGAACTTATTAATGTGAAGTTATAGATGATATAGCAACCAAGGATCGACAAGAATAATCTTTGTAATCACTAAAAACGTTAAGGTCGTACAATTTGACCCTCCCGAACCTCATCTAAGTGGGAGTCAATTAATGACATTGAGGTAATGAAATGGATATATCAAGTTTTAGGGTTTTCCCGAAAAAAAAAATATTATACTTGATTACCCAATTATATTAAGGAAAAATTACCCAGAATAATACGACCTTTCATTGATTTTCCAAGAATAATACGAACTTTCAATTAACCACCAATAATACGAACTTTGACATGTATTTTCCGCTGGCATACATGACCTATTTATAACCGGTAGTACAAGTCTTTTTTTGACCGTTGCTCAGCAAGTTTCAACCGGTAGTACGAACTTTCAATTAACCACCAATAATACGAGATGAAACCTTTTGAGCAACGGTCAAAAAAAGACTTGTACTACCGGTTATAAATAGGTCATGTATGCCAGCGGAAAATGCATGTCAAAGTTCGTATTATTGGTGGTTAATTGAAAGTTCGTATTATTCTTGGAAAATCAGTGAAAGGTCGTATTATTCTGGGCAATTTTTCCTTATATTAATATGTACTTTTATATGTTTTTCCATTAATTAAATTAAAATAATTACTAAAAAATTCATACATGTACACACTATCGTTTATGTGTCCAAACTACATATCTTCGACAATGTCCATCATGTACAAAGAGTCAAACACTTGGACACATAGGTAACAAAGCTCACGCATACTCTAACTGAAAGTGCATCTCTTTCCTATGCCAAATTTAGATTTACACCAAGTACAAGCTATTTATGTTATTCATTTTTTGGAAAAAAAATAGATGTATGAAAAGGTATATATTAAACATATTGTCAATCTTTTGTAGCTGATTGATGGCAAAATGAATTAAAAACTTCAAAATTATATCCATTTTAAATATAAGTATGCTCTTAGACTTCACATAATTGAGAATGACATCAAAATTTTGCAAAATTAGAATATTATGATTTCACAACTGTATTTGCTAGTCCATATTTCACTTCGAGGTAGATTCCAATTTTAATAAAATATGGACAGCACAAATATTGATCAACCATTTCAAAACCATTCATATAATAATCCTCATGGCCTCATGTCGAGCATGCCAAGTCATTGAATGCAAAAGAGAAAATATGAAGTTAGTGTCTACGCCCTACATTTCATTTCATGTATTGTGGCGCGGCCCTAAATTTATTTGCCTTCACTACGCAGCAAAAGCCTATTATTTCTTATTCTTAAAAGAAAAAGAAGTATAGGAGAGCATATTAGAATTCAATGGTCAAAAAAAGTAGCACACTAATAACAAGCTAAAAGGTAAAGGACATACATATTTCCAAAGCTATTCTTTGCATATGCTCCACCCTCAGGTCCCGCATACATAAAAAGTGACCCTGAGTGCTTAAGAGATACCTACATTAATTAAAAAAAAAAAAAAAAACTTCAATAAAAATTAGATGCTCCAATTTTGAAATCCTAAAACCTTGGCATGACAGGCATTAAATGATATTACTAAAATAAAGTGGAAACTCATTCAATCCTAACCTCCAAGGTGGCAATTCCATTAGAAACCATTTCAATCATCCTTGTCCTTATCTGAATACAATTGATGTAAAAACATTTAGAAGTAGGTACGTAAATTGTGCATGTAACACGACAAATAGCTATTTCAAAATAAGTAGATATTAGTCAAATCATTTAATATAAATGGTGAGTAAGTTTCAAAGCCATATCACAAATAACACAGCTAACAACCACAACATTCAAATTGTTCTATTAAAATTATATGATAGTGATGAATCGCACTAAATTATTATGGAGACAGGAGCTTCTTGATGTCAATAACAGCAACATTGCAGCATCCCTACTACCAAAGAAAGAATCACAAACGGCAGATATTGGTCAACGTCGTTTTGAGGAAATGCATTCAAAAACAAAACAAATTATGAAGATGAAAGAGCTATAGGCTTACAGGAATATAAAGAGTAACATAAGTGGTGGAATGTATGATTATTGTGAAGAAGGAAACTGTTAAGCAAC